>VZRX01023605.1:0-11406 GCA_013398075.1 Notiomystis cincta | reverse complement strand
CGGGCTGTGTCCCAGCCGCCATCAGCTCCACCCCTCGCGGTGTCTCTGCCCCTCCTGAGGAACCCCCAGACAGGGAGGTGCCGCACCCACATGCTTCCTGGGCTCAGCCACATCTATTGTTTCTCATTAAGTACCATATATTAGCATTTCTAAGGAGGAAAAAATTTCTCTAAAAAACTTCGACAGTGAGCCAGTTGTGCTCTCCATTTGGAACTGAATTACTGAGCCAGTTGCACCCTCCATTTGGAAGTAATTGCTGAAGTGTTCAAGTCCCTGTAATCAGCTTGATGGCATCACTTTGTTCAGATGAAATGCAGATGGCTTTTGAACAACACAGTCACCCAATCCGGAAATTTTAGAAGTTTTTAGGCAGCACCCTTCTGATCCTGGAGAAAAAGAGAAGGGTAATGCAGGACATGTGAAGCCCTGGTAACAGGTCTGGGCATCCAGCAGCCATCAATCTAGCCTGCAATTATCTTTTCATCAAAGGCCTGGCACAGCAGCATCTCCCAGCATAACAATACCTCTACCACAGCTTTGTCCTTCCTGCCACATGCTCTGAATGATTCACACTCCAGACAGAAGGAAAAGGTATGGGAGGAACATTTGTATTCAAATCCCTTGGTTTGCTGCAGAAAATGAGGGACTCTGGAACTGGCAAGGACAAGGGCACTTTCCCAAAATGTCTGTGTGGGAGAAAAAAAATGAAGTAGTTGTGAGGAACCCCTATCCTGAGAGAACAAATGAGGCACTTTTCTTTTCCAGTACTCTGGAGAAGAAAATACAAAGGAATTCCCAGAGCAACTGGTATGGAGGTAAGGATTTTGGACTAGGAAACTCCTAAAGGAGCACAGCATGTGAAAGCAGCACCACAGCACATGGGGAGGGATGAGCCACATGTGTAGCCTGTGGAGACTACAAAGTGCCCCACGCACACACACACACCCCCACCAGTGCAAGGGCATTTTGCAACTGTAAGGGACCATCCAAGGCTTCAGAACACTGACACACCACTGAAATATTTCATGTTGATTTGGGTTAGGGGGTGATAGCCAGGTCTCTAGAGCCAAAGATAACATAGATCAGCTCTTTTCCACTCCCTGTTCCTTTTGGGACTGACAGCAAACTGTTTAAATTCTCCACCTGAACTTCCCTGCCTGTAAGGAAAGAGAGGTCATTCTCATGTTTTGGAAAGACTAGGAAATCTCTGAATGAATTGCTCTTTCTATCACCTATCATTATGTTAAATTGATGTCTCAAAGCCCAGCGTCAGAATTCAGCATTAATGTTAAAGATAGCTGTGTTCATTTCTCTAGTCATTTACTGTACTTATTTAGAAGTCCTGATATTAAAGCCCTGTGCAGCTCTATCCATGAGTAACTCATACACAGGGAACAAGACCCAAGTCTTGTTTAAAGGTCTGATCCCATTAGATTTAGATAAGACCCTGGAATAAGAGACAAAAATTACTCATGTGATAAAGACTGCAATTTACTCATATGAAGCCTAAAATAGCAGTGAACAAAACTTTACTGAAAATGGGTATTTTCAGTTAGTTACTTGCTTGCAATTAATGCTGGGTCAATAAAGCTAAATATCACATTCCCCAAAAGTAGCACTAGGAGGACACCTACTACACACCTCACCAGAGAAATCTGATGGATAATTGTCAAGAGGGAGACCAAATGTAGTAGTCACAGCAGGGAATGCACACAGCTCCCATTCTCAGAGTTAGTTATGAACCCATGTGCATTTGGTTGCAAACCAGACTGAGTCACAGGCATTTTACCACATTTACTCCTAACCCTTCCCATAACAAAAGCATTTCAGAAAGTCTTAAGGTGTAGAATTCTTAGAAAATTATCAAGATCCTCCTTGTCCTAAGGAAGGACAAATAGGTATGGCTAGAGAGAATAAATATGTTAACAAAGGAGTTCAGCAGTGAGGGCTGGCAGTCCAGTGCCCTTGGAAGATAACACTAGATAGACTATAATCATCTCATCTTACAAACATGGAAATGGTTCTCTCCCAGCTAAAGGCTTGAATGGAGTCACAAGTCAGCACATTTAATAGGCTGTCTTATCAAAAGCCTTACAAGGAAAAGTGGTACTTCAGAAAAGGAAAAGAAAGTGTCAGATTAGATATCAGTTGAACACATTTTGGGTTCCCAGCATAATGTGTGGTTTGGACTACATGTGGGTCTCAGAGGAAACCATTCCTCTTCTGAGATGTTGCTGGGTCTGAGAAAGTCTGTAAAAGGAGGGAAATATAACTGGAAGATTATAAAAAAAATAGTGACCATGGTAATGAGTCTTGGATCAGATCTTTGAACAAGACTTGGATCTTCCCCTGTAAGCCTTGTTATTATGACTAAGTCAGCCTTAAAGGGAAAAAAAAATAACAGCAATGAATTTCATCTTATTAAATGCTGAGAGAAACTGGACATGGAACAGAGTAAAGGAAGGAATGGAACAGAAAAAGCGGCAGCAGCATATGTTAAGAAGCACTATTAATGTGCATTCAAAGACAAAATAATAGTACAGATGGGTAAGGAAGTACATGGATAAGAAAAAGACACAATGCAGAAGAATACTAGACAGATTGCAGACTGACATCACTAATGCACAAGGAAAAAGGAGTGAGTCGATATAAAACATGGAAGTTGAACTGTAAGACATTGAACTATGTGCATTCAAATACTCCAGATGCACTGAATAAGACTTCAGTGGAAACAAGGAAACAAAGGTAGATGTCAGCTATAGAAGCAGAAAAAACTTATTTCTACCTCTATTTTTTAAAAGTCTGCTTTTGCATCAAAGAGTGAGAGAAGTGGATGACAGAAGTAACCAAAAATTAGAAACTGAACAGAAACAAGACCACACTGATGCAAGGCAGTTGCATGTGTGGAACTGCTACTAAATGAGAACATTCCAGGAAGGCATAGGATAAATATCAGTTAATCTTGCTATATGTGATGGTGCACCAGAATGTTCCAGTTGCTACCAAAAAACCCCAAACCCATAATAAGGGACCACGTCTTCAGTGCAGAGATTACATCTCTGCAGATAAGACGGACATAGGAGTTGAAGAGGGAAGCAAGGCTAGGCTGCATGAACACATTCACAAAGAACACAGCAACTCAGCAGCAAAGCCAGCACCAGAATTCTCATCCACCAAATAATGATCACACTGTCAGTAAAAAAGAAACAAAATTACAAAAAGATGCAAAACACAGAGTCAGAGGGGATGTCCAACTTCTTGGTTCTAGGCTATTGCCCAGATACAAAGCTATAAGGCAAACCTGTAAGACTTAGGTCTTGCCCTAGTTACTTTGCAGAAATTCAGATCCTCACTGCTTAGCCTCTCTCTGACACACAGTAATTTTCCAGTGGTGCTGTAAGCCTTTTGCTTCATCTCATTTTCCTAAGTAAACTGGTTTTTCACAGCGACTGTGCCAATGGAGGTGGCCATACCTTGGCATACCTGCCACATCTGCATGATGGCGAGGAGAGAGCTGAGCATTTGTGTGGTGCAGTTGTGAGGGGCAGGGTTCCAGTGGAAGCCTCCACTGTTTGGATTGCCTGTAGGAAGGAGGTGGGATAACATACAACTTGGCAAGGCATCTCAAAGCAGCATAAGAAGCTCCAGTCAACAAACCTTGCATATTTTCTTGAGGGAGAAAGAATGATACTCAGTAGAGGTAAAACTGCTGTCACACCTCTGTGTACTCTGGAATCAAAATCCTGGGTGCTTTGCACTTGTTTGCACAGCTTTATCAGCAAAGAAGGATACCAGAAAACCAAGAGAAGTATTTGCTATTGTCTATGAGGTGAGTGACTTGCACAAATAAAATAACTTGGTTGGTATAATCACAAGCAGGATGGAAAGATGGGGGATTAAGTATCACCCGGCTGTGGCAACAGAAACATAAAATTGCACATTGGGACTTCTCATCCATATGTGCCATACATCCATATTAAAGGGAAAGTTTTATTGAAACTGTGTTTAGGATTACAGCCCCTAATAAGTTGTTGGGGGAAATTCTGAAAGGATCCCTGTGTAGGTCTGTTGGGTTTGCATGGCAAGGTTTTGGTAATGAGGGACTACAGGGGTGGCTCCTGAGAGAAGTTTCCAGAAGCTTCTCCCATGTCCAGCAGAGCCAATGCCAGTCAGCTCCAAGATGGACCTGCCCACTGCTGGCCAAGGCTGAGCCCATCAGTGGTATTAGTAATGCCTCTGGGATAACAGACTTAAGACAGGATGGAAAAAAGCTGCACAGCAGCAGACAGAAGGAGTGAGAAAACATGAGAGCAACAACACTGCCAGCACACAGTTCAGTGAAGGAGGGGCAGGAGGTGCTCCAGGTGCCAGAGCTGAATTTCCCTTTGCAGCCTCTGGTGCAGACCATGGTGAGGCAGCTGTGCCCCTGGAGGTCCAGGGAGAAGCAGAGATCTACCAGCAGCCATGGAAGAGCCCAGACCAGAACAGGGGGAATGCTTGAAGGAGGCTGTGACCCCATGGGAAGCCCATGCTGGAGCAGGCTCCTGGCAGGACTGGTGAATCTGTGGAGAGAGGAGCCCATGCTGGAGTAGGTTTGCTGACAGGACTTGTGACACCGTGGGAAACCCATGTTGGAGAAGTCAGTGAAGAACTGCAGCCCGTGGGAAGAACTGACATTGATGTAGTTCATGGAGAAGTCTCCTGTGGGAGGGACCCCACACTGGAGCAGGGGAGGAGTGTGACAAGCCTCCTCCTGAGGAGGAAGAAGCAGCAGAGACACGTGTGATGAACTGACTGCAGCCCCCACTCTCTGTCCCCCTGCACCACTGTGGGGGAGGAGGCAGAGAACTCAGGAGTGAATTCAGGAAGGGAGGTGTGGGAGAAATGTATTTTAAGAATTAGTTTTTATTTCTTATTATACTACTCTGATTTGATTGATAATAAATTAAATTAATTTTCCCCAGGTTGAGTCTGTTTTGCCCATGACTGTAATTGGTGAGTCCTTTGTCTCCCTGTCCTTATCTCAACCCATGAGTTTTTTGTTGTATTTTCTTTCCTCTGTCTAGCCAAGAAGGGGAGTGATAGAGTGGCTTTGGTGGGCACCAGGCATCCAGTCAGAGTCAATCCACCACAGTAGGAGACTGAAAAATCCCCATCTCTCCATAATGCTTTGTCAGAGTATCATCACAGAATAATACAACATGAAAACAGTATCAAAACTGAGAGTTTCCCCTCCAAAAATGCTTCACCACCACGTGTTCCTGTTTGATGACTATCATTATCACCATGTGTCTCCTAGTCTTCCACACAGTCTTTCAACCCACGTGTATGTTGAATTAACTTCCCACACCAGCCACTGCTTTTAGCTCACTTCAGGAATACAAAGTTCTACATCTAAAAAGTATCACAGCAGTCCTAAACATGCTTTCAATTTTCTAGCTACTTTCTTTCAGTCTCTGTTCTATGTTACCTTTACATACTCTGCTAGACCTCATAAAAACTCCAGGATTAAAGAAAGGCTCTGAATGTTAGGGGGCAGCTTTTATTCACCACCAGCCAGTAAACTGTAGGTTGAACAATATGTAATTTGCAATAATTAAAACACAGATTTTGGTTATAATAAATCTGTAGCTTAAATTAGTAAAGTCTTCTTTAAGTCTTGCAATTTGATAAACACATGAATACGAATATTGTTATACTGTAAAGCAAAGAAAATAGAGACACAGAAGTCACAACCAATTGTTTTTAAAGCAGCATCTCATGACAGCATGCAAAACAACTTGAGTGGCCCTTGCTTTTCTATCCCCATGATTACAAATCATAGAATCATGGAATGATTTGGGTTGCAAGGGACCTTAAAGACCATCTAGTTCCAACCCCCTGCTATTGAGACTGGGACACCTTCTACTAGACCACATTGCTCCAAGTTGCATCCAACTTGGCCTTGAACACTTCCAGGGATGGAGCATCCACAGCTTCTCTGGGCAGCCTGTGGCAGTGCCTCACCACCCTCACAGGGAAGTATTTCTTTCTAATATCTAATCTAACCTTGTCCTCTGTCAGTTTAAAGCTACTCCCCTTGTCCTGTCACATGGACATGCCTTCATAAAAAGTCTCTCCAGCTTTCATGTGGCCCCCTTCAGGTTCTGGAAGCCTGCTCTAAGGTCTCTCCAGAGCCTTCTCTTCTCCAGGCTGAACAATCCCAATTCTCTCAGGCTGTCATCATAGGAGAGGTGTTACAGCCCTCTAATCATCTTCTTCATGGTCCTCCAATGGACCCACTCCATTGTTGTGTTGGGGACCTCAGAGCTGGACGCAGCACTGCAGGTGGGGTCTCACCAGAACAGAGCAGAGGGGCAGAATCCCCTCCCTCACCCTGCTGCCCATGCTGCTTTGGATACAGCCCAGGATGCAGTTGGCTTTCTGGGCTGGGAGAGCACATTGCCAAAACATACCCAGCCGCTTGTCAACCAGCACCCCTTAGTCCTCCTCCTCAGTGCTGTTCTCAATGCATCCTCCATCCAGCCTGTATTTGTGCTTGGGATTGCTCTGATCCAGGTGCAGGACCCTTACACTTGGCCTTTTTGAATTTCATGAGGTTCACATGGTCCCACCTCTCAAGCCTGTCAGGGTTTCTCTGGATGACATCCCTTACCTCCAGCATGTCAATTGCACTACACAACTTGGTGTCACTGGCAAACTTGCTGAGGGTGTGCTCAATGCCACATCACTGACACAGTTGTTAAACAGCACCAATCACCAATCCTTGAGGAATGCCACTTGTCATTTATCTCCACTTGGGCATTAAGCTGTTGACTGCAACTCTTTGTGTGTGACCATCCAGCCAATTCCCAATCCATTAAGTGGTCCACTCATCAAATCCACATCTCTCTATTTTAGAAATGAGGATGTCATATGGGACAATGTCAAATGCCTTGCACAAGTCCAGGTAGATGATATCTGTTGCTCTTCCTTTATCCACTACTGTTGTAACCCTGTTGTAGAAGGTCACCAAATTTGTCAGGCATGATTTGCCCTTAGTGAAACCATTTGGGCTGTCACCGGTCACCTCATTTTTCATGTGCCTTAGCATAGTTTCCAAGAGGATTTGCTCTGTGATGTTGCTGGGCATAGAGATGAGACTGACATGCCTGTAGTTCCCTGAGTCTTCCTTTTAAAAGTCAGCTTTTAGAAGTTTTCTCTGTGCTCTGGCCATTTTTTGCTTCAAGTACTGCAATTAATGCACTGTTTCTCACCAAGCTCCTTTGTACTCCCTTTAGCCTAACAAGAGCAGTCTAATCTCTCTTCTGTCTATTTTCCACTTCTCAAAGATTCACATGTAAGTCCAGATGCTCAAATGCTCTCTGCAATGCCAAGACCTTGGTGCATATGGAGCAACAGAGCAGGCTCTGACTATGACATGAATTTCAATGCACACCAGATCTGTTTAGCCATTCTCTGTGTACACAGCAATATGGATATGCAAATTTGGAGATTACTTTTTAAGCCTTGTGCAGTGTTGTGAAAATTCAAGCAAAGAATGTGTTTGTTTTCTTGGCCAATTGGAATTTCAGCTACTGCTGTTCCTCATGACCATTTGAAACTTCACACTGAATCCTCATCTTAACAAATGAGGGGAGGCATGTGCCAAAAGTGGGTGACACAAAATGTGTAGGTGGAGATTTTTGTCTGGTGGCACTGCTGATCATTCCACGCTCCTTCCCTGAAAGCCTGTGCCTTTCTAGAGAAAAAATGATCCTCTATTCTGTCCATGACAGTTGTAGATCCCTGTGGCTTTAAAATTTCTTCTCCTGAAGCTCTTGCTACTATTACATATTAATTCTGCCTCAAATCAATTTTGTTCAATATAAAAGTATCAGTTCTCTCAAATCTGATTTCTGTACTTCCCCTATTTTCTTCTGGGTTCAGAGAGGGTTATTTTATCTTATTTCCTTTTATTTCACATCACTAGTCTCTTATGAAAGGCCTAATCTGAAGCACTTAGTTTCTGTCTCAGTACTTCATGAAGTGGTCATTGCTTTTCTATCACCATGACTACAGTTCTTCTCTATGCTCTGGCCATTACCTGTTTTAGCTACTGTCATTCACTGACAGCTTCTCTTTCAGGTTTTCTGTACTCCCTTTAGCCTAACCAAAAATGTGTTAATCTACCTTCTTCTCCCCTACACTTGAAGGATTCCATCTCATTTCTTATTCTTGCCATTGGCTCCCTGCCTCCTTATTATTCAGAAGTTTTCCACTTCTTTGTTCCCTCTCTTGCTTCCTGAGTACCTCCTGATGCTATCCTGCCACAGTACCTCTTGTCTCCTCCCAGCCTCTCTTCCACAGCCTGCCTTTATTTTGGAAACTGAGTGAGTTGAAGTAATGCCAGTTTTACAGGGAGAAACTCACACACAGAACCCTCGACTTCTTCAGATCACCAGATCACCTATGACGTCCATGGCAGATTAGGAAAGAAATCCCAGTGTTTCTGAGTGACATCCAGTCATTCAGCACAAGCGTTCCCTTCTCCATTCAGACCTACTGCCCAGGTGATTCTTCATCTCTGCAGGATCCATTTTTCCCTGAAGACAATTGCCTTGTGTTTTTTCCTGACCATGTTTGACTCTGAATTCTTTGGGAATGAGTTTAGTGTTTTTGTACTTGCAAAGCACCCAGTTCACCTTTATAGTGCCACATAAATGTTTTCCCTTTCCTAATTATAGTAGCCAGTGCCTTAGACATGCTGTACTGTACTTGGGGAGGAAGCAGATAGATTTCTGTGCATTGCACAAAAGAAATCGACAGACTGTGTTTGCTCGCTAATTGAAACATTTCACTGGCTTTAGTTTGATCAATATAAAACTGCCTTGAATAGCCTAAATGTGCCTCTGTTAAGATTTCAGATAAGATCTGCCAGAACTGTGATGCTGCCTTGGTAACAGTGATGGTCAGGGTAAAGTGTTGGCTCTGAAGCATGGGAACAGAAAGCATGACCCTATCTGTTCTCTCATCTTCTGGAATTTAAGGGACAAATATTCTCAGAACACTCTTTGTGTTTTAAAGGATGAAAAATCTTCATTGTTTTTCTGGATTTATTATTGTAACAGGTTCAGAGACCCTTGGTCCTCCTTCCACTAAATTAGCACAGCACTGACTTGAGTAATGGCTGCTCCTGTCCTGAACTGGGAGAGTTCCCATGGGACCACAGTGTGTTAATCCCATGTAACATCCAACTGTTTCTTTGACTGTCTTTTTCCCAGAATTGTGCAACTGGGTTAAGTATGGATCAGCCTTGGTCCACATAATTTTATACCCAGTCTCACCAGAACCAGAGTGAATGAGTGAATATCAAGTACATTTATTTAGGTTGTACTTTAATAACTTATTATTAAGGTGAAAAGTGTCAAAATGATCAGTGCTGACATCAGATCTCTGGTCATTGCCTGTCTATTCAGTGGCCCAGAGAGGCTGCAAAACCTCCATAAGTGGGGATTTGCAAAATCTGACTGGATGTGATCCTGAGAAACCTGCTCTAGGCGACCCTTTCTGAGTAGAGGTTTGCACTAGATCACAGCAAGAGGTCCCTTCCAACCCCAGGTATTCTGTTACTCTGTGAGCTGAGCTCTTCCAGGTTTGTATCACCTACAATTCATATGTTCCTTCCAGGAAGTAAAGAGAACTCCCACACAGGGTGCAAAGCCCTTTGTCTGAAATCAGACAAATGGTGGGGGGAGGAGGACCCTGTTCATCCTGGAAAGAAAGTTTAGCTGGAGAATTGTTCTTCTCCTAACCTTATTTTCTTTACTCACATTTTTTATGATTAACACTTGGGAGCCCAGAATACAACAGGCTGAATTTATTCATAGTCTGAGCATTATGAAAGCACCCTCTGAGGCATTTTCCTCTCACACTGCCACACCATTGAAGGCAGCCCTGACCTTCAGGGACCACCCTCTTCAGGAATGGAGGGTTATTCAGCTTGCATCCTGTTTAAGAACCACAAGCCCCTCCTGAATATCGGCTCACCGCTGGAGCAAGGGCCTTGCCATGTGTTTCAGTGCTCCCACTGTGGACCAGCGCTCCTGAAGTGACCCGTTGTGAGAGTGTGACCCAGTCTTCCTGCTGCTGGGTCAGAATTGACCTCTCTCTGGGTGTATGCAGCTAAAGCAAGACTGATCCCACAAACCTGCATGCAGAAGTGTCAGCAACTTGGCTAGCATAAGAAGGAAAACACACCCTTGGGAGGTAGCCTTGCATATCATTTAACCTCAGCTGAATACATGTAGGAAACAGTGATCTGACTCCTCCAATCCTTATTCAAGATAAGCCCTTTGAAGTCCATGTATGCTGCAGGCAGGGCCAGCATGGCATTTTTACCGAGTTGGTGAAGTATTTTGACATCAACTGCTTTCCTCTTCCCCAAAACAACAACTGGCTCGTGTTCTGCTTATTTTAATCCTGGAAAAACCTTCATCCAATTTCCGTCTTGCTGTGCATTACTATGAGAAAACACCATTGCCACTCAGTTTCTCTCATGCATGAATACACAGACTCATTGCATACAAATCTCCCTTTTCTCAGTGTTCAGCCCTAAGGGTTTGCACTGAGTTTCAGAGTGATTCCATCAAGAGGCTGGAGAAGGAGAGAGCAGGTTGCAGAGCAGAGAATAGACTGTGCTTGCCATTCTTCATTCTGCAGAGAATCAAACTAGTTATTTCTTACAGGAAATAAGGCTGCAAAGGATCTAATTTAGGCTGATTTCACTATGGCAGATACTTGTCTAGTCTTAAAAACTCCAGTGCAAAGATTCCACACATTTCTCTTTGGGAGCTTGGTCCAGTGTTTCATGATGTGTTGGAGGCTCTGACTTGGGGCTAACCTCTGTCCAGATTTGCTAGATATTCTGTTTTTCTGCTCAGAAAATTTGCCTGCACAGATATTTGAGGATTGCCTGCATCTTGGATAGGAAGGCTACACATGTGGAAAACCTAGACATATCCCCAGGACCTGTTCTGACCTACTGTACAATCTGTGTACAGGAAACCAGATCAGGAAGCACTGGTCTTATTCTATGAATGGGATCTGGTTGCTTGGTGAATACACAGTACATTCATTCAGTGTCCCAAAAGTGTGGGATTTACTACATTATAAGCAACATATTTGATTACAGAATCAGAAAGAAGTACTAGATTCACTGCATGGGCACTGCAGAGCATGACAGAAGTGAGAACTCTACTGAAACTGGGATCCTGAAGACACACAACAGCAATTGTGTGATGCTGAAGTTATCAGACTGGCACTTCTGCAGTATCTTGGGTCCTGCTTTGAGTTGCACGTATCCTTTGTGGCCTTGCCCAGACCTGCTAGGCCTCTACTTTCTCATTCTTCCACAATATTCCCCCC
>VZRX01023604.1:134967-188333 GCA_013398075.1 Notiomystis cincta | reverse complement strand
TTTTTTTTTTTTTAATAATCTTTCTAATTTTTTTCGGATAGCTAGGGAAACTTGCTCCTTGCTTAGCCCCCGGCAGCAGAAAGAAGAGAACATTTAAGCAGCACGGTGAGCAGCCCTGTCTCTCTTTTCCCTTGGTAGGTGCACTTAGACGGCGGCAGCAGAGCCTGCACACCCCCCGGGGACAGAGTTTGCCTCCTGAACTACACTTCTCTTACTGAAGAATAGTAGCTCCGACCTCCAAACCAACTGGGACTGGCGCTTTAAAGTAGCTGCGAACAGTGCTCCCGTGTTTCAACATGGTCACGTAGGAGATTTGAGCCTTTTAATTTCCAGACACAAGGAGTAACTCCCTCGGAGCCCCGCAGTGGTTTAGGTGGTCGGTTGTTGGGTGTTTTGGTCGGAGTTTTAAATTTTTTTTCTCCTAATGAGGTAGAGAGGGAAGCTGGGTACGAGTCCCTTGCAGACACAGAAACATAAAGGGGAGGGAAAAGCCTTGCCGGGGCAGATTTGGGTGTAGGGAACCTCCCCGAGCCGCTCTGTTGTCCCCGGCGGGAGGGCGGTCGGGCTGCGGGCGCTGCCGCCGGCCCGGCCCTGCGCGGCAGCCAACGGGCTCGTCGCCTGGTGTGACCTTCAGGGAGCACATTTCAACTGCGAAACACCGAGAAAAGTGCTTCTCTCGCTCGCAGGCGCCATATTACCGCCGGGAGCCGGGGCTGGGGCGGGCGGAGGGCGGGCGCGCAGTTAGTCGAGTTTTACGCAGTTGTTAATGCAGACTGGACAAGCGCTCGGTGGCTCCATAAAAAAAAAAAAAAAAAAAAAGTACTTTGGGATTATTCTTTTCTTCTTAGGTCCCCCTGCTATCCGCCCTTTTCCAGCTCCCCCCGAGGGGATGCGCTTTGTAACGCTGACGCCTGCTCTGGGACCCTAGGGAGCATCTCCCCCTCCCCGCCCGCTGGGAAAGAGGGTGCGCGGGGGGCGATCCCCGAGAGCACGGGATGTCACGGGGCCATGCCCAAGGTCCCGACACTCGCCTTGCCGGGACACCAGGCACCCCCGGGCAGACCGCCCAGTTTCCCCCATCCTGCTGCTTGCCCGGAAGGGACTGGGAAAACTCCCTAAGCCGCGATCCCTCGGCGCACACCCCGTTTGTGCTGGGAAGGCTGTGAGGCCCAAAATAAGAAACCCCTTTCCCTCGGTGCAAAATGATTTCCTAAGCTGTGGGTCTGCACTTTGCTGAGCTCTCCGCTCCTCAGTTCTCACAGAGACCTGCTCCTTAGTCAACGGCGCTCTTTTGTCTGCCCACCCCTCCCTTTTTTTTATTTGTGAAAAAAACTAACCAACCCCACCCAAAACCCGACAACAACAACTTCTGTCGTTGTGCAGAAGTGGAGGAAGCACCACCGCGATCGCGGCAGGGACGCAGAGAAGCCGGACAGAGCCGCTCCTCCCCTGGGCCGCAGGGCCGGTGCCGTCCTAGAGGTTCAAGTCCTCTCAGGATTTCGGAACAAAGACAGCCCAGCCCAGCTCCGCCACGCACGAATCCCCATTGTAATCCAGGGTTTATCCTTTTTATTTTCTTTCCCTTTCTTCATTTGCCCTGTTTTCCAGCCTGCGGTTCCTGAAGGTCAGATGGAGAGGTCATAATTCTGCATCCCTATAAATAGATTTTGATATTTAGACAGCTATTGCTACTCGATATTAACTTACAGGATAATGGCGAGAGATACCGTATGCGCTGAACCTGTTATTCACGAGTGAGCAGCATCTGTCGAATACAATTCTCGTCTTTTTGCCCTGTTTGGCGGTAGCACACATCAATAGGGCGAAGGACGTCTTGAGGCTGGGGTAGGGACGGGGAGCAGGACGGCTCTGCGGGGGCACAGTTGCAAGTACAGTGTTGAAACTATACAAGGATTTAGAGAGCTGAAGTCAAGAGCCAGGTCGGCACAGACCGGCTCTGAGCGAGTGCGGGACCAATTCAAGAGCGGCTGGCGGAAAGATTCCAGCGGGCTTTTGACACTTCACATTAAAATATAATGAACGCTGCTGAGGTGGAAGGGTCTTCCCCCCGCACATTCAAAGCCCTCTTTCCTCTAATTCTGACTTTTAAAATCAGGGGTTCCAGGTAGATCTCAACCAGAGGCTCAGAGCTCACCACTAACCCTTTCGCTGTTTACAGAGCATTCAAGAGAGGGAAGGGTCTTCAAATGTGGGCAATACTTTGAAGGGAGCACTAAGAGTTCTCATTTCCTTTTCACAGAGCATCCCCTCTTCTGGCTGTTCCCAAATCCTCCTCTGCCTTACGCCACCTGCGAGACAGAAAGGCCTTTACACTCCCAGCCGTCCTGGGTGCCGGCACTTTATTTGGCGGTGCGATTAAAATGAAATTCACGGCCGGGACGGCGGCTGAGGCTTTAGAGCAAACCCACCCGCAGCCGGGTACACGCCGGAATGCGCCGGGCGGGGACGGCCAGCGCTTTGGGAACTGGTGGAACTGGCGGGCAGCGGCGCTCCCCTCCCGGGGGCGGCTCGGGGTGGCCATGCCCCCGTGGGACGGGGTGAGGAGTCCGGCCAGGCTAAAAATACCATTTCTCCCTCGTTGTGCTGGCTCACGCGTGGGTCCTGCTCATTCTGCAAAACAGATTCCCCTTATCGCTGTCGGGACCGCAGCTCTAGAAGCTAGTTGTGATCATGATCTTATGTAGCAGGACGGGAAAGTACGCAAGCGTTTCCATCTACTTACCTGGGCGTGGGAGGGGGGTGGTCGTGAAAGGTCGTGAATTTTGAGGTTAAAAAGAGGTAACCTGGCGAAGGAAGGGAGGGAGGAAAGACGCTGAGCGGCTTAATTAAATCAATAAAATGTCTGAAAGAGTTGCCGAGATTTGATTCTCCCGTTTGCTCGTTTAACTTGCGCTTTAATGCTCATGTGTAACATCTGGTACTGTGCGTGTACAAGTGCGTTTTGGGGGCGGTGTGCGCTTTATTTTGAGAAAAGCGATAATTGCCAAGGAAGAGATACAAAAGAGGCAGTTTAAAGATGTTTAAACCTAAAGCCTTGCGGGTTTACAACCAGCTCCGCAGCAGCGACACAAACTTGCCGTCAGAAGTTTACCGACGCTCCGGAAGGAGGAGCGCGTCTCGCTGCCCGGCCGGGGACCCGCGGGCTTTGTTCCGCGGGGAACGAAGCCACGGGAGCTGCCAGCGGCGCCCCGCTGTCCCCGGCCGGCAGGGACACGGGTGGAGCTGGCGGAGCGCTCGCCCGCCTGGGCAGGTGTCCTGTTCCGGGCCGGCGGCAGAGAGCGGTGCCCGCCCTTCTCCCGCGGAGAGAGGCGGCAGCGCTTGTGCCCGGAGCCCGACCGGAGAGGCTGACGCGACTTTTCTGGGTGTTTTTATGGCTTGCCTGGGAGGGAAGGTGCCGTCTCTTTCCCCCCTCGGCCTCCTCCGCCCATCTCTTGTCCCCGGGAGCTCCGGAGGGCGCCAGGAGGGGCCCGGCGCTGCACAGCCCCGGGCACACGGGGAAGGTGCGTGGGGCCGGCGGAGCGCCCCCGGAGCGGCAGCCCGAGGGCTGCAGGACGGAGATCTTGTGCTCCCTCCGTCTCGGGGCTCTCTCTGACCTGATGAGCTGCTTAGGGCGAGCTCTTACCGTAGCTGTTCCCGTAAGAAAAATCCGAGTTATTGTGAGGTGCGGTCCCCATACATTTTTAACCATAGTGATTACTAAATTAATAGCAGGCCCTAAGACAGATGTCAAAACGTCTTGAAAATGTTTATCTGTGAATAATTGAGAAGGTGGTAAGACGCATTATCTGATTGTATAATGAAATATGTATGAGGAACAGCTGTTTGCAATAGTCACCTCCCGTTGTTTCACTAGCCTAGAGCCTCCTCTTTAAAGCAGCGCTTCCCTGAAGTTGGCCATTCAGCATCCGCCGCTTCCACCGGCGCCGGCGGCCGAGCCGTGCCCGCCGCAGCCACAGCGGGGAAGGGGTAACCCGGTGCTGTCCCCAGGCCGGTCCACGGGCTCTCCCCGTGGCATTTCTCACTGGTGGCCTGCTGCTAGGGCAGGAGGCAAGAGGCGCGGATGGGGTCCGAAGATATTTTGCCGGGCAATCTGAACCTGAAGAGGATGCCCTGAGAGCAAGGATCCTGGATGCTCATCTCGGAAGCACAGCAAACAGCCATTTATTAAGATTTCATGCCGAGCAGCGACAGCCTCCTCGACTGCTTAGCGTTGACATAAACTTCCAGACGTCGAGCATATGCTGTTGCACAGCATTGTTTATGTGTGGTACCAGATGTTGCTTTGCATCCTATTGTCTGGAGACAATGTTTAGTTCAGGTTAAAATATCTTTACTTAAACTGCTCAGTTGGCCATTGTGTGAGCATTAGTGAAGTGTCATGGAGAGGTAATGGGAAGTCCGGGGAGGTTAGCTCTCCGAGCGTGGCCAGAAGGTCCCTGGTTCATGGTGGGGTTACAGCCACCACTGTCATCTTTTGTTTTCCCTCCTCAGAGAACCCTTGTCCTTCCTCTAAAAGGATGTGCCCCGCTCTCATTCCCTTCGGAGTTTTCTCCACCGTTTCATGAAACGGCCCGATGTTTGTTTTTCTAGTTCCCCTAAATCGCCCGAAAGAGGAAAGGAAAGCAGGTCCTGCGTCACCGCCACCCCAGGCCGGGCCGGGCCGGGCGGAGCGGGGCGGCCCCACGCCCCCGCCCGGGGCTGCCGGCGCCGGGGGGAGATCGGCCCCGGGCGCAGAGTTCACGCTCGAGCCAGGGCGGCGGCTCCCTGCCCCCAAAATGCCCGGCCGAGCCTCCTTCTCTCGTTCCCTCCCTCCGTCCCTGGCCGGGCGAGCGGGCCGGGGCAGCCCCCTCCCGCCGCCCGGGGGGAAGCGGCCGCCTGGAGCCTTTTCTTGCCTTTAACCCCGCAGTTCGGGCCGGCCGCGGCAGCTGACCTGTGGCAAGACTTTTGCTCCGGGAGAGAGGGGAAAAAAGCTATAGACTTTAATCGGATTTCTCCCCAAACACTTCTGGTATGTTGTTGTTATGCATCTATATGGAGATCATTATTTATAAATGAGCGAGTACGGTCAGTCGCAAAGACTTTAAGAGCCCGGATTTGTGTCATTAAGTTGAGGGCGGGGTGGAGTGACTTAGCGGGGGCCGGAGGTGGTGGCCGGTGGGCGAGCGGGACGTCACCTGCCGGCCCGCTTTCCCTTTGGCCCCCTCAGCCCGGGCGAGATCGCCCCTCTGGAGGCGGTGGAGGCCGGGCTGAGGCGGGCGGGCAGCCCGGGGCTGCGGGCCAGCTCCGTGCTCTCTCCCTGCAGCCTTTCGTACCACAACGGAGGCAGATTTCCCCCTCAACCAGGTGCCCTGCTAAGAGGGGAGAAGACGTGACAATAATTTCCAGCAGGAGCAGCAGGTTTTGTTGGTCACTGTAGCCCCTACCTCCTCTGCTCCCCGACATCTGTGAAGCCACTTCAGGGCACAGTTAACATCTCTCTAAGTGCTCGAATTAAACCAAAAAGCCGCGTTGTGTATTTCGGAGGCTTTGCAAAGTGATGCACCGTATAACGCAGATGTGTTTGTGTGATTTTCAGCGTTTTTGCCTGTGCATAATCCCTTATGCCTTTTATTATAGTCCTGCACATTACAGTTCATCTGTAAGGATACTGCTTCAGTGGGACCTGTTGCACACAGTGATGGTAATTAGTAACCTTGGAAACAGTTTTAAATAAAGATTATAACAATGATGTCAACTGTTTTTATTCATCATACCATAAACGGGGTCTCAATATTATTGTGCCTGTAGAGGACAGTGTTTAAGAAACAGTTGTGAGGTTCCACTTTACTTATTATAATGCAAGTTATCACTTTTTACCTTGTCCTTAAGTAAACATAATCGTGCTTCTAAATAGCATAAAGATTTTCAAACTGCTGAGGACTCTGCAAACTTTAATTTTCTGAATGAGGTAGATATTATTATGAATTAGGCTTATCAGGCTCCAAGTACCCTTAAGAAGAACATTGCAGACTTTCAGAGAAATGCCTCAGAATAAATACTGCTTAGAAACCGTAGTGAGTAGTGTTAGCAGTGGCTGTACCATTAGCCTTCTGCACAGGCTCTCCCCTCTATTAGAGCTTACAGCAAATGCTCACAAGCTTGAAAGCGAAATTAAATGTAATTGCTTTTATTTACCTATTGCTTTTATATAATTAAAATATTTTTAGTTACATTTATCAAACAGCATCCACTTCGAGTATTACCTGCCACATCTATTAATCCATTTTTCTGTATTAACTACACCACCATTAGCTACTGAAATATGTATATATACACATTTGTATTACCTATATTGTCTTTGTCAAGATACGTTTTAGTTCTCATTAAGAAAAAAATATTCTTGTGGAAGAATCTCTGAAGCATGTTTTTCATGCACATTTATTAATAATCACAGTTGTCAAGAATTAGATATGCACAGATTGCAAATGAAAAGAAAATATTATATGCAAAATGAAATATACAGTAGGATTGAGTATAACTATTTTTCCTCCTTGAAATAAAAAATTTACAGAGTGAAAAACTGAGCTATTAAGCTTACTTAAAAGATGGCTTTGTTGGTTTAATTATACTGTAGTTATTTTATAAATATGTTTCAAAGGAAGCTTGCCATATTGAATGTCAATGAAGCCTGTAAAGAAAAGACTTACAAAAGCTAATGCATACCAAATACCAAATTTTAGTCATTAGCATTCCTATTTATTACAAACTAGAGGAACCTATTAACAGACAAGAATTTGTGTTTAGCTAGCATTACAATGTTTAGCCATTAAAATAAAGAAGGGCAAAAAATTACAATCTTCTTCCCCTGCCCTCTAGAACTATATGTTCCTTTTACTCAGAAAGACAAATGTATCAAAAAACCCTAATAACAGAATCTGTGATTCTTCATTATCACCATCTGTACCAAAGCAAAACCTGTACTGTTGTATTCAGGCAAAAGTTCTACTTTTTTCCAAAGGACCAGGGCTGTCTGATCAAGCAATTCAAATATTTTGCACGTACCTCAACATCTGCACTGGAAGGACTTCTGGCCATGGGCAAGCACAGGTTGGCTTTGGGCTGATTCAGGCCCAAGGGGTCAAGCCTGGAGGCTGCCAGGCCTGACCCAACATCAGTAGGCACCTCTCTATCACATTCAGGAGTTTAGATCAAGTCTGGGGTGTGGATAGCAGCTTTCATGCTTAGGATGGAGGAAGGAAGGACTAAACCATTCACGAGGTTAAGCAGGCTGCTAACCAGGAGTTTCTTTTCAGCGCTTGTCGCAAAATCCGCGCATTTGTTCATGTGCTGCCTATTTGTGCAAGAATTTATTTAAAACCTCTTGGCCAGGCATTTCTACTTTTCAAATGCACTTTCAGAAATTGTATTTTTGTCTCTTTTGGAGATGAGTGTGTGCAAATATACTACCTCTCAGAATTTCTTAAATAAACGTTAGATATATTAGTATGTAACTTATTAAATCGAACTATAAATGATAAATAAGCTTTCTTGTGCTTTTCACCAAATTGTAGTCTTTTGTGGAAAAAGAGCAGCTTTTGGAGACACTGATATTCATGATGAGGTAACAAACTGATAGATGTTTTCCCTTTTGTTGCATCCCACACGACCTTTGCTTTCTCACCTTGGGAGCATCACTCCTAGAGACTCTGTTGTGTCTATTCAAATTGACAGAGAAACTCAAAACGAGACCAAAGGAGCAGCACAACATCTACAGAACTTCTGGATGACAGATGCTGTCAAATGCCTGTTTTGCCCAAAGATTACTTCAGTTTTCAAAGAATCGAGGGGAGGGGACGGGGAGCAGTTCAGGAAAGTTCAACCCATCTGTTTAATCTTCATTTTCCAATTTTCATTGTTAATTTCTAAACCAGGCTTTACACTTAATTTAATAAAGGGTTTGGTTTGACTAATAAGGATCACTTTTGATTTTGATTTTGCAAGAATAGAGTGAAGACTAGCACAAAGAAAATTCACTGTATAAACATCCTGCCCAAGAAAGGAAGGTTCGCCCTTACTCCATCTACAGGATCTGTAAGTACAAGAAATTTGTTCTCTTCAAAGATTTAAACTCCCTGGCTTTAGGATGCTATTGTAGGGCTGGTTGTTTATAGCTTTTGCATGAACATATGGTGAGAAGTTTGACTGAAATAGTTCTACAATCAGCATATCTTAGCATGTATGAAATATTTTGAATAAAGGAGTTCCTGTGTGACCCCATTTATGTGATCCATGTTGCTGCTTTTCACTAATGAAAACAAAACTGATTTGAAATTTGCATGAGTGTGATGTCTGGGGATAACAGTCTCATGAAATCAAAATGATGCAGGCTGTCTCTGATTTTGCTCAGATAAATTAGAATTTGGGAGGAAGAATCTCATGGAAAATTAATTATAAAAGCAGAGTTTCTGAAATTTTAAGAACTTTTTTTCCTGAGAGTGTTTTTCTGAAAGATCTTAAGTTTATTATCAATGAAGAGCAGTGGTTGAAGAGGCTGCAGACAGCCCAGATTAAAATAAACCTGAAGGAATTTTTATATTGTCTCTCAAGGATTGTAACTTTCACAAGGAGAGATTTTTCTAGGTCAGCATGTCTACAACCCAAAATGGAGCTGATCCATAGATCTGCAACTCAGATGCTGCTGGAGAGATGGATGTCTTGCAGATCCTTCACTCACACTTGGATGGCATGCTAGATAGCTACCATTAAAAGTTTTTCAGCAGAAAATAATTAATTTGCAATGTTTCTACCTACCAAATCCAAACTGATTTATCTCTAAGTCCTATTGCTAGAGTGGCAAATGTATTTAAAGGAGAAATGGTAGGAATGCAATAGTTCTGACAACGAAGTTCAGACAAAAAAAAGAGCAGCCCTATGGAAGAAAAAGCGGTGTGATGAATCACTTCTTTGTTCATACTGTCCCTTTAATACAAGGCAGAATACAAATGTTTGAGCAAAAATGCTTCAATTGTTGCATTCTCAGCAATGCTTTCTCTTTCTTGCTTTAAACCATCCAGTCCTTTGTAGCCATGTACAGTATGCGACAGAACAACTTGGAAAAGATTCATCTATCAAGTTTAACAACTTTCTGGTGTAACTTCAGAGAGGTTTATTGCTTATTCATGTGGAAGTGAGTACACCCAACTTGTTTTGCCTGGTTTTGCTACTTTTGCTGGTTTGCAAGGCTGTTCTGGTAGCTGCAAATGGCTTCTCAAGTGACATTTGCTGACATTCAGTGGTGTATATTTATCAGTATTCTTCACCTCACTTCTATACATGTCATCTATTTTATTTTGTTCCTCATAGCAACCTCCTTTCCACTGTCCATGGCCTGAAAATGATAAAGGGCACAGTGGCATATTTCCCTAGCTGCACTAAAATGTCACTGTGAAAAATCTTTAATGGACTAAGTGTAGCTTTTCAGGTTATAACTTGTCAAGTTACGGAGAAATTCTAGAGTTTCTCCCTAATCCACCATTCTTTGGAACCACAGCACTGCAGGCACAGACTAATTATAAGTTACACCAGTCAGAGCAGGGCAAAAATAAATGAAGTAGAAACTGTTTGATCAAGGCTCATTTTATCCTTGCTTTCTGCACTTGTGCTGTGTTACCTGATGTCCTCTGTGCAGGCTAATGCTCAATGTGCCTTACTGCTGATGTATGAATATGCATGTATGCTGAGATCTAGGTTATTTCAAAGAATTTGCTTATCACTATAGCACTGGGTATATTTATACTGCTCCTACATCTCATCTTTGGGGGTGCCAAAGGAAACCCTCCAGGCTGGCCAAGTAATGAAATGCATTAAGAGAGAGTCTCTGGTGGCACCAATGATTAAAATGAACACTAACTGGAAATAAATAGATGAGAGGACCCTCTTTTAGTTCAGGTAGCTGACTTAGACTTTAAAGCAGCCCCAGAAATACAGTGTACCTGCTCTGGACTAAGGGATGTAGAAGACTATCCTGCTTTAGGTTTTCTGTTCCTTTTTCGGCAGTTTTTGATCAACTTTTTGGACAAAATGCTCAAGTCCACAATATGTTAGTGTGAGAGAGAACAGTTTTTGAGAACATTCATCCTAAATCTGACTGCAGATGATACTTTGGTGTCACTTTTCCTTAGTTTTCCCTGCCTTTGCATGAACACTTAAAAGAAACATCTTAGTTCCTTGGAACATATGACCTTTAAAAAGATACCTACTTCCCTGCTCTATGATCCTAAAGCATCATGCCCAGATTTCCTCTCATTGAAGAGCTAGAAAGCACAAAAGGAATTAAATACTAGAACCAACAAGAACACTCTCTTTACAGCAAATGATGAATGGTATAATTTATCTGACAAAGAAGGCATTTTTGGTACTGAGGGACAACAGCTTCTCTTTAGATCATGCCATGAAGTCGGAAGTAGCTGAAATTATTTTTATGTAATTTTTCTATTACTTGCATTTAAGTGGTATTTTCTTTGTCAGTGAGGACAAGGGGTTGTAAATCTTGAAGTGACATGCAGCATAAAATACTTACTTGGCTTTTGATAAGAAGCCAGGGTGGAAGTGCTTTAGAGTAAAATCTGATTTCCTTTTCTCCCATTCCCTATACCATCTCCCACCTTACTACAAATATGTTATTATAAGGCCAGTGCACTCTTATATCTGTACCAGTTCCAGAGGGTCCATATTTCACTCTTAGGCCTTAGGTGTTCACATAATCCATGATGACTTCCTGCAACAGTATGACTTTAAATCCCTATGCCTACAAAATATGCCCAGTGGGGAAAAACCTCTTTTCTGACTAACTTTAAAATCCTGTCAGTCTTAAGAAGTGTCATGAGACCATCAGCTTTCCCAATTAACATTTTCAGTGCTTATTTACTGTGTAGACATAGATCACCCAGTACTTTGCTTTAGAACAGAGTTTAGACCTCAGTTTGTTTCTGAGGCAAAGTTTAAGAGAACAGAAGCATCTTCTACTAGAGTAGCTGAGAACAACATCTGGAGGAAGGTTTTTTGTGTACTAAGGAGGACTTGTGTCTGAAAGTTTTTTTCCCCCTAGTTAAAACAGTTGGTCTAAGAGAAAATAATGCCTCTTCCAGCAATTTTTATCATATTCTTAGACCATACTACTAAAACAACCACAGTATTACCATGCTTTGTTTGTCCTGTAGGGGTGAGCAAAATAAACTTCAAATGCTTTTGGAATGAAGTTCTATTATGTTTTTAAGGCCTTGGCTAATTGTCTGCAGTTGACACTTGCCTGGAAGCCAGCAGAGGCTCTGTGCTTGGATCTAGAAATTCTAAAATGTACAGGCTTTTCCCTAACATTGCTCCTAGAGGACAAACAAAGACTTTTCTCCAGTTTGCTCTGCAGCCCTCCCTCAGTTTACCCTGAGTTTGGTTTACTGCATTTACTCCCTGTGCTTGTGAAAGCCAGATGAGTGTGTTCTGCTACCACTACACTCAAGCATCTGGGGAGCCCTAAAGAGCCGTGGGGTTTTCTACTGCTTCAAAGGCGCTTTCTCCCCACTCAGAGGGTGTAAATTCTCCCACTGACTGGGGTCAGAACATGGCTCTGAGAGTTTAGCTGGCAATGTTCTGGTACTGCAGCATCTTTCAGAAACACTTCTGCCTGCTCCACAGGCATGGGGCCAGATCAACCTGCTCTTTGCACTTCTTAGAGATGTTCCCTGAAAACTCTCTGGCGCTGATGAAGCAAACCAACATCAAGCCTTCATGCAGAAGTTACCAGTTTGGCACCTATTTTTTTCAGCATGGCATTGCAAGGGATTCAGCTTTTCACATCTATTCATTTAGTTTGACTGTTTATGGCCTTTCAAATGTAACTGTCTTCTGTGTGTCCAAATGCCACAGGGGATGGTTTGGTTTTGTGAAAAGATGGTGAAAAAGTGGAAATAAAGCAGCTTCCCTAAGGGCTTATTCATAAGACACACTGCTGCTTGTGGCTTGTTTCCCATGGAGGACAAAATTTATCCTAGTATTTGATATATGTGAAGATACCACCCCTGCTCTTTGCCAACATCAGAAGGAAGGATGTACTCAAAGATCTCAAGTTGCATGCAGAGACTATCAACAGCTTCAGATTAAGCACAGCCAACATCACTGGGACCAAACTGGATATTGTATTATTGTCCTTTTTATCATCCTTTTTGTTCTTGTGTGTGTGTGTGTTCAATAGTTCACTTGAAAAACAAAACACTGAAATAAAAACCACACACATTTTTCCTACTGAAGTGGTCTACCTGACAATAAAATTCAAGTACTTCTTTCTAAAAGATATTTTAGAAAGCATCGAAGTTACAGTAAGGAAAAGAAAATATTCATACTGGCTTTGTCAAGAGCACTTGCCTGATGCCAAATTTTACTTCATTTTAGTAGGAGCAGAGCTAAGGCATGACCACAGCCCAGAGCAATTTCACCCTGTAAGCATGGGTAGATTTCCTGGTGAACAGTGAGGGTGTTGCAGACCCTCTCATGTATCCTTGCTAGATTACAGGCTAAACTGTGGCCAAGTTTCTGCTCTGCTCCCTAATACATATTATGGGTGCAATCATCTCTGTGTAAATCCCTTTGTGGATTCGGGCCTGAGTGTTTTTGAAAATCCCACCCACATGGGACACCCGTAGGTCAAATGAAAAATTGCATAAGCTATTAACTAAAGCTGTAGCTTATAAAAAGTTACCCACAAGAAAGGTACACAGGTTAGTGCTGCTCCAGGGCATCCTTAAGTCACACTTCAGCAAGTTATAAAGTTATCTTTGGAGAGCAATCATACCAAGCTGTCAGCCCTGTAAGGATAGATTTTTGTGTCTCTGACATGTCAGTTGTCGTCTTTGCCACTTCATTGCGGCTATGATATTTCAGCAGGAGGTAACCACTGCTATTCGCCTGCCTGGAAAGCCACAGAACTTTCTTCTGTGAATATTGATTACCCTGGATAGTCTCCCATCACAGCACTGCACCTCTGAGTTCATCTCTATCTTTGTTTAATTCTCTCTCACATGTCAGTGCTTGTTTGTCTCAAATTTTTCTCATTTTAATCTGAATTTATGTAGCAGGAGGGCAAACCTTTCCCCAAAAAAAACTTCCATACTTTGTTGTTTTTTTTTTAGTGATATAATTCAAAAGAATACAGTTTTTTGTTTGTTCCTGAGGAAGTAATGCAGGTCATCACCCTGCACTGGAAGAGTTACTCTCTTCATCGTGAGGGGGCCCAATCTAGAATTTTGTTAGTAATCTGTCCTATCAATGCAATATTGTCACTGAGCTTTCCTCCAGGGTTGGGCTTGTTTCTTCCTGTATTTCTCCTGAAATATTGCTCTGCAACTTGGAAAATGATTTGTTTTGGCTGGGTCTAAAGTGAACAATTAGAGAATGGAAACTCACAGAGTCGTCTTATGTTTAAGGCCTTAATTTCCCTCAAAGTTGAGCATGGTGGCAATGCCAATGCCAGGCAGCAGAGTGTGTCCTGACGTGTTACCCTGGAGCCTGAACCCCCATCCCAGGTCCACAGCTGTGCACACAGAATTGGAGTTTGGTAGACAAAAGGTGGAGAGAGAACAGAGCATGGCTCAGTACAAATCCATAGCCTAAATGATATGGTTCTCCTAATATTCTTAACTTTTGTATAAAATGCCCCCTGGAGACACATTTACAGAGTTGCCATTTCAGCAAATGACATCTTGCATATTCTTTGGAGATGCCACATAGGTAATGCAATCATACTCAGCTCAAAGTGACCATGGGAATGGGACTTGACTCAGCTGCTCTCTGGATTACACACAGAGGGTATTTTATGGCAGCAGACAGTAAGAGAAGCTGAAGTGGGGCTAGAAAAGGAAGAAAAGACATCTTCCCTTCAGCACTGCCATTTTGGTATTGCTGCAATGTTCTACACAGGTGGCAGCTTATACTTGGGTGTGTAGTGGAGATCTGCTTCAAAACAACAGAATTTTTTAAATAAAAAGCAGTCTTTCTCAAGTATTTCTATCTTTAGTGTGTTTCACCAGAATTTAATACTCAGAAGCTACTAAGGAAACATTCTAAAAACTGTAGTGGTATCACTTCTGCAAGTTCCTGGTTATTTCCTTTCTCTCGTTAGAGCGTATCAAAACTTACTAGAGCCCCATATCACTTTCCCCCTAATTCTGTGCTTTAATGTCCTGTTTTCTTTACTATTTTTTTTTTTTTTACTATTCCCTTTGGATTACTGATCTGATTATTCCCTTTGCCCACACCTACCTGCTGTGGTCTTCTTCCTCATGCTGGGGACAACTTGGTTTTTTCCTATTTCTCTTTGGATTTCTTTTAAAAAATAAATCCTCTTTCCCTTTGTCATTAAGGCTCCTCAGATATTTGATCATGATTTACTCTGAAGTTGTTTGTCTCCTTTAGACTAAGTATTTTACAAGTTAAAATACATCTGATCTCACTTTTAATAGCAGGCAGGGTTCAGAGCAGAACCAAGTGAGGCTGAATAAATCTACCCATGAAACTTCCCAGCATTCCACTGGGATGCTCCAGTTCTTTCTTGAAGCAAACATAAGTGCTTTTAGAAGGTTTGTTCTTATACAAACAAACAAACACAGCTCCCACCAAAAGAACATGTGATCTCCCCATGCATACTCAGGTTCAAATTCCTGACCTGCTGTCTCTCCAGCTGCAGATGACTCTGTCAATTCACCCACAGCCTGATAGCTGTCCTCAGGCAAGGTGCACTCCACAGTTCCTCCTGGAGATGATCTACTTCCTATAACAAAACATTCTTCAGAGTCATTATCTGAATTCTCTTCCTCATGTATTGGGTGAGCATCCCCACAACTGCACTGCAGAACAGCACTGAAACTGAGCTGCACTTGCTAATGGAAATTCATTTCATTGCAAAATTCCCAATCAGCTCTAATTTGGAAGCCCCAGCTGAGCTCCTGCTGTGAGATGTATCATAAGAGACAGATCTTGCTGTGAAGGGCTGGCAGGTTGGAGAGGTGAAGGCTGAGAAGAAAAGCACAATAGAAAGGTGAAATGGCTTCCTCAGAATCACGCAATGGGTCAGTGGCAGTTTTAGGTCTCCTTAGTGCCAGCCACAGCCCATGCTACCTCTCACATCCTGAGCTTACAGGCAGACTTAGCTTTCCCTGGTCATCTTTTCATTAACTAGATTATTCTTGCATGTAGGTTAATGCTTGGGTGCACAAGTTCAGCAATTTGGAACCTTACTGTTTACAAGGCATCCCGTACATCTACACGGCACCATCAAAACCTTTGAGGTAACAGATAACAAGGATGTCACAATAAAATGCTTAAAAGCCAGACCCTATTGCACCAGAGTAGGAAAGGGGACAAAGAAAATCAAGCATTGTTCTAACTAAAGTCTGTCAGTTGCTCTGAACAAGGTAGGGAATATCTGTGGAATTTCACAGTTTGGAAAATCTGGCATAAGATGGTGCACCTGAGCCTGTACAAGTTGTCAAACCAATGTCATGGTTAAAATGTGGTGCCTTACTTAAAATTAAACTAAATCTCTAAGATGATGAGATGTTTTAGTTTTAAAGCACTTTCGTGTCTTCTTCTGGCCTTACACTGATTAGGAACAGAATTAGAGACAACCTGTTGTATATTATAAATAGCATACCCTTTTTTTCTATTATAATTAGCATACCATAGTATTTTGTTTATTTTTCCTAGGAGCTTTTTGAAACTAAAATTTCTCTTTGAGGACAGCTGGTCCAAGCCCCTGAGGAAAAAGATGCTTATGTCAAGGCTGAGGTTAATGATTTTAATTTACAGTTTCTGTAGGAATATTGTTTTGATTCTGCAGATATCTCTGTCTCTCCATTGTTTTAAAAAAGCAGCAATACTTAAATAAGGCTTTACATCTTATTACCCCAAAACACGTTTAATTTTGTTTGACTAGATCACGTCAGTATGTTAATAGAATAATTGTTATTCCAAACATGCTTGGTGAACTTGAATAGCAAAGTGAAGTTTATATGTTTAATCAAATATATTCAATAATTCCAGTGGAAAATGCAGAAGTGTTTTCTGTCAATATTTCCTTGACTTTTGAAATGAGTATACACTGCTCAAATTGTCATTCTTGTGGATTCATTTTCCATGCATATCCAAGCAATTGAATTTATTTGTATGACTGTTTACAACGGGAAAAAAACCCCACAAGTTTGCATTGGCAACACTTGCTGGAAGTGCTTTTACAGGTATGTGATCAAGGGAAAGAAACATCTTGCAGATTTTCAAGCCATGAGTTGTAAGATGGGTCATAAAACCAGCTGCAATTCCCAAAACCATACTGTGTTTTTGGATGTATTACAAAAAGGCTGCCATTTTTTGTCTCTCACGCAACATTTAGTTTTCCCTTCTGCATGAAACGATGACTTAAAGCTTGTCTAGTTCCTTCAGAGAGTTTCAAAAGAGTTTCAAATAGCTTAAAAATATTAATTGATAAAAAGCCTATCCATGGTGCTATCTGGTTTAGAAACCAAGCAGGGAACCTTGAGGTGAGCACTGCCCATGGAAGGTGCTGTGCAGGCAAGGAAAGGGGCAGGATGGCGTGGTACGAACGGGAGCAGGAGCTTTGGGGAGCAGTGGAGATTCTGAGGGGTGCTTGAAGAGACAACACAGACGTGGCATATAAAAGGGAAGAAGCTGAGGAAGAACAGCTTTGAGGGCCCAGGAGCAGAGCAGGGAAGTGCAAAGAGCCTGTAAGACCGAGAGGGATGTAAGGGATCCTATGAGACTCCTTGCTGTTACCCAGGTAGCTCCCTGGATAATATTGTGGGAAGATGCCCAAAGGGAATTTGTAGAATGTGGTTTGTAAACTTTCTAGATATTAATCACTAAACTCTCTGCATTTTCTTTAAGCAACTTTCTCCAGTAGTCACTGCTTATGGACCCAGCCAGGACAGAACATTTGTGGGTGGACTTTTGGTAGGTAGGGTGGCTGGCAGAGAGCAGGAGAAGGCAGTGCCCCGAGCCAAAGTGTGTTGTGTTCACAATTTGTTTCAGGAGTGACCCTGAACCTTCCAGGCCCTGAGAGATTTTCTGTCCTCAGGGAATGTGAGGAAGCATGGACACAAAGGGAGAGACTTGAAGGATTTCTCCAGGAAGAAAAAATGTAAATATTCTTGTATATTGTCTGACAGTTTTTAAAGATTTTGCTAAATAGTATGGGTTTATTACTTCTAATAGTAGAAAAGAAAACATAAAGTTGTCCTAGGATCACAGTGTTATTATATATTTCCTTAGATTATCTTAGTTGGAAACCTCATTTGAGGTAAGACATTCTTCTTTTCAGCAGTATAGCTCCTGTTGTTATAGAATTAGGGATATGATGATTTTATTGTTAACAAACAGTAAAATATAATCCAACATTTTCACCACATTTAAAAATGCTATAGAACTGCTAATGGAAGTATGTTATTCTTGTTTCTATATAATCAGCATCAAAAAATGTTATTTAATATGAAAATTCACCTTTCCCAATGATAGGTATTTTCAACCTTTACAATGAATTCGGAGTATTTTGTGTAGCTTTTCTGCTCTGAAAAACCCATGGACAAATTTTCATGGAGATAGTTAGATTAGATGATAGATATAGATATAGATATAAATATAGATATAGATACAGATACAGATATAGATATAGATATATAGATTAGATATAGATATAGATATAGATATAGATATAGATATAGATATAGATATAGATATAGATATAGATATAGATATAGATATTGATATAGATTAGCTGATATAGATAGATATAGATATAGATATAGATATAGATATAGATATAGATATAGATATAGATATAGATATAGATATAGATATAGATATAGATATAGATATAGATATAGATATAGATATATTTATTTTTCTTTTAGGTGAAAGGGGCAGCTCAACAAAACCTGTTCTTTCAACCAAGCAGCAAAGCAGCAGGATAGGGCTAGAGCTGGAAGTCCTTGTGCTGTAAATCCACACCAATTCAACTAAGACCAAGCACTTGTGAATATTAAATTCACACTAGTGTAGCTGAGAGTAGAAATGGCCTTTGTTTTTGAAACCCTTGGAGTCTGAAGTGAAAAAAAAAGGAGAAGGGTTTAACCTTTAAACCTTTCCCTGACCTTTAAGCAGTACTTTGGATTATATCTGCCCTTGTTAATCTGAAGCCACTTGCAAACATAACTGGCATTCCTGTGTTTTAAGTATACTTTACATACATTATAGAATGGGTTAGCAATTCAAAAGTTTGGCTCCTGTTCATTGTGTCTTTATCAACTTTGAAAGATGTTTATCTTTGTAAACAAAATTTTATAGTTAGCAGCAGCACGAGAAATGCTTTGTGTCGAAGTGCATCCTTTAAGTGATGGCCAAGTATAGATCTGTACTCTTGGAGGTGCAAACTCATGTGTTGATCAAGACATTAAATTTTGCAGAGTCCCTGTATTAATGTAGAACTCTTAAGAGGACCAGCTTTGTCAACACCTCTTTCCATCACAGGTGAGTAGAAACTTCTACAACATCTAATCAGACCATTATTTTTTCTTCTTTGCTTTTCTTTCTTTCTTTCACAGTATTCACATCACTGCTTTGCATGCACTTTTTTCTCACATACCTTCCCCATACATATCTTCATTTTGGTCTGTTAAATTCAAAATACAGGTGCAAATGACATAAAATGAACCATGAATTTATCTTGGACAAAATCTCACTGTTCTCAAAATTTAAACAGAGTTTAAGTAACACTAGAAACATCTACTGCTTGATATAAATAAAATAGTCTAAAATTGGTGATTGTCATTTCCCCTTTTCATTCACACAATAATTGCAAAATGTCTTGGCATTCACATGGAAATTTGTCTTCTAAGTATGTCTGTCTTTAGTGGAAAAATGTCATGGGCAGAGCACAAATTTATGAGAGGATGTACATGTATAAGAAATAACTGCTACTCCATATTCTGTGTCCATCATTTGGGTCAAGAATTTTCCTGCTGGATTGTTACAGTAACACAGAGGAACTGATGCACTGCCCCTTACAGTCAAGCTGCTCTTCAAGTGCAGAAATTCTAGGCCTAGAGATTGCCAAACTTTCAAACAAGATATTTTGCATTGAAATATGAAGGGCTGGAAATAGCTGAGACAACTTAGCACAACAGAGGCATTCAGGCTGAGTCTGTGAGAAGCACCATTGTAGATTTAGAAAGTGAAATGTATGGGATTTGTTTCCCTGTAAAGTTTTACCAGGACCTGACATTGTAAAGACATTGAATGTCATACCCTTTTAAAGAAATAGAGTTGATAAGCAGAGAGCAAACATTGAAAGGTCTTGTGATGTAGCTGGTGAAAAGCACCTGTATTTTATGTTGGATGTTTATTTGAATATGAAAAGTACTATAAATTTTTTTATCATCTCTTCATCTCTTGCTGTTGTGTGTTGGAGAATGACTAAATCTCTGGAGAGGGATCAGATCTGTAAAGATGTCAGTTGTTAAGACAAGGTATTCAGTGAATAAATGAATTATTGTACTGAAGTCCTTTATTGAATATTCCTGTGTCACTGCTTTAGTTAAGTATCAAGAACACAAGCATTTAACAATATTACTTTAAATTCAAAATGCCTTGAAAGGACTGAGATTCAATTTGCAAATGTAACCAAGAATAAAACACGTGCCTTGGATTACATGTCACTTCTTGGGATGTTTTGACATAACACATTTAGAAAATACTTTCCTGTGACAGAAATGATTAAAATAAATTTCAGCTATCTGTGACTTCTAGCAGAGCCAGTCCAGTTCTTGGTTAGTTTGTTCTCTGCATCACAGCAAGCACCAGCTGACATGCTCACTTGTGTATCAGTGTGGAGGCCAACTGCTTAAGGCTAAAGTGCTATTGTGTTCCTTGTGTGAGTAATCCCATTAGCAGCAAGGGAACATAGGCATGGATAAATTGTAAAATGATCAGAAGTGAGAAAATAACCTGGCTTCCTTCTCTTTTCTGAAGATGATCTGTGCAGTTATTTTAGAGAGACCTCTTGCATGATGGTACCAACATCTTCAAAGCCTCCATCTTTTTATCTCCTCTCAGGGGTACCAAAATCACACCAGCTCTTCAATATGTGTTCAATAGGCACACTTAGAAAAGTACATAAGCAAATCCATTCCATAATCTGTTCTCTTCATTTCCAAAATACTGGTACCAAAATAGAAAATATAAGGATACACAGGGAAGTACTCTTCTCTGTGTCTTTCATGCAAACACACTTACTCAGGAAATTCAGTATATAAGGACCACAGAGCATTGTTCCCAAAGAACAACCATGCCCATAATGGAAAATACACACCAGAAATTTAGTATTAAATCTACTTTTATTAAATATAGTTAAATAAATTACAGCTTCCCAGCATCAAATTTTAGTATTATGTGTAGTATTATATTAAAAAAAAAATAATCCAAGTAGACAATTCCTACTACAGAGTTATGCTCAAATTTGCCACTCATATTTGTGGGACTTGCAGAAATCCAAGAATGGCAGCTTTGGGTTTACTAACAAAATGTCACAATTAAACTTATCTAGGAGGGCAGGTAAGACTGCCTGTTAATAGCAACATTCTCAGAACAGCATGATCAGGTCACTGATCAAATCAGCTGCCCATCAATCTAGGCCAGGAAAATACCAGAAACAAAAAATTACTACTTTTTGCAATGCACCTGTTCTTAGCACATGATGAGAGGATTGTGAAGACGGTGATGGAGCATCCATCAAAAACCTGTTGCTTCATGCTCTGTGACACATTTGCTCTACCAGCAATGAAAGAGAGAGGAGGAATTTGATTGTTATGATTATGAAATTCAGAACCTGGTTCTATAACCTGCTGATGACATGGACTTCTGCTGTCATTTGGCAGTGATTATATATTCGTTGTCTTAATTAATTGTTATGGATGTTGCATGACATGGCGTTAACGCCCTATCTGAAAATAAAATGAGTACTGACATGTCAAGGACTTGGCTAAAAGGTTTTTTGATTTCTCTCTCATTAGTGCTGGATCTCACTGTTGATCTGTTAATCATTTTACCTTCATCAGATGAAAGAGTGAGATGAGCAAAGGCAGGTTCTGCCTCCCACAGCATTCTGGGCCTGGTACCGGCTGCACAAGAGGTAAGGCAAGGTTAGAAATGCACTGAGACAACCCAGGTACCATCTAACCTGTACCCACCATTGCTGCTCAAACCCTCCTGTGGTTATTCCCACATTCAGTGGGTGGAAGAAAGCAACAGCTGCCCCACTCCTGAGGCTATTGGCTAAGACTTGTGGGACTAAGGCATTTGAAATCTTCATGTGGGAAAAGAAAGTAGAGACCAAAGCACTCACACCCTGCGCACAGCTACCACACTGGAGGGCACAGCAGGATGTGGACCAAATTTGGACACCAAATTTCATCAGAGAGCAACACCTCTTGCACTTTTATGATGTCCCTGACCTGAGAAATGTGGTCTGTGTGTAACATTTCAGAGGCAGCCCCTGGGTGAGGCAGCCATCCCCCTGTTCTCTGCACAGAGGGAGTGAGACACGAAGAAGAGGAAAAGGAAGAGAGTTGCCCTGCCCTGGTGAGCAGGTGCTCTTCCCAATTTATATCATAGCAGGTACCTCAGGAATATAAGGAAACTGAGGAGCTTTAACCTGCTTAAGGTCCTTATGCCTTTATGCACACTTGTGCAGAGAAGAAAACTTGCAGTTCAAAGTACAGATATGATAAATGCTGATGTTTGGTAACCAGTTCCTGTCTTCTGCTATGGTCCTTTGGAAAAAAAAATTTAAAAAGAGAGAGAAAGAAAGCAAAACTCCCACAATTTAACTTTGCTATAAGACTTGACTTCCTCCCCTTAGAAACATTAAAATCCAAGTACATCCCAGTAAAACGTTTTCAGGAGATGGTACTCAGTACATAAAAAGCTAAGCAAATAAACTTCAAACATGAAAGTACCAGATCTTAAAGCTTGGAATTTAAAACTGCAAAGTGCACAGAAATAAAACCCTTGCGGACACACTAAAATGTCTAATTCATTATTATTTCAAAAAAGATTAAAAAATAATTTCTTAACATTAAAGTGCAATCAAGCACTGAAGAAATTATTTAAACTTTCCATAGGAGAAAAGCACACTCTAGAATGCTGCAAGGGTATTGATGGCTATTAAATATTTACTTTTCTCTCTAGCTCACACTAGAAAGAGTAATTTGTATTTGGCAGAAACTGGCTGCAATTACATTAGTCAATCCAAAAGCCCAACTTGCTCATACAAAATGCAAACAAATTAGTTAAAATGGTCTAATTAGCAGACTGTAAAAATGCAAAGCAAGGCTGGCATAAAAATGTGTGCTAGACAAGTATACTTTCACAAAATAAACAGAAAGGCAAATATGAAATACTCTAATAAATCCTAGCTGAAGGACTATAATGTGAACCCAAATATTTAGGGATTGCATACTTTAAAGAAAAGTTTCTATGGAGACTTATATATTTTCTTGCAAGCCCCATTCTATCATGAATACATGATTAATACCACAGCTGAAGTTCTGGGATTTCAGTTCAGCCCTGTGGAGCCATGTGAGGGCAGGTTATATATACATTTTGTGTGAGAATATACACAAACACAGCTCCTAGTCAAGTTAATCAGAGTGCAAGGTAGCTTTGGAGCACACAAAGAATATAGGATGTGACCCATGGAAGGAAGGTCAAGTCATTTCTTTACATGTAGTGTATTTGTTTTTGTTTCCACAATTAAGATAAATAACTGGAAGCATACGGAAATGTGGAAACAGCTTAGATAAAAGATAAAACACGTTTGCTCTTATGAGAAGTATAAACTGTGGGCATTGTCCATGAGGACTCAGCTTACTGGCCAAAAAGAGCCACTACAAAAACTGCATTACTGTGGTCACTGGTATATTAGACCAGAAAGGGCTTTAGCATGTTTTGCTTCATAACACTGCTGCAATTTCTTATTCTGTGGGGTTATAACTCTCTAGTTTCTATATGTTTCTAATTTATAACTTTCTAGTTTTTCTTATCTACAGATATAATAGTCCCTTATGATTTGTAACCTATCACATAAAGGGAGCTATTGTGAGGTGATGAGGCGAATTTGTCTCATCTCACCACATGTTCACCTGTCCTTCAGCATAGTGGAAGCCACACTCTTCCTTCTTGCCTGACAGATGGCAGAGGATGGGTGGCTTTGGCAAAGTAGTTAGAGACACATTGAAGAAACAGTAACCATGAACAACCTCCAACAAAAATGTTATTTGGCACAAAGAATCTATGTGCAAAAGTAGTGCAAGAGCAGAACTGTTCTGCCTACCTTGAAGAAGAGGTCACCCAATAGAAAACAACCCTTGGCAAAACCAGAGCAGTGGCCACAAGGTGTGGTCATTACAGCCATTGCCACTTCTAGCACATAACAGCTGACTCACTCGGTTATTTCACTGAAATGGGGGATTGTGGCACCTTCACTCCCCCATGCTGTCTGTCCTCAGGTTGCCTCTCTGTGCCAAAGAGGTTCAGTCCATCACTCTTTCTCATGGAGAGCATTTATGTGGTGGGAAGGATATCTCGCTCTACAAGATGTCCCTGCTAGTTTCAGAGCCACTGGAGGAGTAAGGTATTTTTGAGTGTAAGAGCAGAGTCCAGTAGAGATGGACACTTCTTTGACTTAGTGCTTGACAAATGGCTTTGAGAATGGTAAAGAAATTATCTTTTCTGTTTTCTTATCCACCACCAGATATTCAATCTCACAAAATTTTCCATATACTCAGAGTCTTGAATCCCACAGAGCTCCCTGGCGATGACTGAGTAAAACAAGGACGTTGGATATATGAGGAAGAAAAGGAATTGCTGTCATCATAAAGGGCAGTTAAGAGAATCAAAGCTTGAGGAATGAGGAAAGAAGTCCCATCAAGTGGGAAGGTTCCATCCTGTTGTAAAGAAATTCCACTATGGTGTGCTGGTTCTGTTTGCTCCATGCCACAGGTGACAAACAGGAGATAGGATGGCTGCTCTGTCTCTGCTGTGCTCATGCTAAGACACCTAAGTACTGTGGCTGCTACCTTTTTGAAGGAGCCATGGGACTAAAGATCAAAATTCAGCACAGTTCTCCAGGCTGGTGGCTACAATGCTTGGTGTCCTGTGTTTTGTTGCTGCCTCTACAGTCACCTGCAGCAAGCCCAGGTGAGTTAATCAATTTCCTGCCTGGTGCACGGGTTTGTTCATTCTTCTCTATATCTGCTGGCAGCCCCATGATCCCTTAGTTGCCAAATACCAGGAAAGGCATAGATTCCTGAGCTGTTGCAATGTTCCTCCTAGAGCTACTCACCCCTTGCATGCCTTTCACTGGAGAGGCAGATGAATCCAAGAAGAGTGTGTTTCAGCCTGGTGCAGCTCAGCCCATCGGGGCAGATCTCCCTCTCTTGTCATGGCATCCAAATCACCTGGTCAAACAGCCCAAGAGGGGAGGTGGCATATTTCATGTTCCCTAAATCTGCTGGGAATAGGGGTGCAGTGTCTGTAAACCAGCCTCATACAAATGCCTGGTTTCACAGAAAGCTTGACTCCAACTCGGTTACTCCAGTGAAGAGACTTCCTCTAGGCCCAGTGGTTTTAGTTCATGCACAGACTACATCTGGTTGCTATTTTTAGTGAAACAGAGATGGACAGCAGCATGAGAGAAGTGATACACATCTTGTATCTCTAGTAAGCCTCCGTATAGGGATGTGAGTAGTGAGGAAAGGATTGAGACCCTCCAGGAAAGGAGAACAGGAGATGTTGTATGGGAATGTGGATGGATGGGAAAGTGAACACAAAGACACAGGGAGGGAAAGTGATAGAGACAGAAAAGATGCTAGAACTATATAAAGAAATTTTGTGTAAAGAAACTAAAAAGGGAAATGACAAGGAAGACTAATTGTGTATTTCATTGCCTGAAACAGTGTTAGTAGCTGCAATATGACAGTGTAAATCAGACTTGTTTCATAGGTAAACACAGCATGTTCACCATGGAAAAAGTGTGAGGGAACCAAATAAGGAAGAGAGAATAAATAGTCAGTTTTCCCAGGACTGGAAAAAAACAGGGTACTACTGTAGACTCATAGAAATCTGGGCTGAGTTCTGTATTAACTTAGAATTACTTGAGATAGAAAAAACCTAAAACTTACCAGAATTAAAGAAAAAACCCTCTTGATATACACCTGTTGATAGACATTGAGGTGCTGGAGCATGTCCAGACAAGGGAAAGGGAACTGAGGAAGGGTCTGGAGCACAAGTCTGATGAGAAGTGGCTGAGGGAACTGGGGGTGTTCAGCCTGGAGAAAAGGAGGCACAAAGGAGGATTTTATCACTCTCTACAACTGCCTGAAAGGTTGTATCCAGGTGGGGGTCAGTCCCTTTTCCCAAGTAATAAGTGGTAGATCAAGAGGAAATGTTGCACCAGGGGAGGTTTAGATTGGGTATTAGGAAAAATTTCCTCATGGAAAGGGTTACCAAGCAGTGGAACAGGCTGCCTCAAAGAAGTGGTTGAGTCACCATCCTTGGAGGTATTTAGCTGACTTTAGATGTAGCACTTGGGGACACAATTTAGGGGTGGACTTGGTAGTGCTGGGTTAATGGTTGGACTTGATGATCTTAAAGGTCTTTTCCAACATAAATTGTTCTGTGATTCTATTATTCTATGAGTGTCTGGCTAATAAAATAATAGTCAATACATTCTAATTCAATAATGACACTGCATGTAGGAAAAACAAACACATCTACATGGTCATGATCACTAAGTTAACAACTTAATCTCATGAAAGACATCAGAGACAGCCTGATATATTTATCAGCCCTGTGTTCAACTGCAGCAAACCCAATTAAGAACATTAGGAAAGTACTGGAGAACAGATCAGAAACTATTCTGCTGGTATATAGCCTGTCATTCAGTCTCAAAAACAATATGGGTAAAAACCTAGGAAAATACACTGAAAACAGAGAGAATGGTCAGCTGCATTGAATGGCTTCTGAATAAGGATGTCTTAAAGAGCATAAGACTTCTGCATGGACAAGAAGTGACTGAGGATTAACAGAGAGTTATTGCTTCAGGAGACACAGAGGAGGTAAATATGAAATATTATTGACAATGTATCACAATGCAGGAACAAGTGCTACACAAGACATTACCCTGGAAAAACAATGAAAGAGAGCACTTTTTTCACAGACTAGGTAGCTGAATTGTGAGACTCGTTCATGTCCTCAAGTTATTGCAAAACCTCAAAGATAAGTAAACTCAGTAAAGACTTGGTAAATTCATGGAAGGTAAATCCTGAAACACCTACTGAATGCAAAATTTGGGTCTATAATAGTGGCAAGCGATGAACCACCCTGTAGTTACTTTGGTTTTCTGGAGACAGAATACTGGGAAAGTTTGTTCTGTTGTTTTGTTCCAATATGAATGATTTTTTGATAGTCTGTGAGACACAAACTAGAAGAGAAGTGCTTTTATCTTTGCAGGGAATACAGAGTAGCTTTAAGGATCTGAGCTAAGTAGGATGCTGCAGGGTAAAAAGCTTGATTCGTTTTTTTCCTGAAGAGAAGGAAGCTGCTTTACCTTCAGCTCTGAGGTAGCTCAGGGAACTTGCTGTACCAGTCTCACATCACTTCATGTCCTACTTTCTCCAGTCCTCTTTCCTTCACTGATGTCGTTAGCATTCTGCTGCTTAGGAAAAAATTGTTCTAAAATTACACACACATATACAGGAGGATGAAATAAACTCTTGTTCCCTAATCCTAAAACACAACAGTTTTTCCTTTGTTGCTGTGGATCAAGCAGATCTAGAATTTGTAGGATGAACATAATTTATTCCAGACTCATGCCGCAATAATTTATGTTCTTGAGCCTTTGCAGATGTAGTCACTAGAGAGCTGTCAGCCAACAGGAGTTTTTACACACATTTCATCTAAATCAACACTCCAAATGCAACATTGAAGGTGCAGTGAGTTTGTGTGGATTTGTAGCACTCCCTGGAGGACTCTGTGTCTAAAAACCAATAAACATTTCACAGTTCTCAGTAAGTGAAGATTTTCATCATTTTTGATGCATGTAATATTGACTGGGTTTCTCTTTTTAATTTCAGTATTATTCCACAGGTAATAAGTAATTGGAGAACAACTACTTGCAAGTCAATAATAAAAGTGAAAATTAATCGTTTTATTCTTAGCTGCTGCTTTTTTTCATTATAAACAATGCAGCAAAACAGAATATTTATTCATTGATAAGTGAAATGTTTTTATTATAATTGAAAACTACTGCAAGATATGGATATTTTATCATCAGAACAAGTAAAAACAAGACAACTAAACATTTACTTTACTACTTTATATAGGTGCTTAGGTCTTGTATACCTAATATGAATGTCATAGGTCCAGTTGTGAAAAGTTAATTCTACACAATGTTCATTGTTACAACTGTAAGCTGATGTGGAGATGAAAATTTCTAATGATTACTCTGAAATCACTTGATGCAAAGGAATGACTATATACAGGGTCAAGATCTCAAATTTATTCCTTAGACAGCAAGATGCCATTTCTAGAATGAAGTGACCATGAAATGTTTCTGAAAGGCTGGTCAGAATCCATCACTGAAGATACAGAAGTGCAAACATATGGATGGTGTGTGTGGCCAGTGTTTACAGAGGTCTATGAATAATAATAAATAATCTAGATAAATAACACCAAATAAATCAGGGACTCCTGTTCATGCACAAATACAAAACCAGCAGTTCTGCATGTTTTTTCTGTGTTTGGGTCCTTTTGGGTGGTTTTTGGTTGGTTGGTTGGCTGGTTTCACTTAAATAGGTGTCAGCAGACATGGTTTTAATCGACTAAAATTTTTAAAGTTAGAAATGATTTGGAGAAAGACTGCAAAGTGTCTCTAACTCTGCATCACAGTCTTGATACCCACAGTTACTTGGGGTTAGCAGGTTGCACCTTGCATAGGTGCACTGCAATGCAGATTGCATCAATGCAGCTCTGCAGCTGGCACAAAGCAACAGCAGAGTCCAGACAAAGATCATCTGTGAATCCTAATGTAAAGTGTAGGAGGTAAAGGATATTCAAGAGCAAAACTGAAAAGTTCTATGTTAGTTTATTTTTTTGCTCATGGACATTCAGATGTTTATTGTTTATCAAATGAAATGTAGAGATAAAAGCCCCTTTTTGATATTGCTATGTGTGATGCATTAGGAAGGAGAAGACAAGTATAAGGTACGTTTTTTGTATGTGTGATGGTCTATGTAAGCAGAATTTCATAGGAAAAGAAGAAATACAGGGATTATGTGTCAAATACCTGTTTCCTTGCATGATCCTGTCCAGCATAGCATGGTTCTGTGCAAACAGACTAATTGTAAAATGGTTATTTCAGTATATGGATAAATGAAATGCATTTGTTTAATAATTCGTTATTTTATTTCCAGGAATTTCTGTAATATAAACCACTAAAATTTGCTATCCAATTTCTATTAAATTTGATACTATTCTTTTACATCTTGAGGCTCTTTACATCACCTCGAATATCAGTACGTGTACAGTATGTTCCAACCACAAACAGTTTAACATAGAAGCAGTACCACTTGGTCCCCTACTCTACAAACAGCATTTTACACTCTGGTGCAGAGAAGGAGTTTTAGGGAATCCCTGCACACACTCTGGGCAAAGGGAGATAAATGATTAATGTGAGACATGGCTTTCCATTTTTGTTCTGTAACCTAAGACATTAGGCAACAGCCAATTGGATAATGTGTAGGATTTATTAATGTGTTTTTCACACCAGCTAATCAAGCACTTCAGGAGTACTCATTCATTTGTTGATAAATTTACTGTTATTTTTTTAACAGTACTTACAGATGTGCCTTCCTCCAAGTGCCACCTCCTTTCAGGTGAACAAAACTCCCTACAGCAGCCTGTCCTCCCCCTGGCAGTGACTGGTGTGTCCTGCTCGGGTTGGAAGGTCATCATGAAGGTGGTGTTCATCATGAAGGGACACACAGCATTCCTTGTCTTCAGCTGCATGGCACTGGTCTCTTGGCACCATGGAAGTTGTGCAGTGGCACCAGGATTTCCTGAGAGCTCAGGGTGCTCCTGGAGCCAGGTGGGATATTGCCTGCATGCTCCCATAGCGTTGGCATGGCACGTTCCAGTGGGAGCGACTGTGGCCACAGCAAGGATCGTCCGCTCCTTTCCCGCTGTCTTTCCTTTGGTCCTACAAGTTTTTCCAAAATTACAGAGCTCACCAACTAACCAGCCACACAGCACCTCCCCCTGCTCAAGGCTTGCACTGGAAATGAGAACAGTCACTAGGGAGTTTGAGTGAGTCCTGAACATAAAAATGTAGTTGTTGTAGTAAGTACTGTATTGGAACTGCCTATTGCCCTGGATAGGATGCCTGAGGAAGTTGTTTGTCTCAGAATGCCAACCACAGCTTCTCCTTCCAGCTTGCCACTGGGGAGAGTTTCCTCTCTGCACTCATCCTTCCCTCCTCTTCTTTTTTTTTTCTTTGTCATTGCTGATATGTTTCATGAACTGTGGAGCCTGCTAATAAATTCTCATTCGTATGAATTTGTCTTGACATCCTTTCTGCAACACACTGATTCAATCATGCCTACTCTCTCAGTAACTTAGAAAAACCAAACACCGCTGCTTGGCCAGAAACTGAAAGGAAATATTAAGATTTTGAGCCAGCAGATGACATCTATTTGTATACAGAAACACTTGAATGAAAGATGGTAGGCAGCCAGATGTCACCTGGCTGAGACAATGTGTCTGGATCATGTGGTCAGGTTGGACATGGAAGTAAAATGTCTCAGCCAAAGCTAGGAGCAATGCAGGGTGTGGTTCGAGTGTCTGGAAGGTGATTCTCCCACCAACATCCAGGCTTTTCCACTTAGACCTACAAACTTTGCCACTCCTGTTGCCAGCTGCTCTGCTGCTGTTGCTGAACTTCTCAAAGCAAATACTGCTAGAGTAGCCTTCAGCAAGGAAAGCAACAAATGTGCCCAAGTTTTTCTTTACTGAATGCAGTTCTCATAATTGCAGATATAGTTATCCAATGACTTCCACTTCCCAAAAGATTAACCCTGTTGTATGACTAACAACTTGCCACAGTACATAGCATATTCTAAAAGCTCAAAAGACAAGTTCTACCATGTAGTTGCAGGTCTGGTATATCAAGAAATGCTTTCCATCACCACAAAAAGAGTTGGAAGTCTGGAGTCTGATGCAAACCATTCAAGCGCTTTTTGCAGTAACTCCAAGAGGGACAAAGTCCTGTCAATGACTCACTTTATTTCATATCTTAGAAGTCACAGAAAATTTATCTGCAATTCCTTGTATTCTATGCAGACTTTAAAATACAGAATTAATAGCCTGTTTCTTCTTAGATATAGGAACAACTTTTACACAAAAATGGCACACAGAAAATGTTGGTTTATAATATTTGAAAGCATTATGTAGATCTGGGATTATTAAGTCTTTTCCCTTGAAACTGAGTATGGCTGTTCAGTGGCTGAGGATGGCAAGTAAATCAGATACTCTGAGACCTAACAAACATTTGTCCTAAAAGGTTCTAAAGTTACTAAATGCTTGGACAGGCCACGCCCCCTCTGAAGTCAAAGACAGTTTTGCAAGCAGCCATCCCTGGAGATTGAGAGATTCTGTTCTCCAGCTCTTCCCTTCTCTCCCTGGGGAAGCTGAGGGGAGGAAGCAGGGTGTTACAAATTAGTGTCAATGACTAAAAAGAGAAGTGTCAGTTCCCACTATGTATTTAGTATTCGATCTAGCTCATCCATTTGGGAGGCAAAAATGCAACCTGAAATATATAATGAAAGTGTGAAACACACAAAAAAATTGTTGGCATCTATTTATTAGTGTGTGCCACTCACCTGACTAGATTCAGAGTTGCAGAAGGTTAAATCCCATGGCACAGTGCTTTTGCAGAACACTTCCTTTATTTATAGCAGGTTTCACACTTGGCTACCTTATCTCCATTGGCAGAATTCCTGCTTGCCCATAACGAGCCATTTCAGACATATCAACAAGACTTGAGCCTATATTTAACAGTGAAAAGGTATTTTTACAACTTTGTTCTCCGTTAGGAAGTCTTGGTGGTACTTTGGTGATTTCTCCATTACAATTTACAGTTCACTTCCACCTCTTGATACTTTTCTTGATACTTTTCTTATGCAATCAAAAATTTCCATTTTATTTTAAAAACAGATGCTAGAGAGAGTTGCTTTTGCATAGACCCTCCATTTTGGTTTCTTACCTCATCTCTTTCTAGTGTTAATGCATCTTTATGCCAATAAAGCTTTTTAAGTCCCCAGAGCTCTTGGTCATTATTCCAGGATTGTCTTTACTCTCTTTAAATTAAGACAGCTAAGATGATTTTGGTGTGAGTCCCCACAAGGACTTATTTATACAAAACTCAGTCCAGGCTCCAACCCCAAATTACAAATATGTGTTCATAGTGCACACTTACAGAATCAAAGCTGTATATTTGAGCCACAAACAGGGACTAAAGTTGTGATGGGATTATGCATCCCAAAATATTTATGTGGTGACCGTCAGGGACCTGCAGGATCCTTTCCAGCATCTTCCTGTTGTGCTTAATTTTAAAAGAAATTGTGTATTCTGGAATTGGAGCTAGAAGTAAATACCAGAAGACTTAGGCTTTTTTTTTTTTACTAAGTATTTTGCCTTAAATTGCAGATCCTCAGCAGTTACTTCTAAAGAAATCTTGGAAGCTGGAGGAGAAATTTCTGCTCTTGAGCAATGTCAAAAGAAAAGTTTGCATATATCTGTAAAAAAAAGAAGTTAATGGCAGGGAATGTTGTTCTATCTATGTCAAACTAGACCACTGAAGCCCTTATTTCACCACTACAGTTTATAATTTCTTTCAGAGGAGGGTCCTTTCTCATTTATTCCAGCATACTCAGATACCAGAAAAATATTTGAGATATACTCAGAATTTTTCTATTAAATTGAAACAAAACTATGGCCTCAGTCCACAAGAACTGCTTCAACTTAACTCTGGAACTTAGGTATAGGACCCTGATTGAAATCAGGGAAGTTACACCAGGTGAAGCAGAAACAACACAGTAAGGAATTCCTGACTGCTGGAAAGTTTACTGGACACCCTGTCTGTTCCTTTTTTTACTACACTGTGAAACTTAGTGAATGAATGGAGTAAGAATGAAATAAAGCCTTTCTATTTACAATTTATGGGGATCTATTTGTAGTGGAAAGGAAAAAATGGAGTGAAGTTTGGGGTTTCTAGAAGTCCTGGTTCTCTGCTCCTCTGTCCGTCCTCTAAGTGAGAATATGGAGGTGCAGCTCATCTCCTTTGAAATAGCCCCATGCAGGGGCAGACAGGTTGGACCTCAGCAAAGGGGGTGTTTCATACATGTGGTGTTAGCTGCAAAGCAGATTTTTATTACACTCTTTGTTTCTCTAAGCCCTTTTTTCATGTACAGATGGGTCAATAAAAAAATCCCACCAAAACAAAAACCTCACCATTTTCCCAGCATCTCCATGGTCAATATAACTACATTTTAAGTAAAAGCTTCTTTTATCACCTCAGCTAGCTTGCTTACATATAATAGGCACTGCTGAGTAGTACATCTGGTTAATGATTATCTTTTACATATTGATATTAGTACCTGAAGTGGGAACAGCTCATTTCCTGAATACGATTACCATTCTGAAATCTTATGCACAGGGGAAAAAACCCAATTCTATAAATTAAACAAGAAGTTCTGAGAACTTATATCCCCTAGTTCACATCCAGATACTAATGCATCTCATTTACTTTGTTGCTATTCCCTTGAGTTATCTGTGTCATGCAGACCAGTCTTGCATGTCATGTTAACTATCCACTGAAAAAAGCTAGAAGTGTAGTTGTAACAGTGCCCTAAGCGAGCATACAAGGTAGGTAGAAGAACATAAAAAATTCATCACTGTTACATTTCAAGTTGCTGGGATATTTTCATTCCAATAGGACAGAACCCATGTCAGCTAAAGATGGAGCTATAATTAAACTGATATGGCATTCACAATTGCCTCGAAACCCGCTGTAGTTGTCATATGTTTCTTTTCCCCATCTTTAAACTATATGGAAATCAATTATCTCAACAAACCAGCTGTAAGGACTGTATGCCAACCACTTACACTTGAAGTGAATAAATTATTTGAAATTCATTATTGATGTGAACAACTCTCCAAGATTTAAAGCACCAGTCCATTTTCTGTGCTGAGATTCACATGGAATTTTAACAAGTTCAGCACTATCCTCCGTCATAAATTCGTACAGCAAACTGTTATGCAAATAGCTGGAGTTCAGGGATTGGCGAGCCGTGCACAGAAAATTATGCTTCAGATGACAAAGTGCCCGTGAGTTAATGGTTCTTTACATTTAGTGACAAATTTGTTCCTGATTTACCCCAGAGTGACAGACACAGGGTAAAAGGGGGACATCGGAGACTGAAAATACCATTTGTGTGTCAAGGATGTTAGCAACCTGGAGTGGTGATAGGCACTGGTGTCTACAGGATATGAAATTGAGTTGATGTGATGTCATTTTGGCTCTACTGTAACCTGGTTATCTCTTGCCAAGACTTCATGTATGATTAGTCAGCTCGGAGAGGACAGCAAGCCTTATCAGGCACACTTCCTGACATTCCTGTCAACTTAAGAAATGTGGTTAAGGAATTTAAGATGAGGTGTCACATCTTCATATCAAATCCCATTGAGTCACCACCTACAAGTTTGAAGACTCCTTCTAAAAATATTAATGAAAAGGAAAAGGGAAGTTTGGGCTGGATTTGACCTTGTAGTGCACTTTGCATGCTACATCCCACTAAGTTAATGTCTTTATTATGCATATATTTTCTTTGTATACACAGGAAATAATTGCTATACAGGCTGTGGAAAAATAATATTAATTAATACTAATGCAGAAGCATGTTCTGAGTTAGCTGACTTCTAGTCTGTATAATAAGGCAGCCTTTTATGTGCCTGAGCAATTTTAAAAGAAGCTCCTTCTGTAAAAAGCTTGCCATCCCATATATTTAACAAGGACTATATTTGGAATGGTTAATAGACAGATGAAAATACTAAGCATAACAATATTTTTTCATCTCTTCAAAGGAAAATTTTGTACAATGTAATAGTCACACTGTATACAGACTCTTTCAAGTTTCTTTTCAAAAGCAAGTTAGCAGCATGCTATTTTCATGCCATTACATTTGTCCAACTGCACAATTTGTATTAATAAAGGCAGTTGCATTCACTTCCTTGCAGTGGGGCTCAAAACTAAAATTCATTGCTAAGTCAAAAAGATTCCAGATATTCTGCAGACCAAAACAATGCATAAACAAGGCACAGTAAAGGGTCTGTCCATAGACCACCATCTGGAAGACTGAACATGCACAAGTACCTGGTTCTTCAGCCATTGCCAAGGAATTCTTCCAAGAACTTCAAGGTAGGGTCCAAAGAGTCTTCTCAGGCAGCATACAACAGCTTCATAACCATTAAAAAGAAGCTTATAGTCCCAAATCCTGACACATAAGGTACATATTCCTTCAGTAACAGTTTTTCTGGTTAATCATTATAAATATATCTGTAGTGAGGAAACAACCCAGGGAAAACTGACTCTACATGGCACACACAGTCATGTCTCCATTTAGAGATGATCCTGGTGCTTGCAATGCAGTCTGGAAGACATGTAGAGTGTCTAAGCACATTTGAGAACAGATACAGAAGAGTGTAACTAGCTGCAAGAGCCTTGTTAAAAGGAACACATATCTATAATTACATTATTAATTTTGGTTTTTTCTTTTGCTGAGGAGAGCAGCAACAAACTTCTTTTTGCACCTTGCCGTTGATTTCACCTTTCATCAAAAAATCACTATTTGGCTGAATAGCCCTACAAGGTCTTTTTTGCTTTTCCAAAACCAGTTTGTGACATTTGAGAATGTGTACCATGAATTCTTGCTTCCAAATTTAAATGCACTGCTTAATAAAACATAAACAGGAAGAACCAGTGGAAACACTTTGAACAGAGCAAATGACTTAGACCTTTAACTCTGTCACTTTTCTCATGACAACAAAATGCTGAAACAGGAGCATCTGTGACCTGCAGGTTCAGTAAGCTAAGCCCATGAAGCTCAGAAATGTCCTCTGCTTGCCTTGAAGAACTGTCCAGCAGCCAGAATAATGTCTCTTCAAGAAACAAATGGTAAGTCATAAGTCTTTTTGTGCACAAGGATAGGCAACCTGCCCTTTACCAAACTTTCATGACTATTTCAGAGTAGACAAAGTCAAACATAAAAGAAGGAAAGGTTTAACAGCTCAATTATCTCGAGCTGAATTATAGAAACATTTGGTAATTCAGAGAGAAAACATTTGCCTCTAACGTGCAGCTTTCAACCTGAAACTATGTAAAACTTTAATTGACTATAGAGATTATGAATCATCTTCTGAAAGTCTCCTCCTGTGGAACAATAATTTAATTGTGTAGATCTCTCAGTCCATAAGCAAGCGTGAGAAGCGAGCGATCAATGTATTCTTTAGACTAGAGCATCATTCCCAAATTCTTCAATCTAAATATGTCCAAGAACACCACTGGATCTCTCCTCCTCGGATCTGACAGCTGAGTGGATTTTAGCTGCAACATTATTTTTCTGGGGATAGACTTAAATTGTTTAGATGCTGGATATCTTTGTGTTAATATTGTCCTTAAAAGCAATACTCAACTGCAACCTGCCTCTACAGTTCCTTGTCACCTACAGCATCAATATTCTCTCCAGAGAAATGGGTAAGCACAAGGCCACTGTCAATGTCTTCCAGTCCCAGCCCTGGAGTAAGACAGAGAAATAAGAGCTCCTCACTTCTCTTACCAGCAGGACTCTAAGCATGCCTATACCACCTGCAGTTGTCAAGGGACACTGTTCCACACGTGTCTCAAAAGCAGCCACCAGTCTAAAATACCCCACTGGTATGGACACATCACCCAGCTATAGATGTACTGTGTGGACATAACTCCCTGGTCTTCATGTCCAATCAAGTAATTAAATCAGCAGATGCTTGGCTGGTAAATGATGATGATCTCTCTTTCTGAAGTTGTCCCAAAGAGGAAGAAAGAAAGACTGTTGGAAGAGACAGAAGATTCTCCTGTAGATGTTTCTGTGATAGCAGCAAGCAAAAATCATGTGCATTGTCCAGGCTGCCTCCATAGCCAAGAGAGATAGGCAACCCCAAAGGGCAAAACACCTCCTAGAATGAGAATTATCCAAGACCAGAGGAAGGGATTCCCTCCCAGGGATTGACTGTTGGTCTCCTTTGACCATAGAGCATGTTGTAAGGTGTCAGAACAAGCTATTACCCCATATTTCAAGGGCAATTTTTATATATGAACATCTGGCTTGGGCTTATCTCTTATTCTTAAAGCAGGACCACTCATTAGAATGGAAATGATACTTCTTAATATTTGTATTTTTAAAAGTACATTTGTGGGATAAAGTGGCTGATGATCAGTGCATAATGCAAGGCCAGATTGTGGCACTTAGCTTTGCAGGAGACAACAGTAAGAGCTTATATTAACTCCAGTCTTACTCTTATTGAATCACTGGATGTTTTACTACAGATGCCAAGGAAAAGAAGCTCAAGCTCAGATAATAGCAGCCATCAAGTCCTTGCCATTGTCTCAAGGGAAGAGACAGTTGCCTTCTAACCTTTCTCTTTTTAAAAAATTGTATTTGCCTTTATCACTGGACATTTTGACTTCTATTTCATACCCCAAATTTTTCTGAAATAGCTTCCACTTCTACCATTAGCCTAGTGATTGCTTATGTGCTTAAGACACTATGTCTCCAGACAGCATCCAAGTTCCAAAAAACAAACAAACACAGAAATAACAAATAAATAAATAAATAAATAAGACATACTGACTTTATCTGTAACTGCAACAGGTCAACAGAGCTTAGTTGTAGTCAATGGGGAAGTGTTATGATAGAAAAGAGTCCCTGCTCCAATGGGTCTTTTGTTGATGGTCAGGGACAAAGAAAGTAATTTTTCCAACACACTTGCTCTTCACTCTTGACATGAGTCAAATATGGATGCTCACATTGCATTTCCCTGAGGTGAGATTAGAAGAAGATGCCAGGAGAGGGGGCCTTCTACATGAGACAGATGAAAAGACAAGCAAGCCAGAGGAAAAATGGAAACAAAAGAAAAATTTATGGGGATAAGGAGGGAGCAATTGAAATGGAAAGATAAAATATGTACATAGCATCTATTTGGGCAGGGATACCTACTGGAATATGACTTTCTAAATATGCAGCTTTTGCCTTACCAGAATTATTTTAATTGTCAATTATTCCTTTTGAAAAGGGGTGGGAGTGCCATGCATCTTTACCTAAGAAGAAAAATAAGTTATTATTCATTTTATAGTCATAAGCTGCCCTGCAAATCCCTGTAATTAAATGGAGGGCTTGCTTTGTAGATTCCAAAAGCTTTGTCATTCTAGCTCCTGTACTTTTCTCTGGCAAAGGTTAGCCAGAGCTCTGGCAAAAGGACATTTATTTTTCCACAGATGGGAAAAGAAAGAACCTCAGGGTCCAGACCTTATTATGCTGCTATCCATTCCTGACTCCTGATTTCCTTGAACAAGGTCTTCCGAGGGTGTTTACACCCAACCTATCCCCTCTGGGAATGTCATCGTCATGTGTGTGTCCTGTAAAACACACCAGTTTTTCCTAAACACAGTCTGGTTCTGCTATTTTTGCTGGGCCTTTGACAATGTGTCATCTCTGAAATGTCATTGCATTAACCTTTTGCTATGTTTGGGGTGCCAGTGTCAACTGCAGGCGCCTCTGGAAGGATGTGCATTTGATTGGCAAAGACAGGATGACTGACACGGGGTTAGTCTTCTGTCAAAGCTCAAGTGTATCACTGCGTGGTGAAGCTGTTCTGCTCAGTGCCACCCAGCCCCAGCCCCTGCCAGGCTGGTGCTCTTCAGCCCACTGTCAGAGACAGAGAACAACTGCTGTGGTGCTGTGCCATCAAAAGCAAACCCACTGGTGAGCAGTGACACAAAAGTCTCTGCTCAGGCCAGTCAAAAAAGGCATTTCAGTTCTGTCTGCCTGCCTGGATATCTGTATATTTACACATACATGCACACTCTCTGCAGTACAAAAATGTAAGCCTTGAATAATTAATATGTAAGGTCTGATTCTTTGGTCTTTATTTTTCCTATCTAGGAAGCAAATGGGAGTTTTCCTAAAAGCCCAGTTATCAGCAACTCTGATTTGGATACCTGCAAAGTTTTAGCATGTTCTAGCTTGTCAGTCTTACACTTAACTGTCTGCTTTAAAACTGAAGATATGAAGAAAACTGAAGATAATTAAGAAAATATTTGAAGAGGAGGATAATTATTCAAGTAATTTGTCTTTTAAAATTAGCAATATGCTCTTATCTATTGGCCTAAAAACCTATGTGAGATTTTTGTACTATTCAGAGAAGTCATTCTGTCACAGCCTTAAGTGAGAGGGTTCATTTGCATTCACTGATCATCTCATTACATTTTGCCTGTAGTCCTTCCTGTAATTTTGGTTGGATATGCTATTCTTCTTTCTTAACACCTTGGGCGGCGGGCCACACTATTACAAATGTGGTGATTCTCAGCTGCATCTGACAGCCAGTGAAACAGTTTCATTTCTGAATATGTGACCCAATGATTAAAAATCTGTGGATTCCCGATTTTGTGCCTTGTATACATTGTTTTCAATGTATTTTTAGAAGATGTAAGGTTTTAGAAACATCCCAGCTTTAACTTTTAATTTTCGATGAGAAGGTACCTTCTAATACTGGCTGTGTTTTTTTTCTTTCCTCTAGGAAATAAAACCCAATTGTTTCATGAAACTTCTGATGGAAACAAATTGATTTCTGGAGAAAATGTCAGGAGTCCTTACTGAAGATAGCACTGAAGGCAACAGTGAAATATATTCACTTACATACAACACCTGCTATCTTCTCAGTCAGAAAAGTTCTTTTGATTTGGAAAGAATGTTATGCTTTCTCCATCCCAGGGACTTTCACAGATGGAAGTTTTTACTCTGTTACAGAGTGAAACTGATGGCTACAACTTTGGCTAATTTGCAAGGATGAATTCAATTCTGGTTTTGTAATTTTCTTTATTCTTTCTTTTTTTCTACCTCTGGATGTCTTCTGCTCATGTTGTCTCCCACCACTTCTCAACCATACTCGCTGTCTCCTTCATTTCCCCAGTTTTCTGTTGACTTTCCATTTCATGCTTCCTATCCATAGATCCATCTCTTATAAGTTTGTGCTCCTACTGCATGTATCATTATTACTGCATCAACTTCTGCTTTAACTCATCCCCGCTGATCCAATACTGAGATGTTTATGATTCCTTAATTTCACAAAACTGTTCTCAATAAAATATTTGCTGAGCTTTTTCAATCATGCTCTTCATGTCTCCTTGCAGAGGTTCATATACCCTTCCCACCACAAAGTCATATTTCTCTTTGTTTTCATAGTTCTTTCTTTATGTCTCTCTTTAGCACAATCTTTTTACTTCAGCCAAATGTGTAACAAACCTCACTTCAGTGGCAATGGCTCAGAAATTTCTCTGCTAGGTACCATTCTACCTTATCCACACAACCCTGTATCTTAGCCTGACTCCAACAAAAAACAAGCCCCTTGTATTTCCTTAAACATTTTTGATCTCTTCCACACTACCTGTGCCACTATTTTCTCTGACATTGAGACTTACAATTGAGGATAATCTTTGACTTACCCTCCAACCACACATCCAGCCTGCATTACACTTCTGCAACACTTGTCTCCAGATCATGTTTAAAATCTCTCTATTTCTGACAAAATCTCACATCTGACAGAGTTGGGCCTGTTCAGTCTCAATTAGAGATGGCTCAGAAGGGATCTCATCAAAGTCTATCAGTATCTGAAGCAGGGGTGTCAAGAGGAGTCAGACTCTTCTCAGGGGTGCTGAGCAATCGGACAAGAGGCAACAGGCAGGAACAGATGCACAGGAAGTTCCATCTGAACATGAGGAGAAATTTCTTTACTGTGCGAGTCAGTGGGCACTGACTGTGGAGCCTCTCTCACTGGAGTATTCAAGAACTGTCTGGATGCAATCCTGTGCAATGTGCTCTAGGATGACCCTGCCTGAGCAGGGAGGCTGGACTGGATGACCCCACTAGCGGTTCCTTTTCTGTGATTCTGTGATTAAAAACTCTGAACCATCACCCGCTTTGACACCCACTGCACCCACTCTCCTCCTCTTTGGTTCCCCTAACATTCAAATCCCTATTGTCTGCATCACAAGCCAATTCTCACATGGAAAATCCTCCTCATACTTTGGAGTCTGTCTTAAATCTCTTCACCAAAGTCCTCTTCCCCCATATCAAATTTCAGTTGTTCCAGTCTTTGCTGTCAGAGCCCAACCAATGCCTTCTTAATTCTCCATCCTAAATTTTTTGCATTACCCACACTGTACCCTATTGACTGCCCATTGCCATTGCCTCCTCTCCTTTAAATATTGCCTCTGAGCAGGCAGTGAGTGCCTGAAATGCTGTTGAGAGTCATTACTGACTTCTACTTTGAGCACAAAAGCAAATAATGATTTGTGGTGTGGTTATTTCAAACACAGGAATAGTCTATTTATATACTGATAGATGGCTAATTGCTTTCATACTTACTGGTAATAGTTCTGGTTTGCCTTTTCACATCTCTTTCTCCATTTCACCTGATCAAAGTATCTCTGATTTGTGACAGGGACTCTGGAAACCTGTAACTTCAAGAGCATTTTATAAATTTGAACCAACTTTGTAATACCATATTATTAGGTAAGAAAACCACAAGTGTGAGTCATAATTTTTCATGCACTTAATATCTTCCTACATTTGTCACCCCTTCCCAAGGTTCTTCCATAGTATTTCGCCTTAAATAACTACTTCCCTGTTTAAAATATTTATTTTAAAAACCCATCATGAACAGAATAAAAATGTTTATGATTATATTTATTAAAGCTATATACTATAGCCTACTTATTACAGGAATTACTACTCTGATTTGTATGTAGTACTTATTAATAGCATAAATACAGATTTGGTCAAAGTTTTTCCATGCAGAGAGCACAGCTCATTAAAAAGCTTATAGAAAAGCTTTTCCACTGACATAAAATTTAACAAACACTGGAGGGAAACTCTAATTCACTTTACTGTTCAAAGCAACTGCATGGTGTTTAATTCTCATTTAATGCTGTTTGGAGATATTGATTGAGCTTGGCCTCACTGTTTAACAGGGGCACCTCTGAAGGCAGCTGTTGCTCGATGCTTTGAGCCTGCAGTTGTGGCATGGAACAGATTTCTGTGGTTGCCCCACCGATTTGAGTCATTTGGAAGGAATCAGGAGGAGCGATGAGACAGTCTCCAGGTCTAACAGTTTATCAGTGCTAGATAATTTTTCAGGATTCCAGCAGCCTGTCACACCCCAGCTAAGCAGTGGCTTGCTTTTACAGTTCCATCCATAAGAGTGTATTGCTGTGCCGATGGTGAAATGCACACACAGGCGATTAAGGACTGATATCTATGTGCAGGGGAAGATATCATCTGCTGAGGCACTGGTAATGATGAGCTCTGTGATAATCTGACTGACTCGAGATATCTGCGAAGACTTCCTGGAAATGAAATGCAGTGTGGGTGCAGTGGCTCTGGAGAGATCTCAGATAGCCTGTGATTCAGGAGGGGAAGGTCTCTGCCTCGAAGGTATGTGCTCCCCAGAGCAATGGCAGGGCCAGGGGACTTTTTGTAAGGGATTGGATGGGCTCCTGCTACTCTCTGTATTATTACCCAAGTTTTAGGGAGACCATAGGACTTTCAAGTTCTCTTATTGTTATTTAGACACAACTAACAGAAACAATTCCTCCTTTTTTGCCTTCCCATTCACTACATATCTGACTAAAAGAGGGTACGATGTGCTCCTACACATTCATCCTAAAATAGGTATTTTGTAAAATACACAAGAATTGGAGCTGATGTAAGGTACATATTTTGTTCTAGAACACGATGACATAGCTTAAAAATTTCTTCTGGTGAATGATACAAAATATTCTGGGGTTTACTGTGTTTTCAGTTTCTCATGTTTTACTAATGTCATAGAAAAAAGCAGCCTTCATGCTATTCCAAAAGAGATTTCCATATAGAATCCCACGAAAAGTTGTTCAAAACATATATTTCACAATATGGAAAACACTTGCTTCATCAGTCATATGGAACAAATCCACCTCTAATATGTTAAATATATCTGAACAGTTCCTTGTCTTGCATTAGACTAACCCATACCATCAGTAATCAAGATATGAAGAAGTTTAAACTAAAGTGTAGCTCACTAAATACACAGGCAGTTAAGTGCCATCCCTAAATTAATATCAGCTTTCACACACCAGCTACTCTGGTACTCTACCACTACTGAAGTACTGTTTGCCCCTGCTTGGACAGCCCTAAACAGCCAGTTCCAGCAGGAAAAGGAGCAGGAGATTGTTGAGAAGCCAGAAGTACAGAAGAAAGTTGAATATTGCAACATAAACTTAGGTCTTGAGGGATTTTTTTGTTTGTCCATTGCTTTCTTTCTGTAAGATGGGTATCTCCAGTCTGAATTGTTTGGCTCTATCACACTTCAAAGTAAATCACATTTAGTTTTGTCATTCACTCACTGTAGGCTCATGGCCTGACTGCCGCCCACCTCAGGGCACACCTTTATAGAGCAACACTCCTTGAAAATATTGCAACATCATCACTGGTATTAAAAACCCTTGGTCTCATCCCCTTTTCTCCATACCTCACTTTCCTCAGCCCCCTGGGGACCTGCTACCCCACTCATTTACTGCACTGCACTCTGCTCCCCACCATCCCAATCTCTGGACTGCTGCTGTTGCTTTGTCCAATTCCTGCCTGCCTGTTTCTCAAGCCTCTTACTGGGGCCCCACATATCACCTATGATCCCTCCCTCCCTCCCTGCCACCCTGCAGGAAGCAATGGGTGTCCTTAGCTGCAGTTGTAGTTTCCTCCACGGCGCCTTCCCTACCCTGTGTGGCAGCCCAGCCTCCACCTCCCCCACGGCCCCTTGGCACTCAGCTGCAGCTCGGGTTACTGCATATTTCCCATCAGGGAATTAAGCTCTTCAGAGGCAGCACATGCCAAATTTTTTCACACTAACAGAGAGCTCTCTCTATATGTTTGAGCCTCATCAGATGGGACTATAAATACCTGAAATACTGGACAAACTTGTGCGACCATTTTTGGATTACATAGCCTACAGGATTAGACTTCTTGCAAGATTTCCAGAACTTCCTGGTTGGCTGAGTATAAATATTTTAAAAATAACATCTTACAGCATTTCAGTGTTTCTGTTTCCTCTATTGGTCAAAAACAGGAAATGCAGAAGCATGTGAATCTCAGGTTTTAGTAAACTTCAGAAAAATAGGTTCAGAGAGAGAGCACTTTAAAAAATAAAGGACCAGATTAGAAGCCAGTTTCTATTTTCACCTAAACCAATTCACCCATCTGCTTTAACCATCCTTCAAAAACAACACCGACCAGAGTATTTTGCATATTTGTAATGTCTGATGGAGATAATAAGCAGAAAGCAGGCTGGTTCCAAAATAGGCTCATGCTCCTTGTGTAACCTGGTGTGTGAACATCCTGACATGCAATTATTTGTTTTTTCTCTCCTCACTAGTGCAAAACATTTGAGTAGCCAGGTTTTAATTTATTTCCATTTACAATGTTACCTAAGGACATTTCTTATCTGAGAAAAGCATTACCATTCGAAAGAGCATTTTCCCTCTTTTAATAGCTGCCTGTCCAGTGCTAGTTACCTTATTGCATATATAAAGTTAGGACTGTTTCTTCTCATGTGTATCACTGATCAGCACTGAGTTTCATCTGCCATTTTATTGCCACTTTCATAGCTCTAGAAAATGAGCACCTAACCTTTACCTTATCATTTATTCCTCTGAAAATGTATTCTGCAAGTCTATCAGTTAACTCTTTCTCCTCACACTATCATTATACTACAAGCTCAAGCATGGAACACATTTGCTTGCAATATTTTATCCTATTTTTCTCATTAGCCTATTGAACTTTTTTTTAAGCTTTAGAATTAGGTTTTCCTCTTCTTATTCTCACTTTGAAATATTAAGGCTTACATTTCACAGAACTTGAACCCTCCTGTCCTGCCTTTTCTGACATAGGATCCAACCTCAGTAAGTTGTGCAACTGGGACAGGGTAAAACAAGGACAAAAGAGAAACTCTGCAGCCTCTACATCCATTTTTGGTTGTGGTTATAATTTAACCTTCTTCAAACCAGAGAATTTTTAAGACTCGACACTATTTGTGCTGATTTTCTGAGGCCTGGTTCAGAAATTACCTATCCTCTACCACCTGCTACAGAAAAAGGACATTATCAATACTGTGTACAAAACTCAGCTAAAGGTTTAATGGAGTTTCAATAGGCCGATGTTCCCTCTTTTCCTGAAGTTGTTTTGGCACCAGCTGTTGTTTGGTTTCAGCTGAAGTCGATTAGTACAGCAATTCACACGCTGCAAGCTGAGGGCACTGCTTTCCAGATGTACTGTCTCACCTTAGAACAGCTAGCAACTCAGCGACTTCTGAGCCAGAGGTGACACCTCTGTGTTTTAACAGCTTTCATAGACTGTTTTGAATCAATGTGAACATCCACAATGTGCTGTACAAATGAGTAAGAGCAATTNTTCCCCTTCCCTTCCCTTCCCTTTCTTTCCCTTCTCCCTGTCGTGAACTCCTCCCAAAGCTCCTCATATACAGTTTGTTTTTTCATTCCTGAGAAACTCAGACCAACAATGTGCTTTGATACCTTGGCATCCACTGCTTTTCTAAATAATTTACAAATATGCAATACCTTACAAATAAGTTTCTGTGAGATTTCATTGGAAATGTCATTCTGTTTAAAAAATTTACCAGTCATTCACAGACGATGTTTCCTAACCTTTAATCATAACAAGGTAAAACTCTTTTCCTACTTCTTTCATGTCAGCTTAATTCCTTAAGAGCCTCTGTGGAATGATGCTGTTGAAAATGAAACCCCAAAATTTATCAGCTGACCTCCTGTGTGCACATTCTCCTTGTCTCCTCCAAAGGACTTCAACAGATTTGTAAAGGATGGCTTCCTGACCGCGTGTGCAGCGCAAACACAGACTCCATTTTGGCCCTGTGCCGGGGAGGCTGAGCTGGGGTAGGCAAAAAGCAGAATCAGACTGTTGAAAACACAACAGAAGAGATTTGCTGCAGTGTCAAAGCAAGTAGGTGCTGATATTTCAGAGGTGAAGATATGTAAGTGTTAGTGCTGGTGTTGCTGTTTGAGAACTGCATTGATTGGACCTTGTTGAAGAGATGTACTCTCACCAAGAGACAATAGCACCCAACAGTATTCAGGAGTCAACAAAAAATTTACATGGAAGTGCCTGAATTTTTAAACAACTTGTTAATCACTCAGATATAAAACAGTCAGAAAGAATGATCAAAAATGCACAATAATTTAAGTAATTAATAAAATGTCTTTAAAAGAACCTCACAGAGTTTTAGCAAACTTCTTAGATGTTCTCCACTGGGCATGGTATAAACATCTGGATGTGAATTCAAAGGTTAACATCTTTATGAATATTAAAAGTATCAGCAGAATTTTAAATGAAATGTGTTTTCAGCCACTAGGCAAGGTTTTTTTGAAAAATATATAATTCTTACATAATTGATGGCAGCAGCTAATATTAGTCTCATTATTATTGTCATTTAATTATAGTGCAATTCTCTCCAATATTTTTTCAATGTAATTTAACAAGTTATGTGTCATCTGATAGTATTACAAAATGTGCCATTACACAATCAATTGACAGCTATGCTGTTTTAAAAACATTGGCTACCCCACAGCATAATTTATACAGGTGTGAAAGGAAGTCCTAATGCAAAATGCATCTTCGCTAAATCACTGCAAAAAAATGTGAAGGAGAAGGAGTACTTCAGCCCCAACTGCATAATGTTTTAATGGCTTAGGGAGACTAGGAAGTCTGAATTTTATTTGCACTTAATGCTAAGACCAGAAGGGTCATCACCTCAACTCATCTTCCAGCAATGCCTACCTCCAAATGTCTTCTAGGCTTCCTTGTGTATCACCTATCACCCTACTAAAGAAGTGGACAAATACTGAGAATGATGCTATTGTAGTGTTCAAAAGTTTTGTGTCTACAGTCCAAGCTCCAGCCAGGGAAAAGGTTTCTGGCAACTTTAAAGGGCCATAGATCAAGACTTCTTAGGAATCACAGAATATGTAAGAAGCCATGTTCAGAAACACTCGTGTTTCTGAGCTAGCCACAGAGAAAAGTCCAAATTCAATCCTTACTTCCCAAATCAGCTGCAAACCTACTCTGAGACTATGCAGAAGGAGCTCTGGTGACAAGAGTTTCATTCTTTGCCAGGACTAAAATACAGATATTTCAACATTTCTTGCAAAGAACTATTTGAAAAATACTCAAGGTCATTCATAATGCCCATTTTGAAGTTAATGTTTTGCATTTGTGCTGTAATAAATAACCCATTTTATTAGAGAAAATAGAATACAAAAACAAAAAATAATTTCAAGTGAAAAATGAACCCCCAACAATGTTAAAATGGATTATTTTGACATTTTTTCCTTTCTTTTTTTCAAAAGGACATTTAGACGAAATCAAGTTGAATGTTTGCCATGTAATTTGGTTTCAGCAGAACCATGACTTCTCAAGGAGGTAGCTCCTCACAGACCCTTCTCACCAATTTTTAGCATCCCTCTTGGCTCATAGATGTCCCTCTGTCCCAGACCACTCTGGATGTCAGCAGCAGCTTTCCAAGTGAGGGCTGGTGCTCCCTGCCTGCCAAGCTCACAGAGATGTGGCTCTGCTTTCTCATCAACATTTGCGCCTCTGGGCCATCACCGAAACTCACAGTCAGAACACCCACTTCTCCTGAGAGAAGAGAGCAGCACTTCACAGCAGAAGAGAAGAGAGCAGCACTCACAGCAAAAATAGCCTTCTTCAAAAGCAAGACAGCACAAAAAACACCACCCTGATCTTTACAAAAAGCCTGGAGGCTCTTTCATCGTGCACGTATTCAAGAACGTTAGGTAGAACTTGGCACTCCCGTGACTCGCAGGAAAAGGCAGTAGTGTCACACTCACATTACCACTAAAACTAACTGACATGTGTAAAAATAAACAAAGCACCACTTTGCCTGGTATCTTTTAACAATGAGATGAATACTTGTACAGTAGGTGGTAAGCTGAAACACATCATATTTGATATGAGAACACTTAACTTCATGGGGACTGAGACAAAAACACTACACAATCCTGTCTCTAGGGTCTAATTTGACTGTAAGATTTAAATAACAATCCTAAATCCCACTTAAACTTGAATGTTTTCTGCTCAGTGGGAATGCAGCAGAAACTTCGAAGTTTGGAAAGTACATGCAAAAGCTGCATGTTCACTTGTCTTCTTTGACATCTGGAAGAGTCTAAAAATATGGGGCCAGCGTAATTGGGAACAACATTTGGTCCTTAAATATTGGTCAGGAAAGGAACTTTTGAACACCCACATTTCTGTCAGTACTGAGAATGTGCTTTAATTTTTTCACATTAAGGGCTAAACAAAAATTGCTAAAACTATTCTATAAATCAGCTCACTAGCCATACATGGTAGAATAGTTCCACACACGCAGTTGAAGCAGGCATATATCAGATACAGACCAGTTAATTTTGGAAGTCCTCAGAAGCTTAAAAAAGCAAAAAGTGCTGCAATCATTTTGCTTTTGGAGTATATCTCCCTGACTGGATACAGGAAAGCTGTACTCATAGTTGAGGGGAAACTGGATTAATAGTTTTTAACTAACAGCTTACTGGGCAGTAGGAGATCAATAAAATTGGGCAAATGGAGCAGCTAAAAAAAATTTAAAATAAGAAGAAACATTTGTAAGTGTAAGCTTATCCAAGGAGTGCTGTCTATTTTGCCCTTTGGCCAGACTTCTGCAGACATTCAAATGGAAAGAAACTCTGTGAATGCTGAGTGAGATAAGAGCACATAGATGAACATATATTTGAACTGGGATTGTTTATGTGGAATTTTCGAGTCAGAATAAGAAGCAAGGGGATTTGAGACCTCTGGGTTATTCCTGATTTTTTGTCATCTCTTTTATAGTATCTTTCTTTTTGCCTGCTGTAAAAGTGAATGTGTACATAAGCGGATGTTCAGCAAATTATATTCCTGCCCTGCTTTGGATAGTCATAAACAATTGCATGAAGTAAGCATCAACTTGAAAATGTTCTCCCCAACTTCTATTTTTATTCAGTTTCCTTAGCAAAACATCCTATATGAATCCTAGGCTCCCTTTCCTTCACAGTCAGACCCCCCCACTACTCCTGTATCTCTCTTCTTATCTTATGTGGATCCATTTGATAACATTTGGGAAGGATGAAGTAAAAAAATCTCTTCATCTCAATGCAAAACACTAACACCCATCATCAAAATTGTTATGGGCCAAATGAAAATCTGGTTATGAAAGACAAAAATGCTTAATGAGTTAAGCAGTTTGAATTAAATGACAGGCCTTTGGAAAATGCTGCAACTAATATTTTATTTATTACTAGAGAACAAATGTTCTCTAGTAATAAGAGAGCATTAATGCAGTTGGGTTTTTAGATCACATAGAATGATGAACAACTGAGAGATTTGAATTAGAATTAGACCTTGAATTTCTTGAAGTCAAAAACCTGAGAAGGCTTTCTTTCAAGTCAAAAGTGGTAACAAGCCCCAGATGCATAAAAAGTGCCATATGACCAGAGAACAGAAAGTATAGTAAATGAAAGGAAAAAAAAGTATTTTGGCCAGTATTGGTTCATTAATCTAACCTTTAAAGTTTGCTGCATTTCAGAACAGGTTTTGAAAGAACAGATAAATTAAGGCTTGGAGGTGAAGGAGCTATTGGATATGGTGCACTATTGGATATAGTGCAGTAGGATATATAATAAAAGAAGGGAGATCTAGGCAGACTGGCTTAATAGCTTCCTTTGATAAGATAGCTGATTTTCTAGACAAAGGAAAAGGAGTCAATGTCATCTATCTAGACTTCAGTAATACGTATAGTATGGTGCCACATGGGAAATTATTTGTTAAGCTGGAGAAGATAGGGATTAGTAGAGGAATTGAAAGATAGGTAAAGACTGTCTCAAGGAACGACAGCAAAAGATAGTGTTGAAAGCAAAAGTAACGTGAGGGTTACCAGTTAGCAGTGGAATTCTTTATGGATCAGTCTTGGGTCTGATCTCCTTCTTATTTCAACTAAGATCATGACACAAATATTTGGAATGTGGTGATATTGCCATAGGTTGGCACTATCAATACACAGGAGAGAAGGATATCATGCAGAAAAAGGCTGGATGACAGTAAGGACAGGTGTAATAGGAAGGGGATGAGAAGCAGTGTTTTGAAGATAATGAAGCTAGTCACTTATCCCCAAATGAAGATAATGCATTTGGAAACTAATAACAAAAATTAGGAATCAGTTAGAAAAGACTGAGCTAGAGGGGGACCCCAGGTTAGCTGTCTGTCACACTGCAGCTGAGAGCAAGCAGTGAGACACTGCAGTGAAAAAGGGCACACAAGGAATGCGTCAGGAGCTGTATTTTAGGTGTATAGGGGATGACCAGCTCCATTATGAAAATCTCTGCTGGGATCTCACTGTAAGTGTTAACACAGTCTTGCTAAACAGTCTCAGGCAAGATAAAACAGGACCAGGTGCACAGAGGGCTAACCAAATGAAAGAGAAAATGAAGACTAAACCAACAAGAATTCAGTCAGGAATACCTATAAATAGTGAGGCTGTCATTAGAAAATAAACATGTGTACCTTAACTCACATTCAGGATGAAAGCCTTTTTTTCATGTCTGTAGTAAGACACCCTTTGTGTCTTCTGTGGGATGGGTGTTATCAGGAGTCAGTTCTAACAACTGGTCAGGCTGAGGGACCTACTTACATCTTTCAGGGAAATTGGCCCATTACATGTATATATATAAAACATTTAAACCTAAATGTTACCCACCAGGCAGAGATCTTTTGTTTGTCTCAGTTTCATACAGTGACTCCTTGTAGGAACTCTGGCACTCTAGCACACCTTTGGGATCAAATGAGTAACAGAAGCAACAGCAGTGGCACACAGCATTCAGGGAGCTGATTTGGAGCCCTGCCTGTGGTCATCTATTGGCCAAGACCAATGTCCCCCATCCCTTGCTAACTACACAGCTCACTGCACACCAGCCTTACAAGGTATCAGGTACCCACTGGTGTTACCTCTCTCAGAGTGGTACAAAGACGACAGATTATCCAAACAATCTGATTCATCTTTTCCATAATCCCAGCCTGGACAGTGATGTTGTAGGTGTTTTTCTATTAAAACAGCTCAATTAGCACTTTGGAAGCATGTCAGCAACGTTTCAAGCCTTGAAATAGGATCTTATTACTTCATAATCAACATGGGCTGCCTTGTTCTGAAAAACACTTCTGCAACCTTTAATAAGTAAGAAATAGTGGTGTAAAAATGACCCTGAAAAACCCTCCATAAAGTAAGTGGAACAAAATCCCTTTCTCCATGCTTTTAAATATATCCCCCCAAATTCTAGTGGAGGAAGGAACTAGCATTTCAGGTCCACAGGCTCTACAGAAGACGAACACCTATTCCTGCCAGCTGTAACATCTGGAAATTCTGGGCCATATTCTGCTATAGATTTTCAGATTGTTTTCTCTGATATGGGAAATCCAAAATTGCTGGTGTGGTGCATCCTGAAGTCTGTTGCACAGCAGTGAGTGGAAGCAGGTTTGGTGTAAAATGACTGAGTTAATGCTTACTTACATGGATCTTTTGCCACATAAGGACAGGTATCCCCAATGTCTGTGTCACTTAGAGTTTAGGTTGCTGCTGAAACAAGCTAGTCACATATAAGTATATTCTTTCCATTTAATCACTGTAAGCAGAAGTCCAGCGTTTTTTCCTGCCATTCTCTCAGCAGTGCTTTTTTACAGTTTAAGAAATCATACAGAGATAATTAATAGGCTATAAAAATCCAAAGATTTAGGTTATCATTTCCTTTGTTTTAAAGATAAGCCATTGCAAAGGAAAGGATGGCAGTGCAAAGACAGCATTCTCAAGAGAAGTAAACTGAGATGACATCCTGTGGGAAAAAAAAAGACTTTTAGGCATGATCTCAGTTAAACAATCCTTTTAGGTAATTTTGTTAGAATACCAAATTTTACAGCAAAATTAAAGTCAACAAAAATAATTTGTCATCTTTCAGTGAAACAAATCAGGAAAGAAGGGAGTTCCTGTATTTACCCAAAGAGGCAGCTGTATTCAAAAGATTTATTTATAATAATATTATTTGGTAGCAGGGAACTTATCATGGCTGAATGTAAAAAAGTATTTTTTGATGAGTTAAAGAGATTAAGAAAAAATCAGGCAGATTTTGACAGAGAATGGTGTGTAAATGAGAGGTGTTATCAGTCTGAATCTGGCAGCTCCATTTTTGTTATGGTGAAAAATATCAGTATTATTTACTAAGAAGATTAGGGCTGAATTGGAAGAGAGGCTGGTTGTTTGGAGATTGAGATAAGATAAAGGATTTTACCTTCTATGCACAAGCCAAATGCAATACACACAGGACTGTTATCTCCAGCTCAGGCCTAGCAGAGGTGTATTAAGATGTACATTGTAATTACCAGTGGCAGGAGTAGATTTCATAAAGGCTATTTTAAAATCGAATAAAATGCTGGCCTTTAATTATACAGCTTTGAAACACTTTTCTTAGTTAATTGCAACAGGAAAAAAAAAATCCACCTAATATTTGAAACTGATTCTTGCAGAGAAAACACAAGCGGAGCCGGCAGTCTTTGCCTGATCTGCACTTGTTTGGCTGTCTGGCTTCATTCTCTGATTTGAATCACAGAGACAACTGAGACTGCTAAACACCTTCCTCATTTTCCCCCTGTTATCCAGAAAGCAAGATTAGCAAGGACTGGGGAAGGTGGGGGCTGGAAGGAGGGAGGAAGAATAAATCTCCCTTTCATGACATAATTAATTAGTTCCAAAAATGAGCTGTGCACTCGTGAATCTCTCATGGCTGGCAGTGGCAGTTCCAGCTCCCAGTGCTCCCAGTGGTGTCTGCGGGGTTGTGAGGGGCAACATGATTTTTACCACTGAGAAGTACCCAAAGGAGAAGAGCAAACCAAGTTGTATGTTTAGCACAAAGCCTGTTTGGATCTGGGTTGGAGCTCACACAAGACTGCTGTTGTCAATGAGCAGAAACCAAGCTGGTAGTTTTTGGGGGAATAAAAAAACCCCTGAACTCCCTCTCTTCTAGAAAATATTGTTATTGTCGTATCTCCCATAATAGCAGCATACTTCAAAACAATCCTCTGGCTCTTTAGGTTGTGCTGTTAAGCAGTGAAGGCAGGAAGGAACCTCAGTCTGCCCAGGAATTGCCATGAGGTACTGCCACAGTGCATGTCCCCTTTGGGCTTCCATTTCTGCTTCTCCTATGAGAAATATTACTGCCATGTTTGGTTCTTACAATGATGATCAATTGCTTTCCCACTTTCCCACTATGGGGAACATATCCATGTTCAAAAACCTAGCAAAAACACTTCCATGTGGTGAAACTCGAAGTTATTTTGCAATTTCCATTTCCACACCGGCCAAAAGCCTTCATTACATTCACATCTCTATTTATTTATTTTAAAATCCAACATCATAAGCATATGTAATATAACAAGTGTATGTAGTCATTAGCAAACCCCTCTGTGGAGTTTACTATTCATGTTACTAAAGGCAAATAAATGCCCTTAGACTTGAGAATCCTGAAGAATATATTTGGGTTTGTTTTGGTGTTACTTTTCTGCTGGAAATTGTGAAGGCTGCGGTTACACAGCTGGCTTTTCATGCTATGACTGCTATAAGCAGCTAATTAAATTACTACTGACTCTCTATTGCTCAGTGATTTGCTTGTGGTAGCACTACTTCATATGACCATCAGTTTTGCTGTTTGTACAAGG
>VZRX01023604.1:72061-131598 GCA_013398075.1 Notiomystis cincta | reverse complement strand
GGCTTGGAGGTGAAGGAGCTATTGGATATGGTGCACTATTGGATATAGTGCAGTAGGATATATAATAAAAGAAGGGAGATCTAGGCAGACTGGCTTAATAGCTTCCTTTGATAAGATAGCTGATTTTCTAGACAAAGGAAAAGGAGTCAATGTCATCTATCTAGACTTCAGTAATACGTATAGTATGGTGCCACATGGGAAATTATTTGTTAAGCTGGAGAAGATAGGGATTAGTAGAGGAATTGAAAGATAGGTAAAGACTGTCTCAAGGAACGACAGCAAAAGATAGTGTTGAAAGCAAAAGTAACGTGAGGGTTACCAGTTAGCAGTGGAATTCTTTATGGATCAGTCTTGGGTCTGATCTCCCTCTTATTTCAACTAAGATCATGACACAAATATTTGGAATGTGGTGATATTGCCATAGGTTGGCACTATCAATACACAGGAGAGAAGGATATCATGCAGAAAAAGGCTGGATGACAGTAAGGACAGGTGTAATAGGAAGGGGATGAGAAGCAGTGTTTTGAAGATAATGAAGCTAGTCACTTATCCCCAAATGAAGATAATGCATTTGGAAACTAATAACAAAAATTAGGAATCAGTTAGAAAAGACTGAGCTAGAGGGGGACCCCAGGTTAGCTGTCTGTCACACTGCAGCTGAGAGCAAGCAGTGAGACACTGCAGTGAAAAAGGGCACACAAGGAATGCGTCAGGAGCTGTATTTTAGGTGTATAGGGGATGACCAGCTCCATTATGAAAATCTCTGCTGAGATCTCACTGTAAGTGTTAACACAGTCTTGCTAAACAGTCTCAGGCAAGATAAAACAGGACCAGGTGCACAGAGGGCTAACCAAATGAAAGAGAAAATGAAGACTAAACCAACAAGAATTCAGTCAGGAATACCTATAAATAGTGAGGCTGTCATTAGAAAATAAACATGTGTACCTTAACTCACATTCAGGATGAAAGCCTTTTTTTCATGTCTGTAGTAAGACACCCTTTGTGTCTTCTGTGGGATGGGTGTTATCAGGAGTCAGTTCTAACAACTGGTCAGGCTGAGGGACCTACTTACATCTTTCAGGGAAATTGGCCCATTACATGTATATATATAAAACATTTAAACCTAAATGTTACCCACCAGGCAGAGATCTTTTGTTTGTCTCAGTTTCATACAGTGACTCCTTGTAAGGAACTCTGGCACTCTAGCACACCTTTGGGATCAAATGAGTAACAGAAGCAACAGCAGTGGCACACAGCATTCAGGGAGCTGATTTGGAGCCCTGCCTGTGGTCATCTATTGGCCAAGACCAATGTCCCCCATCCCTTGCTAACTACACAGCTCACTGCACACCAGCCTTACAAGGTATCAGGTACCCACTGGTGTTACCTCTCTCAGAGTGGTACAAAGACGACAGATTATCCAAACAATTTGATTCATCTTTTCCATAATCCCAGCCTGGACAGTGATGTTGTAGGTGTTTTTCTATTAAAACAGCTCAATTAGCACTTTGGAAGCATGTCAGCAACGTTTCAAGCCTTGAAATAGGATCTTATTACTTCATAATCAACATGGGCTGCCTTGTTCTGAAAAACACTTCTGCAACCTTTAATAAGTAAGAAATAGTGGTGTAAAAATGACCCTGAAAAACCCTCCATAAAGTAAGTGGAACAAAATCCCTTTCTCCATGCTTTTAAATATATCCCCCCAAATTCTAGTGGAGGAAGGAACTAGCATTTCAGGTCCACAGGCTCTACAGAAGACGAACACCTATTCCTGCCAGCTGTAACATCTGGAAATTCTGGGCCATATTCTGCTATAGATTTTCAGATTGTTTTCTCTGATATGGGAAATCCAAAATTGCTGGTGTGGTGCATCCTGAAGTCTGTTGCACAGCAGTGAGTGGAAGCAGGTTTGGTGTAAAATGACTGAGTTAATGCTTACTTACATGGATCTTTTGCCACATAAGGACAGGTATCCCCAATGTCTGTGTCACTTAGAGTTTAGGTTGCTGCTGAAACAAGCTAGTCACATATAAGTATATTCTTTCCATTTAATCACTGTAAGCAGAAGTCCAGCGTTTTTTCCTGCCATTCTCTCAGCAGTGCTTTTTTACAGTTTAAGAAATCATACAGAGATAATTAATAGGCTATAAAAATCCAAAGATTTAGGTTATCATTTCCTTTGTTTTAAAGATAAGCCATTGCAAAGGAAAGGATGGCAGTGCAAAGACAGCATTCTCAAGAGAAGTAAACTGAGATGACATCCTGTGGGAAAAAAAAAGACTTTTAGGCATGATCTCAGTTAAACAATCCTTTTAGGTAATTTTGTTAGAATACCAAATTTTACAGCAAAATTAAAGTCAACAAAAATAATTTGTCATCTTTCAGTGAAACAAATCAGGAAAGAAGGGAGTTCCTGTATTTACCCAAAGAGGCAGCTGTATTCAAAAGATTTATTTATAATAATATTATTTGGTAGCAGGGAACTTATCATGGCTGAATGTAAAAAAGTATTTTTTGATGAGTTAAAGAGATTAAGAAAAAATCAGGCAGATTTTGACAGAGAATGGTGTGTAAATGAGAGGTGTTATCAGTCTGAATCTGGCAGCTCCATTTTTGTTATGGTGAAAAATATCAGTATTATTTACTAAGAAGATTAGGGCTGAATTGGAAGAGAGGCTGGTTGTTTGGAGATTGAGATAAGATAAAGGATTTTACCTTCTATGCACAAGCCAAATGCAATACACACAGGACTGTTATCTCCAGCTCAGGCCTAGCAGAGGTGTATTAAGATGTACATTGTAATTACCAGTGGCAGGAGTAGATTTCATAAAGGCTATTTTAAAATCGAATAAAATGCTGGCCTTTAATTATACAGCTTTGAAACACTTTTCTTAGTTAATTGCAACAGGAAAAAAAAAATCCACCTAATATTTGAAACTGATTCTTGCAGAGAAAACACAAGCGGAGCCGGCAGTCTTTGCCTGATCTGCACTTGTTTGGCTGTCTGGCTTCATTCTCTGATTTGAATCACAGAGACAACTGAGACTGCTAAACACCTTCCTCATTTTCCCCCTGTTATCCAGAAAGCAAGATTAGCAAGGACTGGGGAAGGTGGGGGCTGGAAGGAGGGAGGAAGAATAAATCTCCCTTTCATGACATAATTAATTAGTTCCAAAAATGAGCTGTGCACTCGTGAATCTCTCATGGCTGGCAGTGGCAGTTCCAGCTCCCAGTGCTCCCAGTGGTGTCTGCGGGGTTGTGAGGGGCAACATGATTTTTACCACTGAGAAGTACCCAAAGGAGAAGAGCAAACCAAGTTGTATGTTTAGCACAAAGCCTGTTTGGATCTGGGTTGGAGCTCACACAAGACTGCTGTTGTCAATGAGCAGAAACCAAGCTGGTAGTTTTTGGGGGAATAAAAAAAACCCCTGAACTCCCTCTCTTCTAGAAAATATTGTTATTGTCGTATCTCCCATAATAGCAGCATACTTCAAAACAATCCTCTGGCTCTTTAGGTTGTGCTGTTAAGCAGTGAAGGCAGGAAGGAACCTCAGTCTGCCCAGGAATTGCCATGAGGTACTGCCACAGTGCATGTCCCCTTTGGGCTTCCATTTCTGCTTCTCCTATGAGAAATATTACTGCCATGNTAAAAAAACCCCTGAACTCCCTCTCTTCTAGAAAATATTGTTATTGTCGTATCTCCCATAATAGCAGCATACTTCAAAACAATCCTCTGGCTCTTTAGGTTGTGCTGTTAAGCAGTGAAGGCAGGAAGGAACCTCAGTCTGCCCAGGAATTGCCATGAGGTACTGCCACAGTGCATGTCCCCTTTGGGCTTCCATTTCTGCTTCTCCTATGAGAAATATTACTGCCATGTTTGGTTCTTACAATGATGATCAATTGCTTTCCCACTTTCCCACTATGGGGAACATATCCATGTTCAAAAACCTAGCAAAAACACTTCCATGTGGTGAAACTCGAAGTTATTTTGCAATTTCCATTTCCACACCGGCCAAAAGCCTTCATTACATTCACATCTCTATTTATTTATTTTAAAATCCAACATCATAAGCATATGTAATATAACAAGTGTATGTAGTCATTAGCAAACCCCTCTGTGGAGTTTACTATTCATGTTACTAAAGGCAAATAAATGCCCTTAGACTTGAGAATCCTGAAGAATATATTTGGGTTTGTTTTGGTGTTACTTTTCTGCTGGAAATTGTGAAGGCTGCGGTTACACAGCTGGCTTTTCATGCTATGACTGCTATAAGCAGCTAATTAAATTACTACTGACTCTCTATTGCTCAGTGATTTGCTTGTGGTAGCACTACTTCATATGACCATCAGTTTTGCTGTTTGTACAAGGTTATAAAATCCTGCCCAACCAGTCTGGTCCATTTCCATAACAGTAACAGTGGTGAAAACATGATGAGATACTAAAAAAAGTATAATTCTATCACAAAAGAAAATAAATTCTGGAAAACCATAGCATTTTTCACGAAGACAAAATGCAGATAAAGTCCTCTTAAGAACTATGTGTGATTCACCAGCTTTCTAAGGTACTGCCCTCTCTACATGTTGGGGAGTCCCTTCTAGTGCTCAAAATATCTACATCTCAGAAACAAGCTGCTAGGAAAGCTGGGGGTGGGCACCACTATGGATCTTGCATAATTCCATGGCTTCCTTTGATCTACGATGTTCCCTTTCTCGATATCTGTGGGAAGAGATCCCAGAATATATCAAACACCATGATTTGTTTGGAACACCCCCCTTTGTTTGGAACTAAAATCACACATAGCCATTAAAGGCAAGATAACAGTTACTAACAACTCAGATATGCTGATCAAATCCAAGCAATGTACTGGCACAAATGGTGCAGGAAAAATTTTGTGCAATTTTCCCTGAAGGAAGCTGGACTTTGGAGTTCTGCCTACAATAGCAGTGCTTGGATGCATTGTGTCCACACTGCTGTGGTCTGCTGATCTCAGAAGAGGTTCAGGTGCTAATCTGTAGGCAGAGGCTACAAAAAGTTCTCATTTGGATGAGTCAGAAATTTCACCAAAGACTAGTTTGAGTCTATAGAATGCACACTCAGCATTTTAAGGGTGCTGTGAATTTGGTCTATGTCTTAGTGTAAATTTTAATTCACATTTTTTTCTGTCTATGTTAATGGCAAAATAATTTCAACACTATTGTTAGGCTGTAGTGCACCACTGAAGGCAACTGCTTTTGTTAGTGGGTGATCTTGTTCCTAGAAATACAAACTGAGCCCCAAAACAGTCAAACCATTCTCTGATCCCTGTCTTGTTCCTGAGCCAGTGCAGCTCCTTTCCCCTCTCCTTTTGTCTAGACAGCAATATTCCCAGCAATGAGGTTTTGAAAATCTTGCCCTGGATCAATTTAACAAGAACCATATTTAAACAGAAGTGGCAAATAATTCATCCAGATTCACAAATTCCCAGAAAAAACAAGGTCCAGATTCTGGGCTGCAAAAGTTCACTTAAATCAACAGAGTGATGCTCTTTCTCTGTCTTCCAGCCAGTTTATTCTGAAAAAAACCTACAATGTACTAATAGACCAGGACCTATTAGACTTGTTCACAGTTCATCTTTCTTAGTTGTTGGTAGCCAGGAAGTGTAGAAAATTGCAAGTCCAGTAAATACTACATTCTCTTGTAGAATAGTCATCCATCCATGAATATAATGCTAAACACAGAAATATTACAGTGTTTTTGTAAACTGGATAAATTGTACTTTAATGTGCTTTTATGGAAAATGACCACTTAGAGAACAAATGCATTTGTTCCATGTAGGTACCCACAGACTTCTTGCAGTGTAGAATATGTTTGGTTTGCTTTTAAAAGCAGTACTAAACAACAGAACTTTACATTAAAGTTAGAACCATAAACAAGAAAACATGGTGAAAGCAAAGGCAACTTATATTTACCAGCTGTGTTTGCCTTTTTTTCCCTCCAACAAAACCTGACCAAAATGGCAAATTTGATAAATTAGAAAAAATGCCAAACCAAAATACACAGTAGTTTTTCTGATTAGGGGTAACAGAAAGTTGCTGATGGAACAGTAAATAAATGGATTCTGTCAAGAGCTGTGCACTTCCTGTGTGATTCTGAGCACCCATTGAATATTTTAGGGTGCTTGGAGCATTAAGCATCTTGTGAGCTAAGATCTTTAAAAGAAAGATACTTTGCTTTCCTTGAAGCAGAGTTTTAGTTAGAAACATAATTTTATGTCTATATATCTATCTCTCTCTCTCTATATATATATATCTATATTTGGTATGTTTAAGAGTTCTACAATAAATGCTGAATAAAATACATATAGTCAGATTAGTTGAAGCAATTAAAACTGTATAGTACAGTAAATACAGTAGGAATGATTACATTCATAATCCATATCACAGGAAGAAGATTTGGAAAAAGAACAGGTGATGGACAGTAGTATAGACCTAGAAATACTTCTTAAACATAATTTAAGCTTACTTTGTTCCTGGTTTGAAATTTCTAGTGACTTGCAAAGCTTGCAGTTTTAGCCTTAGCTATGCAAGTTACTTAGTATTCTATGGTTGTCTTCAAAATCTCCTATCTGCACATTTGGGGAAAAAAAAAAGATATCTCAAAGGCCATAAGGCAGAAATCTAGTTTCTAACTTCGGCTGAGAGTGACAGTGTTGGTCAGGTCTTTGTGGGCTCAATGTGCTGCTTGGTTGTGGCAGAAAAAGAGGATTCCTTACTGTTCCAGCTATGATTACATGCTCAGATATTATCTTGATGGCTTTAAGAGACATCCATGTGTGCAGTGGGGTGCAACTGGTTGACACAAAATAATATTTTTTCCAATTTGTTCCATGGTGACAGTAATTCAGACAAGGAGATGATTTTGTGTTCTACTGTAACATTCTACCTGGCCAATAATTCCAAGATAATACAATGGATATTTACAAAGACTTTACACACACACACACATATATATATTTATGTATTTATAAGCCCAGTAAGTGAAATGTAATTGCTCATTTGAATAGATTCTGCTGTGCATAAAATTATTTATTTTACTCTACAAAAATGATAAATATTTGTCAAGGGTTTTTTTGTTGTTGTTTTTGTTTTATGTACTTATGTGCAAATGACCTCCACTGCAAATCAGCTTATTACATTCCATATTCATGTGTGACACTTCTCAAGTACTGTATTTTTTTTTTCTTTAAATATGAGATGTGGTCTTGGTGAGTACTGAGAACCTCTGACAACCAGGCAGGAGGTGCACAGGAGTCCCTTAAAAATTCAACATTTACCTAAGTTGCATGTCTTGAAGGGACAGATCAAATAATTCTTAATTTAAGTTACTGAATTACCTACCTTTATCCCCAGTTTTGGCAAACTGCAATGAGGGTTTTTTTTCTGGAGAAAGCAGTACTCCCAAAGAACCAAAAAATAAAGAAGACATGCCTTTTCCTACCTCAGTAATCCCATTCAGCTAAAGGTTGAGCACACGCTAAATTAAGTGTAGAGTGCTTTCAAATCCTAACCATTTAATCTTTTATAGAGTAATGTCTATTTTACTTGGCCCAGAGAGTACTCATGTAAAGGTCATAAGTGAATTGGAACAAAAAAGTCCCATATTTTCATTTGAATTTTAGGATTTTCTGTGCAAATTGTGTGCCCAGGACTGCTGGCTATCAAATATATGCAGAGTATATTTACAACATTCTGCCTGCCTGAAGCACGCCATAGCTAGTAATGTTTCACTAACATTAAGCAATAAGTAGCAAGCAGAGCTTTTCTGAGTGTTTGTGACAGTTTAGATATTAAATTGGATTGATTCCATCAGATCATCAATCTCAACTCCAACTTTTGCAGAGATCTCTAGCAATATTTCTAAGAAAATCATTGCATCAGTAAATTTTGGAACTCCAAACCCAACCATGAGTAACATTTTAGTGCAAATATTGCCATGGATTTTTTACTGAATTACAAAAAAAAAAGTTCACATTTTCCACCTTGTGGGGTCCTTGCCTCTTGCAAAAGTGAGTGATAAAAACTGCACTCAGTCAAGTGGAATAATATAACAGCAGTCACCACTTCCAATTGTTTCCCCCAATTTATGGCTCTTACATCATATTTATCAGACTCATCTCCAGACAGGAAGAGAACTTCAGCCATGTTCTTTGGATATCTGAAGCAAAGTCATGTGCTAAAGATAAATCAGCACATTGAAAGCTTTTCACTTAATTTTTCTTTTTCTGATGCACTTGCAAAGATTTTGAACAAACACAGAACCTTTGCTATGCCACATTTGTAAAGTATCTCAAGAAAGGAAAAGTTATTGGTACAAGATTACTTTTGGGTAGGTGTTGAAGAGAAAGAAGAGCAAATCCACACACCTCCACTCAGCAGTACCTCAAGAGCCTCAGCAGTGAAAGCAGCTGTGTTCCACGGGACCTTCATCAGTAGCAAGGAGATGGATGCACAGGGAAAAATGCCTGGCTTAGGCTACATCTGGGTCACCATCCTGAAAGACAAAATTAAGGGAATATGGAAGAATTAAAGTGATTGAGATGTTCTGCTCACTTTCAACACTTCTTTCAGATTCCACCCCCAAAGAAGACAGACAGATGTTTCCAGTACTAGTGACTTACTAGTGGAATAGACACAAATACCTCTCTTTTAGAGCAAGCAGTAGGCAGCTGCTTTGAAGAGCCTGTATCAAGGTGAAAATACTCATTTGCCTTCTCCATCCAGAAAGGCATCAAACTTCCCTATGAATTGTGGTGTAGAGTTTTTGCCTGTACCCCAAGCATCAGGACAGACAATGGCTGAGAAGTGCTCATGAAACACTTTGCAGGCATTCTCCAAACAACATCCTGGCTGCCTTCCATGGGTACAGAAAGCTCAGTCAAATCTCATTGGTTTTAGCTAACAGCTAACAAGAAATTTCCTCACAATGTGAGGAATTCACATCAGCGTCCAAGTGAAGACAGCTAGGATTAACCAGATGTCCACCAACCCAAATAAATCCACTCATCGGGATTTTGCAGAGGGCAGAGATGCTTTAATTTGCCTGTTGAACAAATTGTGCCTTCATGATATAACCAGTGAGTTTCCACACATCAGTTCTATTGCCAGTGGTCTCTATTGTTGAGAATAATGTAAACACTTATTGTATAAATTACTGATTGTCATTTTGCAAACAGAACCTTGGAAGACGTGTTTAGGAATCACCTTGCAGCTGAGGACAAAAGATCGCTGTTGAGATGTACTAAACCAGCGAGAGAGCAAGCTGCTGGCAACAATTTATTTTACCTCAAGGCGTTTTGGACGACTCAGTGTTCTATTAAACACTGAGCATGAACCATCAAAACAGATGCTGTCTGGCAGATATGTCTCAGCCTAGCACTGTTCCAGGACTTACGCACTTAATCAGCATCTTCTAGCAGACTGCTTTTTTGAGCCGCTAACCAGCTCCATTTTAAATGAGATGAAAGCCAAAGACTTAATCCACCCATCAATGCCAGCAGAAGCCTTTCATGCCCACTGTACTCTTGTGCTGTATTAATTACACCAAAACGAATCCTTCCATCTCACCTAAACGTGTCTCAGCTATGCAGTTCTGACCTTGATCCACAACAAATGCTAGATCATTTTCCATCAGTAACAAAAGATCTTGAACTCAACTACGTGAATTGAGAACTTTCATTCTTACTTGACACTCTTAACTTGCACAGGTCTGAAGCTGTCTGCATTTCTCTATGCAATCATTTCACCTGTTTCTTCTCACCCATCTTGCTAAGGAATCTGTCCTTACACTCTTCTATCACCGCTTCCACTGCTACCATTATTTCAGTGAGCATGAAGTTCTTGCCAGGACTGGAGCACTTTTCACAAAGATTATCTTGTTTAGATAAGGGAGTCTGTCAACCCAGACAAGTTGCAGACTAACTAAACTGCACTTCAGCAGGTGTTTATAGAGAAGGCAATGACTAGATTTAGCCCTTTGTTCATTGGGGATAACGGGACATTAAGATCCATTGCTGCTGTGCTAAGGTGTCAGGCTCAAGCAGAGCATTGTTTCAGCAGGCAGTGAGAGGCTGGCTACAACCATCTTGCTGACCAGATGTGTAAGGGGCTATGAAAGAGAGGTGAGGTCAGTGCTCACTTGTTTTCATTTGCAAAGGTGCCCTCCTCAGGGTAGGTATAGGACTTATCCTTTTTCTTTGTTTTCCTTGAGGGGCTGCCATGCATCTACATGCTGTGACAGTCCCAAAGTGACACAGTGTCATCTTGATGAGGATGAGATGAATCCCTGCAGAGTCCAGGAAGCTTTGACTGTGAGAAATTACATTTGATAGGACTCCTGAGGGGAGGTTCTGGCTTCAGATGCTCTGACACGGTGCTGACACAACACCTTCAGCGCAGGGAGGCTGCACGAATTTTCATACTGGCAGGAGCAGGCTGCAGTAGTCTGAAATGCACCCAATGAAAACTTCATGAAAAGGGACACAGTAGAAATTATCAAGGCTGTCACTGGTGATTTGGCAATGGTGTTTATGCCATGTTCAACCCAGTTGAAATCAAACACAGCTGTGTAGCCCTTCTTCCCCCCAAAAAGTGTCCAAATCACTATGTTTTTCTTTTTGCAGTTTCTCATGGTAGGCAATTTAACATTCAGAACAGTGATATGCAGAAATGGATTCTGTGGAATAACCTGACAAAAAAGCCCCTTTACTTCAGGCATTGTCTTTCATATGGAAAATTCCCAAGTCTGTGATGATTCTGATTGATTGAATGATTACTCTATAATGATACTTTATCTGCTGTGCTTGTTAATCTAACACCTTGTTTACAATAGGCCTTTAGAGGTAAGATTATAAATACATAATGCATCAGGAGTGATTGTATTTTTAGCCTAATGCACGGAGGAATCATGTAAAAACGAGTAGTTATGTGTATTTTATCGGGCTACAAATTCATTAGCTAGATGAAACTTGGCCACTGGACACAAGATCTTGCACTTATAACTCTAACAGTGCCACTCAAAAGAAAAAAGTTCATTGTAAGAGAAAAAGAACCACCACCTTAAATCTCATCTCTCTTATATGTATATATATGCATTTATGCTCCAGCACACTTTTGTGGCCAAAGGTGTATCTTCTCTGATAATGGTGATAATAGGAGCCAGTGAGGAATAGCAAAGCTATTTTTCTTATGTATTAGCACTCCCATTTTTGAATAATCCTACTAGCATGATTCTGTAGTACTTACAATTTTTGTAAGTACCGATTATATTTTCAAAGTCAAAGTGGGATAAAATTAGTGCATTGTACCCTGTTGTTGCTGCTTTCTATAGTAGTCAGCCATACATATTGCACAATACCATATGAATGTACGTTTGAGAGGTAAGAGCTTGATTCTTTAAAAAAAAACACTTACATGGGCAGTATGAGCTCTTGCTGAGGATCTTCACCATGTGAATATCATGCATACAGTCTAGTTAATAAAGAAAAGCTGAGTTCCATGGGTACACAGGAGTGTGTAGGTGGAGTTCTGGCACATGAGCATTTTTTCAGCACTGAAGTCCATTCAGCAGTGAAAAAACCCATGTCTTATCATACCATTTGTACACTTCACTTCTTCTCAGGGAATAATATCTGTATATCTGGTTTGCCAATGTCAATAGGCAAGTGTGGTGGTTTAGCCCCAACCAACAATCAAGCACCATGCAGCCGCTCATTCACTCTTCCCTGGAGGAATTGGTGGGAGAATCAGAAGGGTAAAAGTGAGAAAACTTGTGGGTTTGGATGAAGAGAGCTTAATAGGTAAGCAAATACTGTGTGCAGAAACAAAGCAAAATAAGGAATAAATAATTCACTACCTCCCATGGGCAGGCAGGTGTTCAGCCATCTTCAGGAAAGCAGGGCTCCATCACATAACATAACAGTTACTTAGGGAGACAAAATGCCAGAACTCCAAACATTTCTCTCATTCCTTTTTCTCCCACCAGATTTACATGATCAGCATGATGCCATATGATATGGAATATCTCTTTGGTCAGTTTGGGTCAGCTATTCCAGCTGTGTCCTCTCCCAGCTCCTCGTGCATCCCCAGTCCCCTCACTGGTGGGGTGAGAGGCAGAAAAGACCTGGACTCTGTGTGAGTTCTGCTCAGCAATACCAAAATTATCTTGTATTATCAACACTGTTTCCAGGACAAATCCAAAACAGAGCCCAGTACTAGCTACTACAAAGAAAATTAGCTATAGCTCAGGTAAAGCTAGCATATTATCTATCCTTTATTCTATATTATTTATCTCCTGCTCAGGCCCCACACTACCCAATACATCCTCTTTAAGCACTACCACCCTTCCCCTCTTTCGACATGGTTACAAATATCCATCCATTCATCTATGGATCACTTCTGTGAAATGTTTGTAAAATGCCTACAAATGTCGACAGATATCCAGAAAATGTCCTTTGAGTTAATTTAGTTCATGACTTTGGACTCCATCTGTTATGGTGGTCACTCAGGACAGGAGAGGTGGTGTGTTGTGTGGAGTTGCTGGGCACCAAAACCAGTTCTGGTCTGGTCCCTTCTGTACCGCAGCTGCTTCTTGTGAGACTTGTCCTCCTCTGCTCCAGGTAGTTCCTACCACAACAATTCCTATAGCAAACAACTCAAAGAATGGGTTACATCAATTTAAAGGTAAATATCCATTACAGCCTCCACCCTGGTCCCTTTGGGCCAGACCACAATGTTTAACATTGCAATGAACTCAGCCCCTTGCCCCTGCTCCAGGCTGAATTTACCCACAGACTGCAGTATCATAGAGGGTACCTGCTCCAAGTGGAGCCTTATCTAGGAGCCATGGTCTCTCCAGGGAGAGCCTGCTCCAGCACAGGCTCATCCACAGCTCAGCCACATTTGCTTTGAGGTGCACCTGTTTCAGTGTGGCCTTCTCCATGCACCACAACCGCTTAGGAGATGTGCCTGCTCCAGCTGAAATTCAGCACAGGGAAAAGCAAACCCTATGGCAAGCACAGGAGCCTGTCACTTACCAACTAAACAGCAGGAACAGTTATAAATTCAATCTAGCACATTCCAATCAAGTCTGTCAAACCTTTTGAGTCCCACGCTGTGCACCGAAAAGGACAGTCATGGTTTAATCCCAGCTGGCAACTAAACCCCACACAGCCACTCACTCACTCCCACTGGTGGGATGGGGAGAGAACAGAGAGGGTGAAAGTAAGAAAACTTGTGGGTTAGGATTAAGACAATTTAATAGTGAAAACAAAAGCCAAGTGTGCAAGCAGAGCAAAACAAGAAATTCATTCACTGCTTCCCATTGTCAGGCAACCAATATTCAGCCATCTCCAAGAGAGCAGAGCTCCAGAGCTCCATCACACCTAACAGTGACTCTGGAAGACAAATATCATCACTCTGAAAATCCCTCCCTTCCTTTTTCTTTCCCCAGCTTTTCATTTGGGCCATGGTGTCACACCATGGTCAGCTGGGATCAGCTGTACTGGCTGTGTCCTCTCCAAACTCCTTGTGCATCCCCAGCCCCCTCACTGTACTGTGATGTGAGGAAGCAGGGAAGGCCTTGGAGCTGTGTAAGCTCTGCTCAGCAACAGTGAAATTATCCCTGTATTATCAACAGTTTCCAGCACAAATGTAAAGCCCAGCCCCATACCAGCTACTATGAAGAAAATTAACTCTATCCCAGCCCAAATCAGCACAGTGAGTACTTTTGGCCACTGGCAGTGAGTGGGATTTGGGAAGAGAGTTTTCTGTAAGTCTTGCAGGCCCATCTGAGAGTGATGGATGACTTTCAGCAGCAAAGATTTTCTAACAAATGACATTCCAAAACAGTCTTACAAAGTACTCGTAGCTAATGTCAATAATTCTCTCTTTGCCAGTTTAAATATCCTTCTCAGTCTTTCACACCCTCACTGGTACAGTACACTGGCAAAATTAGCAAGCTAATGTCACCACTCCTTGTAGATAAACACGTGTAAAGTGTCAGGCATAAGGAGGAGATTACAGAACACGTACTTCTAAGTACCACTTATGAATACAACACATGTAGCTCATGGAAATGTTGACATCATCTAAAGAGGAAAGCAAGACTTGCAACCACAGTGGATTATATCATTAGCCAAACTGGAAAGCAATCATTCTTTACAGCTGCAAGAGTCTGTGTCTGCTCTGAACCTCCTGTTTTCCTGTGGAAAAATACAGCACTACATTAATATAAACATTTTGACTGTGAGAGTTCCACAAAACATATGTGACATACACATTTTATACACAAGCACTTTGCAGTTGATGTATTTAATCACCTCATTCTTGCTTGAGAAAGAAATGCCACTAAGCATGAGAAAGAGGGTGAGGAGTATGGATGCAAATACACACAATTTCCAGAATGCACACCACTGTGGATGGGGGTGTGAGCCAGTCAGGTTGCTGCAGCAGCACACAGAGGATTCCACTGGCTTTGGGAGCCCACAGAGGTTGTGCTGCTCAAGGCAGAGCATCCCTGCCCCAGAGAGCTTGCAATCAAATAATTCAGGCAACACACAACAGCTGGAAAACAAAAATTATAAAATCAAAGATGCCTGTGCCTGCTCTCATTGTAGGCATCTGCACCCTTCCTGCCCCTCTCCATTCTCCTAAAAGTATTAAAATCTTCTGTGCCAACTGTGTGCCCAGGGTGTTTCCACCAGGTGTTGCTGCAGCAGGTGTGGCTTTTGCAGAAATGACTGAATAATAAGAGAGCCTTACAAATGTGCCCACTGGGTGTTAATTTGGGTTAAAAACAAATGGTGATGTCCAGGCAAGCTACTAACCAGGAACAGGGTGCAGGCTGGTGGCAGATAGGAAGCAAGGCTGCTGCTGGATGGACCTAAGCTTAGAACAATGGGAAGACATTAGGAAAGGAGGAATGAGCACAGTTGAGCACTTGGGATAGTAGGCATGACTAGGGCTGGTTTTCTGTGTGTATCAAAGAGATACAGCACGTGTTTAAGAGCAAGAAAAACCAGAATGGTCACAGTGTTGGTCAGTGCAATGAAGCACAGGAGACAAAGCAGAGACAGGGTACAGAGTGAAGCAGAAGAGCTCAGTTTTGGCCATACTGAAGATGAAACATCTTCAAAAGAGGTGAAAGGCAGACAAGAAGTGTGGCAATGATTTAAGGAACTAAATGGAATGGAAAAGTAAATCTGCAATTTTCTAGCAGAAAAATATTTCAAACAGTGTTGTCTGCAATTTTTTTCTCCAGGTATGATTTGATGAATTTTTTCCTCAAGGCAAAAAGACTTTTTGCTTAAAGCTGTTAACGAGATGAGGTGCTTGTCATAGAGGGTGATGTAGAAAGTGAGAGGTCAGAAAGGACTAGTGCTTCATGGGAAAAGGGCAAAGGATATAGCCTTTGTAGGGATTAGGAGAGCTGATCCAGAGTTTGCTAATGGAGGAGGAGAACAAAAAGCCAACCAGCTGTTTTGTTGCATACCTTTGCAGCTGAGTCAGGCTAAAGCAATGGAGAAGGAAAGGCATCCACAGGGAATGATGCACAAGTTGCATCTGCGTAGGTGACTGGGTGTGCAGGGCAAATATCAGGAAAGGATGTGCATGGAAGTTGTAAGCATCAGTGACACTTCTAAATTTTGTTTTCAGCATGTGTAAAGGCCATGGAAGAGAAATGTGGAAAGGCTCTCTGAATCTGAATGGCTTGTGGAGAGGAAGAAGCGATGCAGCAGGAAAGAGAGTGAGAGGAGAAGGTAGCAGAGAGGTCAAAGGATGCCAGAGGATGCAGAGATTGAGCAGAAAGAGCTGAGGACAAAGGGGATCACGAAAGGGCCAACGTGCCAGCCTGAGAGAAAACAGTGTGGGCACCTGCACCCTACAGCATATTATACCCAGCACAAGTGCAACCCCACTGCAAAAAACATGGTGTAAGGCATTTAAATAGGCCCTGATGACGCAACAAGAACATTTGAGATGAAGAGGATTTAGTAACTCAGAGCTCTGGGAGCAGCCTTTCACTGGATTTTGAGTACAACAGAGGTCAGTAAAATTATTTGTGCTCTTCTGCAAAATTCTCGGTACCGTGACAATTCAGACTATAAATTAAAGTCCAAAGCCAGTATTTTCGCACATTCCTCATCTTCACCCAGGAGTTTGCAGGCCTGGCATTCAATTTGCTGTTTCTTGGACAGTGTCACACAGACAACAGCGGAGCAAAACCCTGATTCCTCTTTCTAAGCTTTCTCTTCCAGACTTTCTTCTGCCGTTTGTACTCCCTGTAAGATCATCACTTATGTAGCTAATATTGAAGACCTCTTCAAAAATAGTACACAGCCTCTGCCCTTATTGGGCACTGAACAGTAGTGAAAGTATTTTGGTTTATTTCATATTGTGTTAGAACTTGAAATTTCCCAGTTTGTTGTTTCTGCCTATTTTTTAAGACAAGAAAATTACCTGGAATCTCTGAGGCTAATTGTTAACTGAAGGTACTCCAATCCCTATTTCTTGTCAGACAGAGCAATACAATTTATTTTGTCAATATATTACTTAAAACCCAAATGAACCACATCAAAACCCTGACTTTTTGCAAAGAGTGAAGTACACTTTGTATCCACTTCATTTCAGATGTTCTCCAGTGCAACAATACTTTCACAGAAAAAAAAATTTACTACTTTGACTCACAATCAAAGTCTTACCAAATGTCACAGGAGGGTCAGGCCAAGTGTTTGTATTTACTGTGCTTGATTACAGATCAGTAGGAGATTAAAAATTACTCCTAGCTCTTATATCCAAGCCATACTTTTCTTCCTTACATAGATGTTCACAGACAAGAACCCAGGTGAAATGTTCTCATAAAAATGGAAGGGGCAGCACACACTGGCATGACAGCAACTTAACCTTTCTACCCTTTAACTTAGAGGCATACTGAAAATACATTTTGACTCAAATAATATGACAGATGTAGTCAGAAATGTTTAATCCAGAGAAAATTTGGGCTGGTGCAAAGACATATTTTTGAGCCTACACCTATATTTAACCTTGTCTAAATTCAGACCTTTGTGTTTAGTAATTATCGACGAATTTCCCAAAGGTTTCCACTCTTTTCATAGAATTCTAAACATCAGTTTGCAGAAATAAACTCCTGCTTACACTGTAGGTATAGCCAACATAATTTTGAGTTTGCTTTGGGACATCTCACCCATGAAATGCTCTGTATTTCCTGCAGGATCCAATACTAAAAGGCTAGATATGAAAATTCTCTCCTCTCCTGTAATATGCATATAACTTTCTTGATCATACTGTAGCACTTAGAGAAAACATATATATTATTTTATTTATTTTTTTTAATCTCTGGACATATAGATCTACATCAGTCTTTTTCAACTAAATGATTTGAAAGCCCAAACTACATTTAAAAAAGCAAAAAGGCAGGTGAAGTTATTCTGTCACTGAGCCAGACCTAACTTGTTTTTATCTTGCCTTTCAAACTAGTGCAAGGGATGAGGGAGGCAGGACACCACATTTCATGAAGTTTTCAGCTTCAGCTCTTGGAAGCTTCTCAGCAGTGCTGCAGGTGGAGTGGTCAAACACAGGTCATGGATGGGATCCACAGGTGCAGTGTCTGACACTGAAGCCATCATGTGAGTGACTGGTTTCCCTGAAACCAGTAAACTTATCAAGGATACAGAGATCTATTTTCCTTCAGTACCATGATGAAATCAGTGCTTTTGAACTCCTTGGGGTCTGAAAGAGCTATAGGTTTACTTGGATAAATAAAACTCAAAAATTCTTGGAGTGCTTTCATAATTCAGGAGAGGGTTTAGGCAAATGGTAAAACCTTGGTGCAAGATTTTTGGAGGTTTTTTTTAGATTTTTTGGCCCCAATTATTTATAATTAGGACAAATTTAGAGAAGAAAAGCCAATTTAAATTCTGACTTCCCACAGCTTTATACAAAATACTCTGCTTTTGCAGTGACATCTAGGGTTAACAGAAAATCAGCAAGGAGAAACTGATGAGCATGTGATAAGTGACAAGTATTAACATGGTAAATAATCCATTTAAAATATTATGAGTTTTTAAAAATATTTCCTCTAGAAAAATAAACTATCACATAAGAAAAGGTTAATTGAGAAAGCATGGCTGAATAAGATGTGATTTCTATATGTGAAATTTGATAATATTTTGCAAATATATCAAGGCAAGCCACCATTACTATTTAATATGTAGCCAGGAATGATGCTACAGAAGTTCTGCCTACCTCTAGTTTTGGTTAGCAAAATTTAATTTTGCCTATAGGCAATATATATTTCAAAGTATGTCAATTATACTTAAGACACATTAATGCATTTTTAGAGTAATTTCTGTGTCAGTGAAATTATTGCCTGCTCTCCCCTCCCCACCCCCCATTGCTGTCACATATAACTATAACCACATGGAAAAGTAATATTAGGAAACACATTAAAGATGATTTATCAGCTGGAAATAGGAAAGAGAGCCAAGAGCAGGTGATGAACTCTTCAGAACCACTGCATTAAGCTGAGACAGAAAAGGCTGCTCCATTATGTCAACTGACCTGAAATATATAATCAATTTGGACCAAGTTCCATTCTCATTCACTCTAGCCTAATTACATATTATTCAAATGGCATTACTCCGGATTTCTACTTACACAAGTGACCGTCAGAATTTGGCTTTTATTTGGTCCCACAAGAAAACACGATAAAAGAGCCTCACAGAAACCATGACTCACTGAAGCTCACTGAAGCTCACTGTCTGTCAAAGGCAAGTTCTTGACTTGCAGCCTTTACCATTTGTTTGCAAGTGGACCAATGTGTTTTTCACCAGAGTTGCTCACTCAGGTAGGATTTAGAGGTGAAAGGCAAAATAAAAGAAGTCCTGAATCTCCAAATTTAAAAATCAGCCCAGGGACCAGTAAATGAACTGTACAACTTGTTCAGGGCTGCTTTAATATGCTCAAGGAAAAGATGCTGCTTAACAAGTAGTCTGGCAAATCCTGTATCAGCTGCAGTTTCCAGACAGAAGAAAAGCACAGTCCCATGTCGAGCACATTACGGTATCTAATCTGGCAGTCACAATAGGTGACTGATGCAAGATTCTCTCCCAGCAGAAAAAGTATTTGACACAGGAGGTTACTTAGCAACATTTAGACAGAGGCTAAAATGACAATAGGATGGAAGTTTAATAAGGGACTACTAGAGGCCCAGAGTCAAGACTGACCACAATGACAGGACGAAGTGTAAATGGTATCTTTCCACATGGCCAAGACTCCCACGGGGGATTTATTAATAAGGAGGATAGCCCAAATCTCTTCTTTGGACTCCAGCTGAATTTGGTCAGCAGTGGCTGTGATGGGAATCTGCAACAACCCCTTCAGCTCAGCTGTTCTAGTGAGGCACTTCCACCATCCTTTTCATCTACTTTCAGGTCATCCCCGAGGTCAGTGAAAGAGGCAACCTGTGTTCACCTTGCACTATGGAAAAAGCCCATATCTCTAATAGATTTTTGTTTCCTGGTAATCCAATAGTTAGGCTTATCCATGGGCTCAACCCACCACTTTCCTTGTCTTTAACCTGTAGCTCAGCAATGCATGCAAATATTCACTCACACGGTGATTAACCAAGGGAAAGGAGACAGTATCAAAGAGAATATCTTTTAATAATTCCTTTAGTCAGAAAGGAAACCTGGGATTCCTCTGCGACATTCTGTGGAAATTTGATGAGCAAAGCGTTCCTTTCACACTCTGGTACTCACCGGCTCAGTCTGATCTCAGTTACAAGGATGTCACAAGACCAGGATGTCATTACAATCAATTACTTAACAAGGAGAAAAATCACAAATCTGTTCTGTCGTGGACTCTTTTTGCACTTTATGTTGTGCTGAACTGAAATAGCTCACATTGCTAAATGGTCACTTATCTTTTTGGCAGAAAGATACAAAATGGCCTCCCAAAATGTAACAAGCATCACCTAAAGAAAAGATTTTCCAAAGGCTACAAGGAGCAACAGACCTACTTTCAGGGTTAAGGATTGGTGTTAGAAAGTTCAGAGCTGGTGAGGGATACAGGTTTCCTATTCAGTGACCAAATATTTAAATGACCCTTCAAGTTCAAAAGTTTAAATAGTCAGTTTAAAAAGCTGCTTTGCTTACTTCATATGTTTGAACAACCACACTGAAAAAAATCCCTTCCACTTCAATAAGCAGCTGATCATTTTTCTGAAGTAAATATACGCAGAACTTGAACTCAAAAGGAGCTGTATGTGGTAATCAACACATTACTCAGTATAATGAGAAAATCATCTCTGTTTTCTAGAGGCATTAGATGATTGCATGATAGTGGTATTACACTTTATCAGCACTAATACCTCATCTGTGTAGGTGTACTCGGGAAGAAAAGTTTTCCCTGTAAAAGCATGGGCAGTGCCTGGCATTCCAGGGCTGTTAACACTCCCGAAATATCTCCCAAGTCAATTTGCCAGTCCCATTTTTTCCGATGATGCAACTATTTATCTCACATGACTGGGTCTATAGAAAGGTCCCCGCAGAGGAGAGGCGGCCGAGCCGCCCGCGGAGCTCCCCGCAGCAGCGCCCTCGCCGCCGCAACTTCGCGGGGCCGCCGGACGAGCCGGGCTGCGAAGGTCTGCTTTACCTAGGGGAGCGGCTCCTCCTCCTCCTCCCCATTTTTATACTACTGTGGGGTTAATAGCTATGTCGTGTGGGGTCAGGGAAGACATCTGTGTCTCAGATAATATGCTTACGGTGATTACCACACATAATTGACTGACCTTCCCTCATTCTTTTCCTGCTGCAGGCCATGGCTGATAGGGTGAGATGCTCCAGAGGAGTTTATTTTCCATCACACACTATTGTGCTGCTGAGCAAATATTTTAGCAAGCGTTGAATGAATCACCTTTCAGACTTTGGGTTTGACAGTTAAAATATGAAGGCTGTGACCAATCTAATAATATTAGATTTTAAATCAGCTTTGGGAGAAAACATGGAAAAATCCTACTTAAAATCCATTTATAGATACCTATTAAAATCCTGGTTTAGGTGGTGAAGTCAACGTAAATTTTTTGAGAATTCGTGTTCTTTCTTTTGCTTTCTCTGCAGGCTTCATCTCCCTACCTCACTTGGAACATTTTGAGCTCTTGAGTGGGTTTGTCTCAAAAAGTATCTGCAAACCTGGGTGTAATAAATAAATAAATAAACATTTGTGCACTGCAGGAGCCAAGCTTCCAGGTAGGAAATGCTGAGGTCTAATTTAAGATCCTTACTTCAAGAGAGAACATTACAAAACCTTTTTAGTTCATGGGGCTGTGCTATAGAAATACATGACTGTGGTGGACTGTTCTGCATAAACATAAGTATTTCATTTTACAGCTGACAAGAAATAAGAAAAGCCCTTTCACCATTCAGCAACAAAGCAATATTTTTCCCACTTTATATAAAAGAAGAGCAAAATTAGCTTTTATTTTCAATACACACTCACGAAAGGAATGGAATAAATGTAAGAGGAGATCTCTTTTTAAAACACTGCCAAATGAAAGCTTCATTTGAAACATTAAGATTTTAACTTTCTAATACTGTTTAACTCTGTTTTATCTATCTAGCAATTAGTCTATCAATCCAGACATAATATACTCCCACAGGAAACAATCTTTATATATATGAATATATGTATATGTCCCAGGTTAGATTGTGGGTGATTACAGCTCTGTACCAGGAATATTCATCTCTCAGACATGGAGATGTCTGTACAAACACACTCACACACATGCACACCTACTTTCTCCCTCCTTTTAAAACCCTTTTGTCACATGGAAAATAATCTTTACCACACAGCACCAGTGAGTCTTTATGGCCTATCCTCAGAATTTCAAACTGCAGCAATTTCACTGGGAATTAATGGGCGGAATGATATGATACATTGAACAAATACATCTGTTCTTACTCCTGTGGCTGAAAGCTAACATTTGTGCAAATGAATGTTCCGGTGGCACAGCCAAAAAGTGTTCCCAACCCCGGTAGTTCCTCTGCTTCAATTTGTCCAACAACATAATCTACATTCCGAGCTGCCATTTACAGAAATCCATTTGGAGCTGCTGTCATCTTTCAAACATTTAATATAATTCATAAAATGTAGCAACTGCTTAACAAGGAAAAATATACATATTCTAAATGTATGGGTGATCTTTAGACAAATCTCAGCATCACTTCATAATTATATACTACAAGTTTTAATTAACTAAAGCTCTGAAAATCATAATGCCTTATTAAAATGCAATTAATCCTTTGATTAAAAAACAAAAAGCACAAGTATTTACAACAAAAACACAAGTAGAATAATTACAAATATCATGTACCCATTTCTTTTATTTGGGTGTCACTTATGATGTCTCACGTTCCCTTCATTAATTCAAATACACACATTATCTCAAATCCACAGCAGACTGAGTGACAGTGGCCACCAAACACACAGCACTATATCCTATTGATTTCTGCAAATCCTGAACAATGCCATTTGCATGCTTGTTTCTGTAATAATAAAGATATGCCATTCAGAATTAAAGCACCGGCCAGACTAGTGGCAACTAATTGTGTTGTGTGTAATGAGTGCAATTTCAATTTGATATAACCCTCAGCTTTTCTTACAGCACTCGCTAAGTACTTTCAAGTCTTTGTGGGGAAATAATTGATTTTTTTGTGCTGTGGGCACAAGAAAATTATTATGATCTTTTGAATAATGCCAAAGAAAGGACCATGAATGATTTAAATTGGTATATGAAGAAGGCTTCACTGTGGATTGCAGTTTGACTGACATCCTACTAATGTAGTATCTAGATTAGCAATTTTTAAGGAGGCAGCTAATATAAAACTGGTAAAACGGAAAACATTGCTAACAGGGATTTTGTATTTGTTATTCAGTGAGGAATAACAATATGGGGATTTAAGGCATGTCAGACAAACACTATACTATTACATAATTGCCCTCACTCTTTTCTTTTATGGCACATGTATTGAAGGGTATGTTTCAACTGATAAATTACACATTTTAAAATATGCAGATACAATGGTACAGTACTAGGTTATCACAGCAGCTAAAGTCCATTGGATACATTGGTCTGTAACCACCACGTACAAAACCTTTTGTTTTGCATGATTGTGACAGAAAGGTTAGCAAACTTCCAAAAATTACTCTTCTGAAGAATTGAGATAATTGCCTTTCCTTTCAAAGGAAAGAAATCTTTTTTCTAAAATGCTGCCCACACCAGAGCACCAACCTGCCCATTTTATCCTCTGCCCTCTAAGTTTATTTAAGAATGAAAAGTCAGAAACAGGTCTCAGCCATCTAAAGCAGCACACCAAGACAAAATCACCCAAATCACCTCCTGTACATAAGTAAATGTGGATTGTTTCAATCTGAAATCGAACTCCCTCTCTCCTTTCTCTTTCTTTTCAACTGATGAATACATTTAATGTAGCAAAAGTGGTGAGTGAATAAATAAGGACATTATCCACATTCCACCTTAAAATGCATACCTTCCAAATCTTATTCTTCAGAGGAGGGAATGTTGTTAATTTAGTTGGTCATAACTAAATAGTTTCTAATCTGGAGCAGGAGTCTGCTGAGAATATTGGACAGTTTAAAGGTTAATCACCATCGCCTGGTTACACAAGTGAGGCAGAACTAATTCCTCCAAAGGCAAATGGCTTGCAGTTTTATCAGCAGTGCAGATTAGAAGTGTTAATATACAGAATAGAATGGATGCTCAAGGGCCAGTTTTCCCTTATCGGCAAACTTTGCAACAGAACTCAGCTACTGCACAACCTCTGCACTTTCTATAATAAGGCCCCTCATTTTGCCTCTCGAGCAGAACTATCAAACAATCCTCCCCAAACCACTGCCACCAAAATCAGGGTATTACAGACCACAGCTAATTGGAAGATCACTATAATGAAGTAAAAGATAAAATACTTTGGCTGCTGGCCTAAAATGTGGATCAGCACAACATAGGAAGCTATCTGGCTATGTCACATTCTGAGAGATTTACATAAACAATAAACTCAAACCAACAGCCCCCAAAAATACATCTTCGTTTACAGTAAATACAACCTAAAGCACTGGTTATAAAAACTGGGGGGGATTTACATATTCAGCAGTATTATTAACAGAGCAGACTCCACCAGATATATGTAACTTTACGTATGCAGTGCAAGGAGATAAAAAAAGGTAGGATATGTAAGTACACATGTTGTAAAACATTTTCATATTTGTGTTGCTTGATGTACACTAGAATACATTTGTTACTGCAGCACATCATAGCACACAGACTCTTGCTTGACTTTTCCAAGGCTGTTCTAGGCTGTGGGTATTTTTCCTCAGAAAAAAAAGAAAGGAAAGGTGAAGATCCAGAAGTGTCACATGCTCTTTCCCAAATAAAATATGCTGACAGAAAATCCTACCTAAAAAGACAAGAAAAAGTAAAGGTACTTTGTATATATGCATCAAGGAGAAGAACGGGCAATTCTGCTCAACAAATAAGAAGAACAGTCTGTCCAGAGAAAAGTCCTGTAAATATTGCAGTAATCATCTTTGTGTAAGAAACCTGGGGATAATGAGCATACATTTTACAAACCCTGGGCCTGAGCCTGCTCCTGCTGAGTGAGGGGGCTTCTGCCACTGGCTGGGCTCCGAAGTGGGCTCTGAATAAGCTCTGTAAGTTCTCTTGGAGCTCTGTTAAAACTATCCAGGCTGTGCTCTCTGCACCTCTGCTGAGTCACCAACACATCAAACCTTTGCCCCATCCATCCTGTTTCTTCACCCCACGTGGGCTCCAGCTGAGGGAAATATTTCACTTCAGAGCACCAAGTACTTAAGTCCCATTCATATCTAAGTTCAGTTCAGGAGGGGGAAGCAGAATATCATTAATTGAATTATTTTCCTAAAATAAAGGGCTGTAATTTTTAATGTGAGACATGTAGCACTTTAACCAAACATAGAAAATGTGATTCCTTCTAAGAATGACACAGAGGAAGAAGTACTTTTTTATAGGGAAACAACTTTTCCTTAGCTGTGAACCTCTAGAGGATATGTAACACTGTCATACCTTGCCCAGGAAAGCAGCAAAAGGAACACACAAGAGGTGTAAACAGAAAACATCATCTCTCACATACATTTTGATGTTCTTTAAGAATAATTTAATTGCATACATGAAAGTACTACACCAAGCACATTAGTTGTAACACAAGTAGGATGGAGAAATTGCCTTTTGAGAAGGATTTGTGCTTGTGGAGAGTGTGCCTATCACCTAATATTTCAGAATATAAAAAAACACCTATCTAGATTCCCAGTTAGTCATCACTAACCAGAGCAAAGACACTCAAATCCTCACAGCTGAAAACAAACCAAAGTCTTGTTGTCATCACACCCTATTAGCATCTCCCCTTCTTTTCCAAAACTTGGGTAAACTTGAGTTTTCCCATGTCACCTGAGAGTCTGCAGTTCTGCAGAGATTATAAGATCTCCACCAGCCAAGGAGCTATCCATCAGCTCCAAGGCTCACACACTCCTGATACCTCAAGGCACATCAGTTTATCTTCACTGACACAGAATCAAAAGCAAAGATCATACAGCAAGGATCATAATTATTTAAGGGAAAAAACAGAGGAAAAATCTTTTCTCAAGTAGTGGAGTGCAGACATTGAAGGTTGTTAATGGAACACCCCACCACAAATAAAACACAGCTGAAGTTTGGCTCTGGTCTCGTGGTGTAACTGGATGTAGGTGCATTGCAGAGATCTAATCTTCAGATGAAATTGAATACAGCTTCATCACCAAGTAGATTAGATGGAAACATTCATAGCTACTGCAATGGGCATAGACAGAAACCATTAAGGACTCTAAAGGACTTGCAGATTGAGAGAGATGATACCAAAAGCATGAAAAATTTCATTAAAAGTGAACACTAAAGACTAGTACTGACAATCCCCTTCCCTCATGTGGGTCCCACCCTATCAGATGATTTTACCAGCTAGAGGGGTGGTCCAGCACCATCTTAGCAGTAGGTTCAAAAATTTCTCCAACAAGTTCAACACTTTGTAAAGGTAACAAAGACATTTACCATCACTCCAAGAAATCAATCTACTGCTCTCAAAAATTAAGATTATAGACTTCACCCTGACTGAAACAATCTTATAAAAACTTCTCATTGGAAAAACAGCCAGCCATGTAGTGTAATCAGATGATGCTAGTGAGAACTCATAAGTTTTCAAGAACCAGGAGCAATCTGTTGATCAAATGAGACGTCCTTTGAGGGACACACCAAGCCTACTAATAGGTGACCAAACATCTCCCTCTCTACAAAATCCACAGATATATGCAGAGGAAAAAACAACACATTAGGAAACAGATGCAGATGTCTGAGAAGCAAACACAATGAAACTAACACAAATTGATAAATTAAGGACTTTGGTCTCTTATGGACTATTTAAAAAAGTCCTTTCTTTTCCTGTCTTTCCAACATGAGGAATAAAATTAAAGACAACACAGAATAAAAGCAGAGGCTACAGAGGAAGGTAGCTGTTGACCACAGGCACTAGTATCCTCTTTCTGCTCATCTATGTTTGTGGACAACATTGCTCACTTGGAGATAGGGTTGCTGTTCATCAAGCACTAACATAGCTCTGGAGGAATTAATCACATCCTGGCAGGAGGCTGTCCAAAATGACCCATTAGAGATTTCTGTCTTCAACATTCCCAACCACAGGATTCTTGGAGGCCAGTGATTTGAACCTAGTGATTCAGAACAGCAGGAGATACAGCTGGTTTCAGTAGGCAAAGAAAATATTCTCTCTGTCTAGCCACAGTCCTTATACGTGCCCTGTCATAAGAATATTCAAGTGCCTTTTTTGTTTGCAAGCACTTAGAGACAGGAAGGTTTGTTGTATATGGATCTTTGCACTTGGTTCATTTTGCACATCCAGCAAATATGGGGAAATGCAGATGAGTGGCATGATCTCAGGAAGTTAATCTATATAATTATAAACAATGGATAAATTTCATTGAAAAAAATGGAAGAGAAAATGTTTGAAAAATTGAGGAAGTCAGATGCAAAAATCTCTTGTAGTCTGGTCTGAGAGCAATCTAACTGGAATTTGCCACTGAATGGATATATCATTTCATGTCTGCCTACTCCTTGGCAAGGGTGAAAAATGTCTATGGGCTTCTGTCAGTTATTCTGCTCTTACTCAGAACTGCATCATCATTCAAAAGTAATCACGTATTTCTTTGCCTCTAGCACCCTGCCTGAACAGTTTAAGTATCTCTTCATTGAGCCCACAGGCTACTCTTTTATCAAGAGTTTATTAGTGTTCTACCCTGCCAGACCTATTCTCTCTTTCTTTTTTTTGTCTCAGATCACAATGCCTCCACAGATATTTTAAAGAAAACCTGACAATATTTTGGACATATTCCCACTTCTTCTCATCACATAACTGTAAATAGCCAGATATGTTCTAGAAGTATTGTATTAATGAAGATACAGAGATAGCATTCTCCCTAATGACATTAATCATTTTTGCCACAATATCCAGATGCCCTGTTCCCATCTGGCATCAGCTATAAGTTTACATACCCTCAAGGGGAGATTGGGCAAGACCACAGAGCAGAAATGTATACAGGGTTCTTAAACACTTAGGAACTACATCCATTTCATGAAATTCTTCAGCCACAAGTAGCTGAAAGCTGGGAGAATACTTAGGGGGAGGCATCAGATATGTAAGGCTGGTTGTCTGCTCTTCCCTGCATACCCACTTATGGCTATTGTTGGAGCCAGGATATTGGGCTACACTGACCTTTGTTCTGAACCAGTATGCCTCTTATGTTCTTATTATGTTCTTATGTTAAGCAGGAAAAGAATTTAGCCTCTGGATAACACCCGGTTGTGCTTGAATTCAGCAGCAAAATTCCTTTTCATTGTTTCAGATTTGAAAAATTAATTACCAAATAAAGAAGTGTGCACACCAGTATACAAAGTTGTGTTGGTACCAGACATAGAAGATTAATATTTTTGTAATTAAGAACCTCACAGGAATTTTTTATATCTACATGGATAGGGATTTTTTTCACCCTGAAAAGCATGTAAGCCAACCCCTGCTCCAGACTCCAGCAAAATTCACCATTATGGAGGTATTTTAAATAGGTCTCTACACCATCCACTTAAGAAAGGATTCCATAGCAAGAATTTCTGAGTGTGAGTCTCAAGAGATTTTAGGCAGAAGAGTTCTGTTCATGACCTTGCAATCTTCACCAGAGTATATATGGTTTCTTAGCTCTTTAGATCCAAACTCTGGGCTCATCCAGACAGTGTCAATTTAGGTACAGCTCATAGAGTGGTATTGCTGGTTTATAATGTTTTGGGGTTTCTTTATTTATGTCATTTCATAATGACATGATTTTAACTCTGTTCAGATGGAGCTCCAGCTTCCTTCATTGAAATTTTTTGGAGAAGAATAACGAGTTTTGGAAATATTTTGAATTTCTTACTGATGATCAAGTTTGATTCTCCCACTGTCTACAACAGATTCCATTCCAGGATTCTACCTGGAAAGGTAAGAATTTAGGCACTTCTGGAAGTCAAGGTCTACATAAGCACTGTGGATAAATACTTGTCTATGTTGAAGACAACTTGCATCAAGGGTCAGGATGCCTCACAGAAGGTTTTAAAAAGATACTGAGAAAGTGCAACAGGAAATACACAAACCTAATTGCACAAGAGGGAATTCTGGGTCATATCTTAAAATGGACATGCAGACAACATTTCTTACCAGCAACACATCAGGAATTTATTTCCTCCACACATCACAGTTTGAAGCTGGAAAGCAATCTTGCATAGCTTCTTGTTTTGGTGGGACTATACAAGCTGAAGTGAAATCGGACAAAACCACACGTAACGGCAGAAAAACAGAAGAGGCTTAATTCTAAGTGTTTCTGAGCTTGGCATAGGAATAAGGAAATTAGAACATGATGAATATTAATATTTAGATTGCCTGTGCATCAAGGTAAAACATCTCAGAAAAGCTACCTCTGCTGTGCATATCAGCCTCTTATTCTTTGATGTTTTGTTATACAAACAGTAGTCAGATAAATGTATACGTTGAGCTCAAAAACCTACAGTATTTCACAATGTCACATCAAGTGAGGGATTCTTTTGATTTTTTTTCCAGACCTGCTCATGTGCACAATTTCTTTATGCCTCATTTGCTATAAAAATATTGGTCGATGAACAATGAATAAGTAGACATATTTCATTGTATAGCCGAGAGTAAACTGTCTTTTTAGGTTTGTCTTCATTTTGCAAGCCAGTGTATCTTAACCTTCATAATGCCTGTTTACATCAATAAAGTCAATTTATTTACTGAAATGCATTTGCATAGTTATTTATTATACTTTAATCCTTAGAAAGCCAGATATTTACTAGAGTAAATATGTGAATAAAGTTTCACAGAAACTTCAAACATGCATGAATCTGATGTGCTCTGGTTCAAGACATGTCTAACTTTGGCCACATCAGTAGGACTGCTCTTCTACTCACAGCTACCTAAAGCACCTTCTAGAGGTGTAAATACAAGAGGTAGTGGTGGAGATTGTTTCAGCTTTTGGTAGTCCATGATTTCTGTCATCTCTCCCTCCATGAGGGGCTTAATATAAAATATGAAGTTTATATAAATAAATAAAGTTGATTTGTGGAAAACCCACAGACAAAGCACACACAAAGTCTAATCCAAAACATATATTTTTAGAAAGAAATACAATCTTAAAGCAAGTCCATATCCAGCTACTTCATTAGTGTTAAGGTCACACAATTAAACAACCTCCTAAAGAGAATTATCAATATTATCTGACACTATAAACTAACAAAATTAATCAGAATAGGAGCGAGCTTTATACACGGCAGAGAACATAGAGTGATACCAAATGTTGGCTGCTGTTACTGACCAAGTCAGCAGGTAAAGCCTACAAGCTGGTTAAACATCTGGAAGGAGGAGGTAGCATTCACATGGAAGATGGATATGATTGCAACAGTAAAAGAATCTATTTCTTGGGAAAATGTAATGAAAACGAGCAGGCTCATTCACCAGGCATTGCTGGTGAATGCCACTAAGGTACTACTTGGAGCCATATCTTGTTTTCTTTGCAGGAGTTCTTACAGATATTGTAAAAGTACTTGTCCCATGTTTGATATTTAATAAATAACAAGGAAATTTAGAATTTCTTGAAGTACTTCTCATGTCCAGCTCCATTTCGATTCTGGCCAAAAGAGTAGAATATTTTATCTGCCAAATGCATAACGACCCACTGGCTGAACTTCATGTAGGTGAAGTAGAGTTAGATGCTATGGAAGTGAATGAGAAGTATGACTTGGCTTTCTGTTCATAATAATTTATGATAATTATGTGTGATAATTATGTATGATATATGTTTATAATAATTCAAAAATAAAAGAGCTCTTTGTTATTTGTATTGGCAGCCTGGCTGTATAAAACTGGGAGGGAGCACAAAGGAAAGCTGAACATCTTTACAAAGTTCCTAGCCTTAAAGTACAAGTTCTTGTTGTTAGCTCTGAGGTGCAAGCTCATATCTCAAGGACAAATTTCCTTAGTATCATGTAGTCTTCATCACCTCTAACTCAGCAGCCCACCCAGTCAGAAACCAAAATTGTTGCAGTATGACAGGTTTGAAACAGTTTGTCTCACTGGGATCTGTGCTGGCCACCAACCAGTTTCCTGATGGCATTTAAGGTTGTTGACTTAAAGCCATGCTGGCAATTTATCAGTGGGGGAGGGAGTTGAGTGGGAGGTACCTTTCTGCCCCTGTTGACAAGACTCAGGGTGGAACGTGCTCGATAACACATGAAAGAGTAACGTGGTGCTGCCCACGTTGCCTCTCATCAACACAGTGACTGCATCCACCCTAAGAGCCCTAAATGGCATTCTGCTTGTGAAGAGGTTGTCTCCCTCCTGTTTAAATGGGGTAGTGGTAATCTGTGAGGATGCTTAACCTGAAAGAGAATTTGAGATCAGGAACTTGGACTCAAAAATTCTTTCTCTGTAGAGCAGATGCCCAGAGCCAATAAAAGCCACAAAAAAAATCTCAAAGATATATTTTTCAGAGGTTTTAGGGCCTTCATATTATGAGAGGGTTTAAAATACCAAGACCAAAATGTGCAAATATGTTTTAGATTTGGGCCACCAAAATTTAAAATATAAAGTAGATTTTACTTTCAGTTAGTTAAGATACTTCATTAAGCTTTAACTTTTAATTTTTACATCATTCTACAGTACCTAAGACAATATTTAAAGACATTCAAAGGAAAAATGTTTGGAAAGAGGAAAGTGAAAAGTCTGTATTCCCAAAGACATCAAAACAAGATGTTTGACAATGCCAGAAAATTTTAATAAAATTTTTTTGTCCAAATTCTCTTTAAGGAAATGACATGATTTCATATAGTATTTTGATTTTCACTAATTGCATTTACTTTAGTAACACAACACAAAGAATGCACAGAAGGATGAAACAATGCATACTTATCAACTAAAATGCTGGCTTAATTTAACCTGTACTATCAGCAGAAGTACTCCTCATCTCCAGGTAAGGTTGCCATGCAGAAAAACCCAGTGGAAGAAAGCATGCCATAGAAAGTAGAAGAAGGGAACTGGAATAAGTAGAGCCTTATGATGAAACAGATGGAATGAAAACATTTGGCAAATAGCAGTGGTTGGCTATTTTTTGATGTAGCTGTTAGGTTTCTCTAGCGTGAGAAGTCAAATAGTTTGGCTAATAGTTACATGTGCACAATGAAATTAACATATAAGCATCAAAAAAGCATTGCACTGAGGTTTTTAACCAAAGAAGGAATCTTACTAAAGCTAGCACTGTCAAACTAAGAAAGGTCCAGCAGCCTTCCCTACTTGCAGTTTCCTCCACACAGCAGAAGAACATTGAGGGGTTGAGGATTCTCCCAGTGGCTGGGACCAGAGGTTTTCCACCAGTAGACCTGATGATTACAAGCTATTTTGTAGATGAAAGAACCACTGTAGAAGGACAGATAATGGGAAAAGCAAAATGAATGTGACCTGGAAACACTGCATTATTCCCTGGAAGTCTTTTTTATCCTTGGTATCAAACACTGGGAGTGAGAGTTGCACGGACTTCTTTGACACCAAGAAGAGTTTTGAATTCTTGAGCACAGAAGTAAATTAAAATTGTAAAAGCCAGTTACAATAAAGAGAAAAGTGCAGCAATGTGTCACTGTGTTTAGCATCTCTGTGCAATTAAAGGATATTATATATTTCTATCACAGCAGTGCAAAATTTAAAACAGTAAAACAATAAACTGCTTTTTCATAGTGCCAAACTACCTTCCCCACTCTTCTCACTCCCATCTCTGAAATTCAGCTTGAGTTCATCTTTACCTTGACCTTGCTTCTGCTGAAATCCTTGTTCACATCTTAATCACTTCACATCTTGAATACTGCAATTCCTTCTATGGTCTGTCTAAATCCCAACTCCCTCTAAATGTCAGGAGGTCCAGAATGAAGTAGCCAGATTAATTTCTTGCTCCATGCATGGATAAACAATATGATAGAAGGTGTGTTTATGCAGTAAAATTGAGAAGCTGCAGTAGAAGATGAAGTGATGGTATATAGGACAGGATGGCAGAGAACAGACATCCTGCAGCTAGAAACTAGCTAATATTCTCAGGCATTGCTGTGACACAATAAAAGGGCTGCTAGAATATAAGCAGCACCAAGATCAAGTAACCTGGGAATCCCAGGCTTCTCTACCATTGTACACAACAAACATCTACTGAGTGCCTCTGCCTCCCAAAACAAATATCAAATTTTGGTATCAAAATAAGTTCTAAGATTTTCATAAGCAAATGCAACAGTTGTATAGGAAAAGACTTCTTCTCCCTGCAGTCAAGGAGACAGCCAACTCTTCAGGCTTGCTTGTCTGGCCAGAGGCTACCCCATGACATTTTGTTGACTATGAAGAACCAGTGTAAAGAAATTATTTCCCAGCAGAATGCAGAGCACAGGTGCCCTATGTCAGATTGTGCTGTTCTGTAGTGATATAGGACCCTAAAAATCAGCTGCTTCAGAAAGATTTGTTATATAAGTTGTCCTGCTTTTCTGGGAATTTTGTGAGTTGTTCTACACTAAAAAAAAGGTGTATATAGATGATAAGAAAGTCCAGAAGCCCTGCTTGAAATTGATGAAACACTGTGGCTACTTGACTTCTCTGGAATCAGTGAAAATAACTGTCGAATTTTGACTGGAATATCTTCAGCAGAATACATTTTTATCCCATATCAATCACTATACACCCAACAGCAAAACTACTATGAGGCAAACTTTATTCTAGCCTTCTTTTCTTAAATCATCCTGGCTCTTACCATACTTCTGACAAGTACATTCTAGTAACATTAATCAAAGAAATATATCCTGACTACATTGAAAAAAAAAAACCCCAAATAATAATTTAAGTCACTAATGAAGAAGATGCCTCATCCATTGTTTCTATATACTCAAGAATCATATTCAATTTTGTAAGAAAACATTTTTCTCACCTGAATGGCAATTAAAAGCCCTAAAACTAACAAATAAGTTCCTTCCTGAAACATGAACACATCTCAACAGTGCTTGCACACCAATGAATCAAAACAGCGTAGTTTGGATGATTCAAATACTTCATTTCAGTAGTTTTGATAATTAATTTATTTTCCTTAATAATGGCTCAAATCAGTGAACAAAACTTTGCTCTGAATTAAGAAACAGAAAAATTTCCAGGAACAGCTCTAGAAAGTTGTTTCAGGTTCAAAAATTACTGAAAACAACCTCTTTGCTGAAAGAAGCACACCTGCTTCCACCTCTGTTTTTCGGCTGGCTTAAAAATAAAAAAAAACACCTAACCAGCTGTAGCTATTTCTACAAAACCAGTTAGCAAATGAGTTTCTGCCCACCTGTGGCTGCTCCTTCAGACAAAATGCACAGGCCTGGAATGGGGCAGTGACCTTGCTGCTGAAGATGAAGCTGAGTGCCCTAGAGCTGGTTTCAGCCTGGTTACATGCCCGTCTAAGCCAATTTCCAATTATTTCAGGTGCAAGTTTTAGCATGTGCAGTAGCCCTCCCACTTTGTTTCCTCTCCTCATTACCATATGAAGACTTGCATTAGATGCCCACAGGCAGTTTGCAAATGCAAGGATTTTCAATTACCCATCCTCTGACAGGCATCGTGTCATCTTTGTACAGCAGCTTTACATCCGTGAATGGGGGCTTGTGCGTCATTGTTGCCAGCAATGAATAACCACAGTCACTTCCCTCTCCTGCAGAACGCTGAGCAGCAGCAACCCATGCCCTCTTGAGTAAGCTCTGCTTTCCCTCCACAAATATTGCTGGATCTATCTGTGGTGCCAGCTGTGGACAGGGTTTTTTTGAACAGTGGTTCTGCCTCGCTTATGGTGCATTTCATCAGTGCTGTTCCCGTGTGTGCAAATGGGAAACGTAACTATGGAGCCAGCAATATCTGAGGGATTAATATGATTTCTCATTAATGAAAACTCTGTGACCTTTGGTATGGGATATATTTAGCCTGTTTGTTCTCTTTTTTTTAGGTGAAGTATATTCTGCAACATGCTGTGATTTCTGGCCTATTGATTAATGGGTCTTTCCACCACAAGCAATCTTAATCTTTCTTAATTGCCTTAATGGCCTCATGGCCTCTCTTTTATACTCTCTGCCCACTATGTTGTTGTTGCAAATGCTTTTGTATCTTAACTTCATGACTATACTAAGGACTTAAAGGAAACTGACTGTGAAGTCTATTGTTGCTCTTGTTCTTTCCATTCTTTAAACTCCTGTTTCAGGCTCCTAATATCTGTAGGTAATTTTTGGATGTAAATGTGCATATATTATAAAACAATTGTCCAGAATTCATCAATAAAGGAGTCGATTTTTAATAAATTCCTAGTATACTTCTTCTTTTAGTTCCAGAGATCTGTAGTACAGACCAACAGATTTATATATAGATATTGTTATTCAAATCTGAAGTATTAAAATTCATGGCTAGTGTTCAAATACATTTGTGAGAATCTCAATTCTACAGTTCATAGAAGACTTGAGTAAGTCTGCCCTGGAACGGTTTGCTATGATACGTAGAATAAAAGATGCAGAGTCCACAAATAAATATCTGGTTTGTGTCTCTGCTCTCTCCAGGGGGTTTATTTAGAAACAAAAGAAGTGATGAGACAAGGAGCTATCAGATTTTTTTACAGTACATGCCATTTAAATTGCACGATGTCTGGGTCAGTAATGTTTGTTGGTCACTGTGTTTTATTTGTGCTGTGAAACAGAAAGGCAGAAGGCAGACCAAGTAAATGACAGCAGACAGTTCAGTGACTTAATTTTCAACCTACCCTTTCTCTAGATGAAGAGGTGGAATGCCAGCATAAATACAGGGACTGCCTGTGTCATCATTAGCCTGTGGGCTAAATACAGTATCATCACACGAGGTTGACTCACACAGCGCAGACACTTGCGGGAGATGTACCCACACAAAAGAATAATTATAACAGAGGTGTCATTGACATTCATAAGTGACCCTGGGCTCAGAAATATTAGTCCACTAAGTCTACTCAAGGTACAATATTTTTCAAATGCCTCCAGGCAAGAAGGAAGAAGTTTAGGAAAGATTTAATCTAAGTGGTGGCAGTAGCTTAATCCAAAGTTCTTTATTTGCCTGACACTAAGCTATTCCCAGCAACTTCCAAGTCTAGATCTAGTCTAGAGCCAGCTGTGCAAAAGCAAAGGCAAAACTGTGAGGGCAGCAACTTCTATGGAAATAATTTCAGTCCTCTCAGAAGGGAGAAGGTAATGCACAGTAATTGCAATACCCACAAACAGCAAATCTTTAAAACTGTCAGTAGTCCAGAAATGTGTCACTTAGACCACTGTAATTATGGGAGAAAAGGTGACATTCGGGGCTGGAAAAAGAAACATACTTGTGGTAGAGTCTTTTATAGGAAAATGTCACCTGTTTAAAAGCTGTTCAGAATTTTGGCAAGTTAGAAATAATCATGGCTGACATTACTTGGCAAAGAGCAGATGAAAAGATCAAAACTGGATAACAGATAAAAGCAATCCAGCCCATGGTTCCATCTTTCAATTTATAATGGCAGCAGCAATGTCAAACACTCCAAAACCTGACAACCATCGTGGTATGAGCAGGTATGAAAGCAGGGGGAAAATGCCCAGGGGCAAAAAACCCCAAAAAACCCACACTGACAACTGGAAGAAGAGAGCAATGCATTGCACCCTATTAGAAAGTTATGTGCATATGCATAAATATTATTTATTTGCTGTGTTTTGGTGGGATATTAAATTGGCAGCTAAGATTTTCTAAGACTTATGGTTGGTTATCTCTGCAATGTTAGTCTTCATCCTTTCCTCTATTATGATGTATCACATTGATGAAAGCAACCTTCCAGCCCCTGCAAAGCAGGTAAATCCAGGCCTCATAAAGCCTGTCTAACACAGAGGCCAAATTTTAGTTGGAAGTTTGAACAAAAATTATTATTTCAGATTTTTATCCAAATAACAGTTTTTTTAATAGAATTTTCTGTACACACTTTACTATAATGCCTTTTCCTGTTGATTTTGGTGGGCAAGGTCAAAGGAAATATTCCTAAAAAGGTTCTGATCCACACAACTCTTATATTAATTTCACCTTGCATTGCCACCAGGGTTAGGCTCTGCAGATTTAGCACTGACACTGAAACAAGAGGTTTGGAGCTCTAGTAACCAAAGTCAAGAAAAGGCAGTTTTCCCAGTGATGAGGACAGGGACAGATGACCAGAATGAAGTCAAAGGAATGAGCTATTTTAATGATGTCTCACCAATGCTCCAACCACTTTTGCACTCAGTTCTGCTACATTGTTTTTAGATACTTATCAATTTCACTTGAACTTTTTTGCCATAATACCAAATTTGGACTTGTTATACAGAGCCAATTGACTCAGAGAGTCTGATTATTCGATTTGTGGGTATTTTAGTTCTAGTTTACTGATAATGCAAAATTAATCTTAACATCCAACCACAGATGCCACATCAGTTTTTATGGGGGAAAGGTTTTTTCCCTATCTTTTAAATTTCTAAAATCTTGAAAAATATTTCTGTAGCAGAGTCCACCCTGAGAACACTGAAAGTTTGAGGTTTTATTTTGCCTCTTATTTTTCCTGATCTATAGGAAACTTATTTTATTTAATGAAGAAAAACACGACAGTAACTTACCCACCCTACTAAAAGGTGATTGAGAAAGCAGCTACAAAATATAAAATAGTTGTTTATGGCTACAGTTACCTTTCTCTGTTGTACAGAATGGATCAGCCCTGGATAAAACATCCTGGGAAAAAAGCCCCTGTGAAAAGGGAGCCCTGGCTGGGTGGGAGCTAAGATGCAGGAAATCAAGATATTAAGGAATGTGCAGTGCTCAGTGCTGAAATGGTTTTGGTTTTGTATGTGTACTTATTTGTTTGTTTTGTTTTTTTGTTAATGATATTTTCAGGAAAAAAACAACAGAACAATTTGTGACTAGCTCTGGCCTTTGTATTTATTTGCCTTCCTGGGACTTGGGGAAGGGCTGGCATTTTCTTTAACAACAGAGCTCAACACCATCTGATGGAGCCTCTCAGCTGAATCTCCAGATGCTGAGCACAGCTCCTCTTGTTCTGGTACTGTGGAAATCTATGGTGTAGTCAGAGCAGTGCAGGCTTTTGATCTGTACCTATCCAGGTGATGGAAATCTTGGCTGAAAACGTCTCTTAAAGCCTCTTCACAGGTGAAGCACATTTGTAATAAGGACCACAACTACAGTAGAAATTGGACACTGATTGGACACTAAGTTCTGGCCTCATTGAAGTCAATCCATATTTTCCACAGATTTTATTGTGCCTCAGGTACTCCTTGAATCTCAGGGAACTAAGTTTTATGTAGCAAGAGCATCTCTTTGCTGATCTTTGTGAGAGTTTTAAAGGATTTTTTTCAACAAGTTATCCAACAACCACGATCATGGTCATATCAAACACCTACCAGCATCTACTGAGCTAACAAACCAGAAGGGTTACTTGGGAATGAAATGGCTCCATGACAGTAGAATAAACACCTTTTAACACCACCTCCACCATCACACTTCATCAGCATCACTAGAAACTACCTTTCCTGAATTCTTACTCCTCTCACAGCCCCAGACTAATGTAGAAGGAAGGAAAGAGAGAGAAAAATCAAAGTGAGGTTGTCATGAGAACCAAGGGACTACAGAGACAACAGGAAGCCAATATTTTCTGGAACTAGAAAACATGAGTATTGTCATTAATTATCAACATTAATAATTGAATCTTTATGATACAAAAGACATATAATTTACTTCATAACCTCAAGCTTATACTATGGCATGTCACACTTCTATGTCCTTGCCCATATCCTGATTCCTCCAACACTTAAATAAGTTCTTCATTTCACTAATAAAGAATATTGGTGGATCCACCACTGACATACATCTCAAAGAAAGTGGAGGCAAGTGTTTGTGTCAGGACTTAAAACTTTTGTCTTTAGGCACACTCCACTGTTACATGTGAATCACCAGCTATGTTTGGTGCACAGCAAACACAATGATGGAAGCAGGACAAAACTGGAAAGGTGGGGGAAGTGAGGATTCATCAGATGCTGTGAAAACTGCAGAATTTAAAATGAGTTTGCTCACTTCTGTGGGATGCTATTCCACCTGGAAATAATAAAAGAGACCCAGAACTACCGCTCCACTAAGATTGCTGCCTGGATAGTTCTGCGCTGCACCCACAGATCTACCAGAGTCAAAGACATCTCTGTGCTCAAGAATGTTTCAAGTAAACTTAAACCAGTGGAAATGAAGAGTAAAAAGGTTGTGTATTACAGCTACAATATTGCACATCCTCAGGGCTGGAACTTAGGAGACCTGAAGTTTTAGATTAAACTTGAATGCTGTCACTCTGATATAAAATTAACGTGGAAGGTGTGAAAAAAAAAGATGGTAGGAAGCTCTGGAACATATGTTACCTTTAGTACTTAGTTTGCATTAGCCTTTTCCTGTTCAGCTGGCTGTGTATCTTGCTTAGAGTAACCTTTTTTTGCCCAACTCCACCCTCACTCAAACTCTGCAAATGCTGTCATTAAAAGCTCAAGTTCATCAGGGTACACAGGTGCATACACAGTTTTCATTACAAGTCATCTGCTCAATTTCTCTGAAGCTATTTAATTACTTAGACTCAACTGTACTCTTAAAATCAACCCCTAAGTCAATTTCCTTTTGCCTTCTTCCAACCAATCATGGATGTATTCCTTTCTTTGGCTCCCTGTCTCTTACCATATGCCCTTTAAACTCAAATCCCTGTCTGCAATGCTCTAAAATGACTGTATTTCTCAGCAGCATTTCTCCTCACATTTTCTTCCTCTTATTTTATCCGAGTCCACTCTCTTGTCTAACGTCATACAGTTCACTTGACTTGTTTCCTCTGCTCTGGACCATAAGTAGCATCTGATTTTTTTTTCTCCTACTTTTGAAACAGTGTCCCTGGCCTCTGTCTTCATTCAAGTAGCCTTTCAACCTCTTTTGACCATCATTATTATTTCCCACATTTTAGTTCTTCGTAAAAAGGCAAGAAAAAGGAGGAACAACATGATGCATAAGTATATCAGCAGTGTTGAGACTCCAGAAAATGAAATTATCTTGATTTTATTCTTAGAAATAGTCAGTGTACTAAAAGCACTGCTAATTTTCAGGGTCTATTTAAAATTACAATTTGATAATACTGATTTTTGAGATAGCAGATCCCACTTGATGAATAACAGCAACCAAGCTCTGCATTGTCTGACTCGAAGAACAGAAGTCACAAACCTCCTCAAAACCACAGAAGACAAATGTCATGAAGTGTAGAAAAACAGGCAAAAGAATAGAGAACAGAGCTTCTCCAAGAGAGGATTCTCTAATTCCTGGCTACATGATGGCTCCTTGTCTAAGGTTAACTCTGCACTGCAGACTGCAGGGCTGTGGAGCAACCTGCTGCCTTAGCTCCTGGAAGTCAGCTTGCCCCAGGAGGTCCAAGTCCCTCGTGGGGAAGAGCATTGTGCTCCTCAGTTTGATCCTGTGCAGTACCTGAGCTGTTTGGTTTGAAGTTTGTAGCCCTGCAGAGTAGACACAGACTGTGGAGGCACCCAGAGTTTTGATCTGATAGAGGGAAGAGTTGTTTGGTGCCATGACAGGAAATACAACCAGCAACTTCTCCCATTTTTGACAATCCATACATTGTGTAGAAAGAAACCATTACAGTAATTCTGAAGCCAAGTAAGTAAGGCAAAGAGAGCTTCTCCACACTTTTGTGACCAAGTTGGCATGTAACCTCCAAGCTCACTTAAATCTCTTTCTCTTTCATCTTTTATAAAAGAACTGACTGTAGCCCACTCAGATGCCTACCTGGGCTTATCCTGGAGTCCCATGGGATTTCACAAGAGGACTTTCCAGATGGCCAAAGTGGCCCTGTGCACAAGCTGATTGCATTTCTCAGTTGATGCCCACAAGGTTTTATGCCCAAGAATTTCTGGTAATTTATGAAAAAAACAGTTGTAACATTAGTTTTGAAGGAAATAACTTGCACTGGAGTCTAACTATATTTGCTAATTTTTGTACCAGTGGCTAGTATGGAGCTTCAGGAAGGCTAATTTCTCTTGCCATACAAAGCACGTGACAGCTTTTCTAGCCCATACAAGATTCTTCAGAAATGCTGGCCTAACCCTCTAAAAAATATTTCATAACAGTACAAAATGTTCTAAGCATTTTACTTCCAGCAGGACAGAACAACATGTTATGTGAAAACCATGTACTGAATCTGTCCACCTAATTTCCCTGCAAAACATTTGCTAATCATGCTGTTAAAGGGGATGAACATATTTTAGAATATTAACATTTGATTTTGCAAAGACAAATTTCAATATTAAAACACATATAATGACTCTTAGATTAAGCTTTTCTGATATACTTAATACCCAAGATAAATAACTAATCCACAGAGAACAGGAGGTGGACTCAGCAGCTGAGTAAGATTACAATTTTAGGACATACTGTAGAGGACATAGGGAAATGCAATCTCATCATTTTCTTAACAATATTCACTATATATTGGTTAGTCAAAACCACCTGGCATATTAATCAGAAAAAAGCCCAACATCCTGCATTCACACTGAAATTGTCCCATAGGCCTGAGACCTGCCTAGTACACAAATGCAGCTGTGTAGTTTTACCCCTCAAAGAAGAGGCACAAACTACTGTGTGAACTGTATTTCATTCAATGGTTTGTTTAGGTACTGCTCAACTTGGATATATAGCCCTGAGGGAAAAAATTACTCTCCAAGAAGAGCTGATCAATCACGAAATAAGTGGAACACAGTAATCATTATTCACAGGTGAAAATTCAGTGCACGATTCCTAAGACAAAATATTTGGCAAGGGTTTCTAAAAAAAATTCACTATTTATGTATTAGTGAGGTGCCAAAGCAGGAGAAATGGCAACAGCATCAGAGAAAGTCCTTTATCTCAAAGTAAAGTAATTTTTTACTTATTACTGGATTTGTTATATTTTTATGCAGACCAGGAAAGGTTGTAATGAACAATCCACAATATAATATATATCAAGTAATATGAATTTGCCAAAGTATTCAAATCAGTGTATATGCATACATCTGTACAGACATTATATTCATGTGCACACACTCTGTTATGTTCACTGGTACCCACATTAATGTGTCATAGTTGTTCATTAATGCCTATAACACAGTGTGCATATGCACATGGTAGAGAGGGAAGTATTCACACACACAACATGGGAACTGTTGCAGAGAGCAAACTCTTGAAAGCAATCTACCTGAGAGAGACTATTTTTCATATGTAGTGCATGCAAACATAGATGGAGAAACATAGTTAAATAACAATTTTCTTCACTTTCTGTCACCTAACTAAAAAAAATATATTTTTTTTATTAGGCTGTAATTTATTTAATAAATATCGTGAGTTCTTTTATTTCCTCAGGTATGGCTATGCACAGGAAAATAAAGCTAATTTAATTTAATGATTTGTTAGCAGATTATCTCATGAGCTGTTCATTTACATTGTATATGTATTTTTCAACTGGTCTATAAAATTTAAAGTGAAAAAAGGTGAAGGTTTATATTGTAAAGGTTTTTTTAAATTAATTTTTTCATAAATTACTTCTCTCCTAGCTGAAAATGGTTTAATTTTTTTGAGAGTAACCAGATCTTTACGCAAAAACATGTAGAAATTAAAAAAAAATCAAAATCATTTTAGTTCAAGAAAAAAAGCCTTCTAATGACTGTTCTCTAGGACCAAAATATAAAGTGAGATTTAAGAACACTTCAGAAGTTGCCTGCAACTTTCTTTGTAATTATCAAGTGGTTCAAATGATGAAATGTTTTGTTAGTTGTAATAGGCTATATATTCCAGCTATGTGACAGGTTTTTCTTTCCATCCAGCAAAGAAAATTCATTATCTATGCCACAGGAGTAAAGCTAAATCCTGAATTTTAAAGAAGGTGTATGGAGGTTACTTGAACCCCTCTGCTTTCTAAAAATACCTATATGTCATTTATATTCTCCAGAAGGAGAGAATTTATGTACAAGCAAATGTCTCTGTAAAAGAGCAGGTTCCTAATATTTAGCATATCTATGTCTCAGCACATTTTTAACCTGAAATACTATTTGATTCCTTAGGCACCTCTATGGAGAAAACTGATTAAATCTGGCAGGAAATAAAGGAACCGGTTCTTTAATGTGAGCAGGATTGGGCCTAATGTATCGCTAGCTTGAAGGAAAAGGAACTTTTTTATGTGCCTCTTAAGACAGACATCTCTTCGGCTTTGCAGAAAAGATGTCTTGGAGGAATTTCTGCCATGAGTAATTTCCATATATTTTTCCCCAAATGGGATAGGAGCTCCTGCCTTGCCGAAAGAGAGTGGAACAGAAAATTTAATTCTGTACACAGGCCTATCGTGGGAAGCACAGCCACCAGACCTAGGTGTTTCTGATGTCCACTTGCTGACACTGACCTGCACAATGCCTGTGGCAGAATATGTATCAGGGAGGTGCCGCGTGCCCCAACCCCAGCGTGCTATCACAAACCACTTGGCACCGTGAGACACACGGAGGGAGCGCCGCTCCGGGGAGCGGCACCGCCGCAGGGAAACGCAGTGAATTAAACTGCTCTCTCCCACAGAGGAGGCCCTGAAAGACACGGGGTTTAAGCACCAGGTTTGGAAATGATTCTGCTCCTCAGCTGGCTCTGGAGCGCGGGCGAGGTGCTTGCAGCAGTCTGGGCAGGATGCTGGGCTGGGCGACCGCTGGGTGAGAGGAAGGAAACCGGCGAAAGTGAACCACCACGCTCCTTCATGCAAGTCCCTGCTTTATGTTTATTTTGATGAAATAACTCTATTGCAGCGTTTTTAATCACTCAAAATTATCATCCTACTTTTGTCACCAAAATAGCACAATAGATAATTGATCTGCTGATCCCAAACAGCACAACCCCCAGCAGTATGTTTGTGCTAATTCACGAGGGCTTTTCTTTAATGAATTTGGGAAGCTATCTATATACCTACACAAAGGTCTTATTTTATTATTAACTGCAGTAATTTCATACTGGAACCCTAATATTACAGTGCAATTTAGTTGAAACTGTTGAACTTGTGAACTGTTAACAATACAAATAACACAATAATAGCGAAGAATCCAAACACTTAGCAACAGCAAACTAATAATCAGTAACACTTTTATGCCAAATAAGCTACCAGGGAATTAATAATTTCACCTCCCTCACCGCAGCACCACTGGTGTTTCAAGACATTTCTCCTCTGAGGAAAGAAGCTGACTTGTGCTCCAGCCCAAAACCAGGGCTGGTGTCTCCTCTGGGCAAAGGTATGTCTGGTGGTGCCCCCAAATGTTTTACACCCTCCTCCCCCTCTTGATGGGGCCATGGTGAACACAGGCTGCGGGTCACCAGCCCTGTCCCGGGCTATGCAAACAAGATACATTTCCAGCACCTCATCCCCTTGAGGTGATTTGCCCCGTGAAGGTAAGGAGCCAGGAGGTAAATAAATAGGTCTGTTGAGCCAGGCCTTGCCTGTACACACCTGTATCAACAAGGATGCAAGCACAATTATCTTACCTTAATGAACTTAATCTTTAATATCACAGCTTGGCCCTTGTGCTCAGCCTCTTAACAAAGGAGCTGAACTGTTTTAGTCCATATGACCACCCTTCCTCCAACAGCTGTGGAAACTTAAAGCCACGACAAGGATTTTTGCCCCTTGTGAAACTGTCAAAAGCAATAAATATTTTTCTTTTTTTCCATCATTAGACCCCGTTAAGAAAGCCTGGCCATTGTCCACTGTAATTCCCAGCGCTCACGGGGCAGGAGCTTTATTGTCCCAAATGAATCCTGAAGTGTGAACAATGCGGGGGAAAGCGGCCACCCTTTTCGGGAGGGTGTAGCCGCGAGGAATGCGGCGCTTCCCCACGGACGGCTCCGCCAAAAGAGCACTTGTGTTTTTTAACACTGGCCTTTCAGGAGGATGCTCGAGTTAAGGCATTGTGGCCCACTGTAAATAGATGCACTCGCCAGAATGGGGCTTCGTCATCCCTAATTAGGGAAGTAACTCCAGAGAGACAGCATGTCACTTGCAAGACTGGGCTCATTGTTGGGTTTGTGCGCGTCCCCACAATGTGAGGTAATTGGAGTTGTACCTTTTAGAAAGCTGCTAATTTCACATAGGAAGTGCTAACAAGACCTTTGTGTGCCATGTTTTCCTTCGTCCTTTCTAAGGAAGTTACAGAGCTCGAGTACTGGGAATGGCTGGGCCAAGGCCTGCCGGAGGAGGCTGCGGTAATGAACCACTTCAGCCCCCCGCCAGAAAAAGGAGGCCTAATTTTCGGGCCTGAGAAGACGAGGACGGACAAAAGGTTCTGTTTAAGCTTATTATACAGGACATTCTCAGTGCCTACACAGCTTTCCTCGAAATGACCCTCTCAAAATAAGTGCATCAAGTTTGAGCAAATAGAAACATGCAACTTTCGAGGCTGGGGGTTATAGTTTTCTTTACAAAGCCATTTATATAATGTAAGCCGCAATTAGCGCGGAACGGAGCAACAAGATCTAGCGAGGAAAGTTCCCCTGACAAAGGACAGAAATTAGGGGAATAAGTAACAGTTAAATATTGGCTTTGGATAACTGGCTGAAAAGGCCTTTCAAATCAGATGTGGATGTAGAAAAATAAAATAATTTTACTCCAAATATCTTTCACCACAAAGTTTGGCTTTTAAATCACCAACTGATTGATTCCACTAATTTCGAATTATCTAGATAGAATGAATCTGGCCTTAAAAAAAAAAAAAAAAGAAAAAACTGAAAAGCCTCTCAGCTTTTAAGCTTGACAATATCAGCAAAACGTCCATAGGAATTACATATGAAAATTCAAACAGTAATGAAACAAATTACTACTTACAGTATGAAAAGTCTGCAAAAGCTTTTTATAGACTTGAAATGCAGAAGTTATATAAACTACTCAGTGAAAAGAATTAGAAAATGACCTTTGCAGATCGGGGGCAAAAATGAACAGTCTTCAGGGGAAAAAAAATTCACTGTTAACAATGGCTTTTAATGCCATTTTGCTTCCCTCATTTATCTAATAATCATGGCAAGGTTAGGGTAAACAATGAACAGTATGTTTTCACATATTCCACCTTTAGTGTCCTCCATATGAATTTCTAAAACACTTAAGAGAATAGATACATAAACCTGTGACCTTCAAATGAGCTTTTTGCTACTTCCAACATTTTGAATAAAAAAGGTCAGAAAATTGAACCGCTTTTGCGCAGTAATGAATTCCATTCTGTTGGGTAAACAAAGCTAAATTTTAAAACATGGACCTGACATCTCTATAGCTCAAGAAGCTATTCTCTTCTTTGGGCGCGGGGGGGAAGGGTGAGGAATGCGAGCACTCCACCAGCCACCCCCTAAATCACTGCAGCATCCGCCAAGGAAAGGAGGAGGAGGAGACAAAAATATTTGGTTTTATTCAGCGAACAGCCATGATTTCCAAGGCCAGTGCAACACAAATGTTGGATTTTTAAGACTTTTTTTTCCTCCACCTCTCCCCCCTCAGTGAATAATTGATCCGGTCCACACAAAAAAGAAGCCAGCGCTACCCTCATCAAGCCAGCTCTTACTGATGAGGGCCTCCAAAAGTTACTTCAATTTCCGCCGTGCTTTTGTCCGTGAGTTGTCCTGGCTGAAAGGCCCGGTTAGGTATTGTTGCAAAAAAAGTCTGCGCCCACGTTTATTCCCCCCCTCTAATTCATACTCCGCATTGTGGGGTTTTGCTATTCAGGGACTGATTGGACAACAGCCCAAAGAATGGCCCCAGTGATTAGGCTCTCAGCATGGGTCTGGATTGTGGGTATAAACCCAGGGCTGGGGCTTGAATTCATGGCCGCTTTCTGCTTCCTCCTAGCGCCTCCCGCGCCCAATATTTTCTGCATCCTTTGCTGCAGGTAATGCATTCCTTCATACCAGGAAATGGAATCCGTATAATTAGCCGGCACAGTAGTGTGTGAGCCCTTGAAAGTCCCGGGGTTGTGCCCCGGGAAGCAATCGCGCTTTGGCATTGATAGGAACTCGCGGGATTTTGGTCAGGGTGGGATAATACCAAACCCCGAGTATTGTCATGACAAGGTATTCATCCTGCTTGACAAAGGAAACTTTTCTGCCGCCCCCCCAGGGGCACACAGGGGCGATGCTGGACACAAATTTGTTTGTTTAGAAGTGGAGGTAGGGTTTGCCCAGCCCACGGCCGTTCCCAAAGGCCGGGCCTGAGCCTGTCCCTGCCTGCGGCTGCACCGCGCCATCCCGCTTCCCACTTTGCTTTACGTTTGAAAGTATGGCAGCTGCGCGAGGAGAGAAGTGTACAGATGTCAGTCTGCGTCTTACATGTCAGTAACTGGAATTAATTTACATTTATTTGCCAATTGTTTTATATCATTTTATGACAATGTGCTGCATAATATAATTTAAATCTTTAATGTACAACTAATTCTCTACCATTAATTTGTCAACATGATTACTGGATATGCCACCAGTAAAAGCTGGATGACTTGAAATATGTAGAAGGCATTCCTGTAGCTTTAAAAGAGGTTTGTATCTGAAATGACAAAGGTTTACAGAACTTTTTTTGGTCTGTCTGTAATTTTATGAAAACTACAATTTCAGTGTAATTTCACAAACTGAATTATTCCAAATCTCAGTCTGAAATAAAATCAAATGTCTAATATATTAATTAGCCCAGGGAGAGAGTCCCAACAGTATTGTAAGAAGCAAAATGATAGTTTGCTTCCTGAGAAATGCAGCCTTCATCGTGACAAATCCTGGCTGATAGGAGTTTAAACTGTCTCCCTGCCAATACTATTTTATTTGGGCAGAGCAGTAATCTTTTTAGCTATGTTCTGGAATTGAAAAGCAGCTCGTTACAAGAGCAAGTTGCAAATTTTTTGACAGAAAATGGTGATTTGTAGAAAGTTGTCCTGGGTGTGTACAGCAGGAGCTACAGCAGGGAAGGTTTCTCGGGGTAGAACTGCTGATTAAAAAATGGAGAGGGAAAGGGAGAGAAGGAGAGAAGGAAAGAGGGAGAGAGGAAAAGAGGGAGAGGGTTTTTTTCTGCCTCCCAGCCCTCCCCCCAGCTGCCGGGAGGTAGGAGGTCAGGGCACTCTCCAGGGATGTGGGAGAGCCAGTTTCAATTAGCTCAGCAATGCGCTTGTGAGGGGGAATTCAGAGCACATCACCTCTTTGCTTTCAGGGGGGTCTGGCCCCCATTTCTCCTGCAGCTCTGAGGCTCTCCCCTGCTGTTTCTCCCCCTCTATCAAAAATTGAATGTGTACGTGCCACCCTCAGAAAAACAAAGCAAACCAAAATCCATCTTGAAGCCAAGGCCCTGACCTTGCAGTACCCACAGCCCTGCGAGACTCCTCCCGCAGAGCTGGGGCTGGGGACGGCAGCCCCAAGTTTGGGAGATGGGTGCAAAGAGCACCTGCAAAGCACATCTAAGCCTCGAGTCCCCGGGCTTTGCCTCTCTGATCCCCTGGATGCCCTCCTCACAGCCTCTGGGGCTGTCTGCAGGCAGAAGCAGCCCCTTTGTCACAGTGCTGTAAGCTTGCTCATATGCTCACTTGTGTGCTGCCCTGCACAGATCAGGCGGCAGCTCCTCAGTACTGTAACCCAGTGTCTCTTTCGGACACTATTTTGCAACTGTTTAATTCGGGTGGGCTCCCTGCAGTTCATCAGGGATGCGAGCATACAAAAAACCTACACTCACACCAACACTGGTCCAGGACCAGGGTACAGATGAATATGCTGGGGAAATGTTGAATAAAATGGATTGAAACACAGCAATTAATTTCCGGGGAATAATTTGCTAAAGGAACATTTCATATTTTCACATTGCTCTTTTTAAAGCTCAGCTTCCTGCCTCTCCTCTTCACTCTTCTCCTCTACCTTTTGGGTATCTCACAGGAGCTGTATGAGTCACCAGAACACTGGAAAAATCTAGCAATTTCTTTTCTTTAAAAAAAAAAAAAAAGAAGAAAAAAAGAGGCCTTGATTAAAAATTAAAATAGGAAAAAAAGAGAAGATATTCACTGAAAAAGAAGTGTTTAGACAAAGCCTGTCTGCTTCAATTTCCCAGCTACGTAAGCTCCCTTGCCCTGAGAGTGACAGTAGATTCCATAAATTAACTGAAAATCCCTCTTCTCAAGAGCCTAAGTTATCTCTTCTTTGCCTGCAGCTCTGATTTAGAATAGGCGCTCGTTTGTTTACTGTTTTAATTAATGCTCCTTTTCAGTGTGGAATAGGGGAAGGGAAATGAACTGACTTGATAAACAGGTGTAGCTGTTATGTGTTATATTTGGGATCATTCAGGACTTGCAACAGATTAATCAGGCTTGACTGGACGTGAACCTCCTAGCAGAAAAGGTAGATCAACTCTGCTGGATGCCCAGTAGGTGAGTATTATTTTAACTGCTAGCCTGTGATAGGAAAGGCTTAGAAGGACAGTCATCAGTGGAGAATATCTCTCTGTTTTCACCCAGGAAAGGAGTCTGATTCTTTCCCCCACTGCTTAACAGTTAAGGAGACCTTGACAATATAAGCCACTTTTCATCCCCCCTCTGCTTCCCCTTCTAACCTTGCTGCCTCATATTCAAGGGGAAAGAAACAAATCATCCCATTATTTTAAAAACATTTAAGTGTCACATTGGGGAAAATGCTCTCCTAGGTTAACTATGAATGATTGAAGATTTTTTTTCTAAATGCAATATAAGTGTAATAACAGTTTAAGTGTCATGCAACACTGTGTATTGCCTTTGCACCCTGTGTAATGCCTAGCACACTCAGAACAGAAAATGATCTAAAATCAGTCTTTTCTCAAAGAGAGTTTGAATTCTTAGCCTCAAAGGAGAATAATAGTTGAACTTCAGTTTCTTCATTATGAGGCAGCAGAGAAATTGCGTGATTTAACTGCATCACAGCAGTAAAGCACTGTTCAGCTTCTGAGTATCAAATTCCAGAAGAGACTGCGTCTCCTGCTTTCCAAATAAAGTAACATCTAAAAATACATTCCTTTACTCCGCATTTTTTTCTTGGCTTATACAATTAATACGTGTACAGGAAGCAACATCACATTAAAAATAAGTGAAAAGGAACCAGGGAGTATCCATTTATAATATCATCCAGCCGACCTTGCCAGGCTGAGGCAATGTGGGGATGTTGCACAACAAACCAGGCAAGGGCTTTAATTTTAACTGCATTACATTAAACTCCCTAGAACTTATGGCTGTCAAATGGGACCCTACATGCTCGTGTCTCTTCCCAGCAGACTGGCTGAAAACCAGCTTGGTGCCAGCTGTGAAGAGGGATGCTCACTCACCTTCTTAGAAAAATCTTTGAACCCAAATGTCCTATGTCCTCACTGCAGTGCACAAATATAGGGCTAGATCTGGCTTTCCTTACACTGTGTCCATCAGGAGAACAGGTCCTGGAGTCAAAGACACTCAGAATGTGGCACAGGCAACCTTCTGTTATACACAGACCTCTGATTTTAACCTACCAGCACAGTTTTACCAGACTGCCCGAAGGGAGGGCGATTAGACATGGGATGGAAAAGAAGGATAGCAGTCCTGCTGGAGCGTTCTTAGCATTTTACTGACCCCCAAATACTCCCAGACATGCAAGGAGCTTTGATAAGTTATAAAAGTCTCAGATAAATGTCCTGTTCAAAGATAGCCTCTAATATCTTGCTACAACCATCAGCTTGGGCTCCATGATGGCAAGCTGATAGCCTAGCAATACCTACCATGCCATAATAAGTCATTTATCTTATCTTGTTCATAGGTATAAATGCTCCCCTACCAAGATAAAAAACGGCTCAACAAGGTCTGCAAGGAAAACATTTTGGAGTTACTGCTGCGTTCTCCTCTCTGGAGATTTACAGCCTCATGAAGGGGGAATTTTTTCAGTCCTCCAAACAGCATGGATGGAGGCCTGCAGTAGCAGTTATTCATGTGCTGGGTTAAGGAAGGCTCTGCCAAAGCCAGACCAGGGAAATCACAACCCAGCCTATGGATCCTGAGAAATCCCCCCTGAAAATTTGATGGGAAGATGCCTTGTTTTCCTAACAAGGTACTGCACTTGACATCAACATGTATGTTTGGAACATTACAGTGCATTTCTCTGCTTCTGCCTTCCTCATACACCCAGTAGGAAAACATCAGTGGGCTTATGTGTGATCTGAATTGCCACCGTTCTGGACTTCTCTCTTCTCCTAAGTATCCATTGACAAAACACAGACTCATCCCATACAGGAGCATCCATTCCATGATTCTAAGCCAGGTAAGTGCAACCATAACCCTGATGGTCAGTTTTAGGTCACAGCTGATTCATGTATGAAACTAATTACTTATTAACAAAATGTAGGAATCTGAAAATTAAGAATTAAGAAAAGACACAAAATGGAAATTTATTCCAAGAATTTTTGTGCATCTTTCCAAAACAATGAGAACTGTATTTTACCAGTTACTTAAATTTGCAGTATGAGAAACAGCAAGTGCTTGAAGCATGTGATAGAAACCCAGGAACTCCCAAGCCAACATACATCTACACCTGGTATTGCCCTCTATCCCTTTTTTGCATTCAAAAGCAAAATTTTTCTCCCAAGTCTTTTCTCTCATGAAATAGCATAAAGCTGTAGGCAAATGAGATTTAAATTTCTTATTTTAAAAAGAACTGGTAGTGCCTTTTTGACCTTTGCCCGGGCCAGATCCATGAGGCATTTGCCTCATGAAACTCCTTGGTTTCCCTGCCAAAAACCTTCTGGACCTCCAGGGCCATGCAAGGTCCCCAGTGGCATGTGAGGGCAGGCACAAGGCTTTCTTTTTCTGGGCAGATGTGCTGTATTAAACCAAGTGTTTCATTACAAAATAAGAATGACATGTGAGGCTGTGGAGTGTCACGGCTTTTGCCAATGTTTGAATCCTTCCCAGCTTTTCACCAGGAATTTACTCCACTATTACTGTTTATTATGAACTTCAGTGACTGAGGTTTGGAAATTGCCCAAAACCTGCAGCGCAAAACAGCATCCAAAAGACAGAAGAAAAGGAGGAAGGCAGAGGCGTGGAGGCAAGTGTCAAGCTAGTTTTGCAAAGCAAATAGAGTATTATCCTTTTGTTTAAGACTTTTTATCTGCTATGTGATACTTTGCTTGGAGGAGCAGTGCATACGAAGAGCTTTCCTGCGCACCCCACCGTCCTTGATTGCTTTACTGTTCTCAGTGCAGATTTATTAAATTTTGAATTACCATGTGTTAAGGAGGTTGATTTTGTTTGCTCTGCCACATAACTTACTTTCCTAAACACTTAGTAATAGCAGCAGTTAATCTATTGACCAATGGCTTAAGCAGCAGGTGGCTTTAAGACCAATGGGCCAGTCCTGACAAGGCCCACAGAAATTCCTAAGGCCTCTTTGTTACCTGGGCTGGAATAGAGAAACTACTTGTTTGGAAAATGTTTCTCCTCCCACAAAACATCTTCAGTATTAAGGGTCTTTTGTTAGCAGAAGGCTGAAGAGGGGGATTATGAAGGATAGTCTGTCACACAAATTGTTTCTTCTTAGACATATAATGCAACCTGCATTAAAAGTTTACAAACTAATCTAATGAAATTATCATTCAAACGAAGCATGTCTCCGAACATTAAATTGATGCCTCGACCTGCCGTGCAATTTCCGCACTGGAAATCTCAAGACTGCTGCTGCTGTTTCAGAGTAAAACAAGATTTTTTTCTAAAAAGCCCTCAGCACTGCTCTGTTTGAAACAGGAACCCAGATAATCTGCAAGGGCTCATTTTCTTAGGAAACCCAGGCAGCAAAACATTAACAATTAAATTAGTTCCCGTGTCTTAAGGAATCCGGAGTTAACTGTGTGTCATCTGGGTCATTATAGCCTCTCCCTGCTATGGCATGCAAATCCACATCAGGAAAGGTGGTAGTTTTTTTCAATTTTATTATTCAATTATTTAGTAGAAGTCTGCAGCAGCTGCAGCTTGCAGTTCTGTCCCCTTTCAGACTATATTGACTTAGCTGAGGGCAGTACTCAGCTATGACTTTCTTTAAGGAGGATTTTACAGTACGTGGTGAGGAGACATCTCTCTCCAAAAAGTGCCCATGCATGCAGTTCCACTGTAGTAAAGAAATGGTGCTTGGGGAGTAAATGGAGCCTTTGGGGTAGCTTTTATTTTGTCTGCCAAGCTGTCTGTGTTGTCCTGATCCAAGTTAGGAAAAATATAACTCCGTGTGGTCTGAATGTGCATATATGTGTATGTGTACACACACAGATGTACAGGCATATCTGTATTTGAATACACACACAGGCACACACACATATATATACACTCTGACCCCTGCACTACAAACACAGTTCTCTATTCTCTGTATCATAAATAACAACTGTGAACAGCTGCCCTGCAGCACATAAAAAAATAGGAATAAGAGAAGCCAAGTCACAAAATATTCTGTAGTCTGACTTCCATTTGCTGAGGTTTCTTCATCACTTGAATTGTGTGTCTGTCTATATGTTATGTTCACATGTCCATATACATATGTTATATATATGCACTTACATGCAACTTCTATTTAAGACCTTTCTATTTTGGGGACTTTGATCTCATCTGGCGATGAGATCCAGTAGCACCACTAGGTGCTACTGTAATACAACTAATTAATATTATTTTTACTGCTAATAATAACAGCAGTGTTTACTTTTAGCATGTTCTCACTCTTGTCAACATATGTTTTTTATATTTTTTAATTTTCTTGTTCTTTGCAGCACAAATGCAAAGAGGGATCCTAATTAACTGTTCAACATTGACGCACTCTCATTTAGTTTTTCTCTCAAACTTATTTATTAGGCTTTGGTTATCAGTGGGAGAGTTTCTAGCACTGAGACTGCCAGGATTTACTCTAAGCCTCTTAGTCTGATGTTTCCATGGCCCTGGCTCTCTGTGTAGAGAAGCTAAGAAAACCATACATACAGCTTTTGGCCCCCTTTATTTCAAGTCATCTAGAGCAGATGTGAGTTTCTTTTTCTTTGGGGGTTAGGGGGTGGGGGATGGAGAGAAAGGCACCTGATTATTAAATAAGCTGGGGAAAATGCTGATTTTTGGCCAGGGCTTGTGGAGCAGTACTGAAGAATTTTTTTGTTTGTCTGAGACTCCATAACTGGATTCCAACATATTTTCAGGGCATTTCTCTGAACCACTGAATTCCCATGAGTAACAACAGGAACACCTTTGTCTGATATCCACACCAAAGGCTTCCCCAGAGACCTACAGCCAAAGCAAGTCAGAAAATGTAGGAAGGCATTCCCTCTGTGGCTGCCCCCCAGGTCCCCAGTGCTCCTCCAACCTCTGATCTGTGTAGGACATCTTCTTCTGTCCTGCATCTGCAAGAAAGGGGCTGTTCCTAGTCTCCATCCCTGTTACCCCTGTCAAGTACTCAGTGCTCTCTTTTCTTTTTTTCAGGGAGTGCATTTATTTGTTTCTTTCTCTTTTTCTCCCTTTCTTTCTTCCTCTCTTGCTGCCTGCCTTCTTTCCTCCCTTCTTTCCCTTTTCTCTCTCTGCTTTTAAAAAAAATTTTCTAAGAGGTGAGGTCTCCCCTTGCTAACTCAACACCTAATTAGAGCAGTGAAAATTAGCTGCATTCACTCTGGCTTTAGTCCTGGCAGAGTGTTAGAGAATTGGCCCACTTTTCAAGGTGCCAAATTGGAGGCTGAATCCAGGTGTGGTCAGAGGCAAGGGGATTATTTTCCTCCCATGGGGTGCAAACAAAGGCCTGTGCTAGGGATAGATGGGGTGGGGACAATGTTGCCCACAGGAGGGCTAAATGCTGCTGACATCTGAGCCCTCAGCACACCACAGCACCAGGCTGGGTCACAGCTTGCACAGCCTGAGGAGCCGTGTCATAGGGATGGCAGCAAGGGAGGGCTCTGCGTTCCGTGGCAAGGACAGAAGGAAGGGTGGAGAATCCTAAAGGTATGGCAAGTCCCAAGGAGAAGTGGGTACTAATGAGTTTGGGAGACAAAACCACAGCATTTGTGTGCAGGTTTTCCATACTCTCCAGCAGCATCCTAACTCCTGTTGTCTTCCAAAGTCTTTATGTTATCCAGCTATCTAAGTACCAGTGAACAGCAGGGGAGTAAAACAGGTCATGCTTCATCTGATGGAATAAAGCTTGCTGGTTGACTGAAAAGTCAGAAGGTGCAGGTCAGTGTGGATAACCCCACTTCTATTATCCTATCAAAAGGAGAAGATGTAGCTTTCCTCACTACCCTTGAAGAGCACAAGCATTGACTGACGAGGCAGCAAAGTTAGAATCTCAGAGGATGTCTGCATGTTGCCAATTTTACTTCAGAAAAAAGAATTTCTTGTTTAAGTAGAGCTCTACCACATCCTGTAAACTGTTCTTGCCTATGCACCACATCCTGCATCCCCAGAAACCACCCTTCTACCTCCTCCTGTGGATGCAGAGCACAGAGCACAGAGTCCTTGAGGAATGCAAGGAGCTGGGAAACAGGGGTGGATCAGACCACCTGAAAATCAAACATCACAACTATAACCAGGAAGGAAAAGGAGGAAATATATAACACCTGATACTATTCTGCTTTGATTTTTCTTGAGCTCTGGCAAGTAATATAATATATGTCACCATGGCCTGGACTGGGGAGCTTCAGACCTTCCTAGATCCTTAATGTTAGAAGTGTGGAAGCTTCAAACATAATTTGTATTTTTGCCACTTTGCTTTCCCTGATGCAAAAAAGCCAACAAGTGACGCTTCAGAAGGGACAGGCCTGTGTGAAATGCCCCACTGCAATTATTCTGTGGAGAACCTGGGGCAAACATCATCTCCACTGCCATGTGTCTTTTACTGTTATTTCTTTAGGGTGGGATATGTATGAAATAGTAACAAACAACCCATTATTCTTCCCTCCAGACCCTTCAAATTTGGCTATGCTTTGCAGTTCATCTTTGCAATGAAACCCTACCACCACCATAGTTCTTTAAAAGGGTCATAGGGAATTACAGCAAAGTGGCATACAAAGGTAAAGATGTCAAGTGAGTTATATTAGCAGAAAAAGAACTGCACAGTAGGTCAAGGTTTGGGCAACAGCAGGGAGATTTTTGTTAAGATAACATTACTCCCAATGGTAGTGACTTCCTTTGTAATTCATAGCTGCCCAGAGAGAATTGCCTCTATTCTCATGGAGTCACAGGGCCCTACAAGAAGGTCCTATTGGGTCTAAATGTGACAGACACAGCAATTGCTTGTACAAAAAAACTTTTACTATATCAGCAGCATGAATGGGCTCCAGAGTAATGCTCTGTAATGCTTTACATTTTCAGGTAATGCTTCACATTTAATACAATTATCAGAGCCCCTTTTCAAAGCTAAACAGAGGGTCGTGCAGTTGTGTTTTCCTTCAGGAAGAGTAAAGGGGCAGAAGTTTCTGATTTATGTCCCAGCTAAACCAGCAAAGAAAAAGGACTAGTCCAGCACAGGAGAATCTACAATCACTGGTTGTGTCTGTATTGCACACAAACTCAAGAGCACCTTGGGACGATCTAAGCTCAAACACAGGCTAGAGGCAACCTTCAGGGAATGCCAGGAGGGAAGGTTCAGGCAGATGGTCCTGCTTGGCACAGGTCCGTGGCACAAAGAACAGGCTCATGGCATTCCACACATCTCATCTAAGAATGTAGCAAACCCACCCTGTTTATCAGATCCCAAAGATACCCACTGGAGGATTTGGATTTATAAACAGCCTACCCTTAGGCTACTCCTCCCTGAGAGAGGAAGCTCATACAGGCCAAGGCTGGACATTTGTTCACAAGCCATAGGACTTTCACTGGCCACAGTGTAGATGGCCAGAGCCTGGACAGGAAGACCAAATACCTCGAGTGTATTCTTTGGCTTAGGTCAACATAGATGAAGCCATGTTGTGCCTGAGCCTGCAATCAGCTTGTAGTTTAAAGTACCATAGACATCCCTCAGAGAAGCACAACTGTTTTGAACTATCACTGCAGGACTATCTGCCTTTGGAAGTCAGATTTTAAAAGAAATCTGGGAATATACCAGTTCCTGTGCTTGAAGCATAAAAGATGCATTGCAGAGCACCATATTGCTACATCAATATTTTTTAAATGAATGTTTAAAATGACATTTCTTTCCTCATTTGAAAGAGCTTTTTCAACACTTTGTGAAAAGGTCTGATTTCTGACTATTCTGATATATCTTCATGTTCCCTACACTGAAAATACATCCAGATTCACCATTATACATTAAATTTATTCTTATTTCTATGTTGTGAAAAGGTAAGAAACCAGCAAAGAGGAATACTAACAAGATTCTAGATCTTATGGGATTTCTTTAATATCCTTTTTTCCCCCCAGTTCTGGTGCATATGGACTCACTCTAAGCCATAACTGTCCTATAGCTCATAAAATGTGCATTACATCTCATTTTAGATAGAAGTCAGCAGGAACAAAGCTACTGAAACGGATGAATAAACAAATTGTTGTTAAGGCTACACACATCAGCCTCTAAATAGCAGTAGAAAAATGTGCTATGCTTCTGCAGCTCAAATTTCTGATTGTACAATGATCTGAACTGTTCATGCAAGTGTTCATTTCAGCTTGACCCTGTCTGGCGCAGGTGGGAAGCACTGTGTGTCAGAGTAGCAGGTAAAATGGCTGGTGGCTCAGGGACAGGGGAATCCCATCCAGCAGCAGTCACAGCACGGCTGTATGGCCATAAAATGCCCCCCACCTACTGGCAAGAGCGGTTACCTAGGGAAAACACATTCCTAGTCACCTCATCTGCTCTGAAGGCAGAACCACAAGTCATGTACAATCATATGCTGCCTTTACACTGTGTTCTTGAGTCCAGGCAAGCCAACACACCACGAGGTGAGCCCACCCAGCACTCAGCATTCCTGCTGCTCCTCCACCTTCTATCTTTCCTGGTGAGCACACATGGCACATCCCAAGGATGCACTGCAACACGAATGGGAGCCCATACTTGAGCTCCTCCACATACACTGGTCTGTGACCTGCAGGTTCCTGTGCCTGTGGTTATTGGGCACTGCAAAATTTGAAAGTGGTACTGATTCTGTTCACTCTGGAGAAGTTTTAAGGCTCTCAGTCTTACCTGCAGCCCCGCTGTGGCCGTGCTGCTCTGCAGGGTCTGTGTGCTGCCTTTCCGACTGCTGGTGTGCTGTCTCGGTGAGCTCCATGCCCGTTAGGATTATCCACTGTCCTGTGATGAACACACCTGGAACTGCTTCACTCGCACTCCTGGTTTTTGGGCACAAGTAGGGCCTTCTTAATGCCATGACCTGACAGGATGTGCCCTCCCCATGCTTTAAGCAGCCCTTCAGGCCCTGGACACAAGCCTCCAACCCTTGCCACCTTGGCATGGTGGGCCAGGATGGGATGTTGCCCATGCTTTGCAGTCCTTATTCCTGTAAAGGGGCCTTACAACAAAGAAAAGAGCAGGCCAAAAGTGATCTGAAATGGGGTGAAGTTCAGCAGTAGGCATCCTTTCCACCCATCATTGTTTTGCAGTAATTTCTACCCAGTGGCAATATCCTCTGTTTTGCTCACAGCTGAAAGTAACTCTGAAAGTGCTTTGAAAGGGCTGAGTTTTAACCGAGCTTAACACTTTTCCAAATGATTTTTGTCATGATGAATATCTCCCTCTCAGATGGGAATTTCATCTTTTCCCTCCCATTTCTTTCCTGCTCAGCCTATAAACCACTGTAAAATATGGCTCACTGTTTCTGTGCTCTCCCATGCCCTTTATTTCCATAATGGACTCTTTGCCCACGTGTTTGCTAATATTTCTACCTCACTACATAAGCTGGCAGATTCCCAGAGTGTTAGTGCCTGTGACATGATCCCTTTTTGTTCCCTATGCAGTTATCTGGCAGCACCTTGTCTGCAGGGTGGGCACAGATGCACCTCACCTGGCACAGGCTGTTGTAGAGCCATGACAAAAACACCTGCCCTTTCTGTAGTAATCTGCCGAGCTGCTGGTGTTCCCTGCACCGGGAATGCAAGGTTAAATCACCACTTTGCTTCCTGTTGTGTCACTGCTTTAACTGTTTGCATCAATTATGGAATACACTCACACAGTACTAATGCCTTTGCTGTGATTCACACAGACCTTTGGAAATCAGTGCTGCATGAAGCTTTATGTGAGGTCCTCATCCCTAAATCTTCTAGGAGCCCCCAGACTTCTGGAAGGACTTGTCTCAAAAAGTGGCCCAAACCATTTCTGCAGATTTCTGATGAGATCACAAAGAGTTAACCTGGAGCCACCTCTGCTAAGCATCTTCCCCAGCCCCTGGAACACAGCATAGCAATAGGAACACTAAAACATATGAAGATGTAGGAATGGCCATCAGTGCTCCCTCCAAACAAATAAACAGCCTTTTCTCCTGCAGAAATCTGACTAAGTTCCAGGTGTTTTCTTCAGTGCTCTTACCTGACCCCTTGAAAACGAGCATTTCTAATGCTGCTGAAATGCATTAGAAGAAGGGAAATGGCAATTTAAAATAGTTCTTTTACATCCTACATCTCTGTCTGTATTTCAGTACATCTGCTGAGAAATCCAATACTGGTACCATCCATCAGAAAGAACAATAACCTCTTCAGGGAATTTCAAATG
>VZRX01023604.1:62061-67061 GCA_013398075.1 Notiomystis cincta | reverse complement strand
ACAGCGAAGGAGAGTTGTAATGGAGATGTAACACTTGATAAACCATATGCAGCCAGGCTCAAGATATAAAGATGCTTTTTTTGGGGGGGGGGACACAGGACAATTTTAATCCAGCTTTCCTCCTTGTGCAAACATGTAGCCATTAAAGCCACAGGCCATACATGAATGACTTATCTAATAAGGATTTTGAAGCTGGACTGGTACCTGGGATAACAAGTTCTCCTGCCTCATGTCACATTCTTAAGACATTTTTTGTTTCAAATCAAATTTATTTCCCAAATGGAAAGATTTGTCCCATGTTCCAGAATGCTATCAGTTGGGACTAGTTTGCAATTGTTAAGCAAGCCTTTGCCTTATCTCACAGCAGGAAATGGAATACTTTCTTCTTGATCTTTCATATCCTGAAGATTACACAACTCACTGTCAGTGGCACCAGGGGCATGAGAGCTGTGCCCAGGGAATGGATGTACACAAGAATATCATTCCTCTCTGCCATTTTGCTCTGAGAAAGAAGGAAGACACAACATTGCTGCAAGAATTACCAAAATGTGTGAAGGAAAACTTGCATATTCCTAACATTTCCCTTCTTGGTGAAGCCAGCATAGTTCTTGCATGGTGTCATTCGACTTCAAATGCTTTGCAAACACAAAGTAATTAAGCTCAGTATTCTGTTACAGAACACTATAAATTATATCATTAAAAATATAGCAAGTATCAGAGACTAGTTAAAACACATGACATAAAATGCTCTGATACATTTTATAAGCATGATTTGATAAAACTGCCTAACATTTTCTTAGCAAAGATATTTGATATATTAATAAACACTGTATTTCTATTAAAATTTAAGTGCTCAGAAACAATTCAAATACCTACTAATGCAAGGGACTCAGAGTATGTCTCTACAAGAGAACACTCTTAGTGCCTCATGTAAATCCTATATCTGTGACTTTTCAACACCCATTTTAAAACAAAAAAATCAAAAAGCGAACTTGTTTATGTACCTCTAAAAATGTGTACACGGACCAAACCTGCAAGCACTTATGTAGATGAGTAACTTTACTGCCTGTGGAGCTCCAATATGAGTTTGCAGGATGAAGCCTAAATGCATCTTTGGTAAACAAGCCATCAATTACACACTTTAGGGACGGCAGCACCTGTGCAAAGCCTTCAACTCAAACGACAGACACTAAAGAAATAAAAAGCAATTATCAGCTACTAATTTGAGTAAAACTGTTTTCTTCCTAGAGCTAAAACCACAATTTTCAATGACATTGCTTCTATTTTTGGCAACTAACGATCTTTATTAGATTATTGTACAGCAGACATTCATGTCCTCTCAAAAATAAAAGGTTCACAAATTTTAATATTGTGCTATTTTCCACACTGCTTTGTTGATTATGAAGATTTCCTTGTACATGCTTTTAGAGAAACAAAGGCACTGCTGTGTGGGACAAACAAAACAAAACTAATTACACTAAAGCCATCTTCACAGCAATTTGAAATTACTCCTAAATGCTTTTGATTTCTTACTACACAAGTATTTTCCAACAGGAGTTTGAATATGAAACTCATACCAGCTATACTACTCAGTTCTAGGATAAATGGTTGGTTTGCATTGCCCCTGGTCTTTATCTAACACCGAGAATAGGCTGCTTTTTATCAAAAGAGGAATAAATTGCTGTTATTGTGATGTTAGCCCATCACTTGGCATTGCAATTCAAGTTTTTGTGCGAAAGAAATGTATGATCTAACTGCGACTTGACCTATGCCTTCTGAGATCCATCTAGGTGCTCTAATGGAGCATAAAAAGTACTGAATACAAGGACGTGCAAACTGGTAGTGAAGAAATTTGTTTGGGAAGAAGAACGAAGAGAAAGGGCCTTTCAGGAGCTTGTGGTGTACATGCTGGCCAATTTGTTGAATATTGAAGAACGCTTATTGCCAAATTGAAGTTCTTTTAATTAATGTATTTCAGCAGGATTCTCTACACTTGCTTGCAGCTAGTACCTTCCTCTCTCAGTCATGCTCTCTGCCTCTCTCTTTTCTCAACATTTTAAAAGTGTTGTGGTTTAATGACTGTTACTGAGAAGTCATTAAAATGGTCTGTTAAACTGTTAAGGAATCAGATACTGCTCCTGTTTCTTTGTAGGATTTTTGTCTTTCCCAGTACAAGAAAAATCACATTAAGTGCATATCAAATATGTGGGCCACAACATATCACTATATAAACTAATTCAAGGGAGATAGTTTGATTACATTATAAAATCCTTTAGTTCTTACAGTGTTTCTCGGAATTTATCAAAAAAAAAGGATGTGTTTTTTGAAAGCAATTTCTAGGATAGTAGCATTTAGATTTTAGTCCTGATAAAGGCTCACTTTCCATTCATAGTCAGAACCTAAATGTGCTCTTCTTGTACCTAAACAGATAATAAGCACTCAGCACACTCCCCCTTCTTGACACAACACACTGAGACTAATCACACATAATTGGAGAGGAGGAGCAGAGGGGCTGGGCAGGCTATTGTGTCCAAAGGACAAATGGTCAGTTTATGAGGCTTTTGTCTGATGCATAATTTCTTATACAACTACAGGAGGAAAAGTCCTGTTGGAAAAAAACATACATACACACATATAGAAAAGGAGCCTTCAACACTAAAGCAAATGAGGACATTTCAACCAGGGATAAAAAAATCAACAGTGGAATTAAAAAAAAAAAAGGGCAGAAAAATACAAGCATTCAATAGGTGCACTTTTAGAAGATCTTCAGACAACTATTTCCTCACCAATTAAGTATCAATGCATTCACTTCTTTACAGCCAGTTATATAAACTCACGAAGTATATTATCCATATATTTTCAAATACATCTCAAAAATAGCATTTAAAGAGATTAACAAAGTACATGCAAGTTTAAAGGCACAAAAGAGAAGGAAGCCAGCTTTACACCTTTGTTAATGCATACATGTGAAGTCTGATCAGTTTAAGGCTGGAATATAATTGGAAAAATAACTTATAAAATGATGAAAGAAAGATGTCTCGATGTTTATACTCAGTAAAACAAGCCACGATATCTTCCTCAGCATTTAGATTAGAAATATTTCTCCAGTGATGATTCAGGGACATAAGTGGGGGAAAATGAACACTCCACACACCCTGACCATCTACATACATGGATTAATTTTCAGCAGTCCATCTTAAAACAAAAACCAAAACCAAAATACAACACAAAACAAACAACAACAAAAAAAGAGTGTAATCTTCTATCTCTGTTTGGTTAAAATTAGAAGAAAAGGGTAATGGAGGTTTTCCTCATATGTATCATTTTCTTCATTTTTCAACTGCAAATAAAAAATGGATAAAGTGAGCAAATTGTGTGAAAGCATTTTTAAATTACTGACAGTACTTGTTTAAGTAAATTTCCTGGTATAAACGATACTACTAAAGATTAATAATTTAATAACTACAAAAATATCTTAAGGTCAAATACTACCATGGGTATGGAACTGTAAGTCAAGTATCAGGAGTTGGTCAGAGTTTGCAGACAAACTAATTTATGCAATAAATACTTGAACATTACTTATAAAAATGTGAGGCCCCATATTGCTGCACTAAATAAATTATATTCAAGTGAGATTTAAGGCCTGAATTAAATCCACTCTGCAAGGAACTTCAGAACAAAGGCTAAAAGTTTATCCCTAATCAGCCTAACTATTGCTGTATATTTGGTATTTAAGATCAACAACTGTTTCAGACATCTGAAATACCATAATCTTACCTGAAGGTTTACGTAAGTGCAAGGCTGTAATGCAGTTCTTGATGGGCTTATATATTAATTCTGTTTAATTTTAAAAATTCTTTTTGTAAGAGGGAATTATAACCTGATAATTAGAGTGGTACAATTCCAACTGCTAGGGACAACATTATATGTGCTCTTCTGATCCACACTAAGGTATTCCATATTTCTAAAAAAATAATTAATTTTATTTTCTTAAGTATTCTGGTTAAATGGATTTTAAAATCCATATACATATTTAACTGAATTATGTGTAAATTACTCATACATATTATATTTTGCAATCACTTCGCATAAAAAATATTTGCATATATTTAATATAAGCCTAAAGAAGAAATGTAGAAAAGTGCTTTTAGCTAAGCCTGACACAGATGGTACCCCCAAATACTACATTTAAATCTAGAACTCTTTTTATGTCATACTGTTTTGCCTCTATTTTCCTTGCCATGCATTAAGGATTTTAGTTGGTCCATGTCACAACACTGCTCGTGTTATTTAAACAAAGGTCTTTTCCATATCATATTCTTCAGCTGTGAAGTGCCTCTGTGTAAGCTACTGTCTATGAGCAATTAACACACTTTTCCTTTTTCATAGTGGAACATAAAGCTGATCTATTCTTTAAATTCTAATCCACTTTACTAAGAAGTGTTTGTGTATAATTACTAAACTAATGACAATCTGCTTCCCAAGATCGCTAACTTTACCACAGGTGGTTCACTTTGTTTGCACAGGATTACCAACCAGATTCTTTCTATCCTGGCAGTTTCTGCCTGAAGAAAGACTATTTTACTTGTACATTAGAGTTTTAACAACTTTCCATTTCCAAGGAGCCATATATCTATCCAAATGAAAGCCAGGGAAAGTAGGATGGTACATGACCAACTGTATTTTCCTTCTCTTATCTATTTGTTGGACTCCACTTGTTGGAGTAGAAAAACAGAGCCCAATTATGAACTCTGAATGCAAAGAGGCAGCACAGCTGAAGAACTGAGCACGGAAAAGATAAATATTCCCATTTCTATGCATGTCCTCTACAGCTTGGTAGGATTTGGGTCAGTGCATCCCACTCAAGAACAGTAGTACAAAGAATTCTCTACACTGAGGAAATCATGAAGTATAAGAATAAACACAGCTAAGGAGATTTTATCGAGGGAGGCAACAGAAACTATCTGCCCCCCCCCCCGGAATTTGGACCCGGATTCTAC
>VZRX01023604.1:0-60635 GCA_013398075.1 Notiomystis cincta | reverse complement strand
TTTTTTTTTGTTACTTGCACTACTGCCAAGATTGTAACTAATTTTTTCCCCTGTTGTAGGAGGAGGGGTGAACAACTCCCCATAGAAGGCAGCTGTGTATGAGTGACATGAGGCACTAATGCAGAGGGCAAAATTAAAATTCATGAATCTCTTCACAACCATTTGTGTAACAAGATTAAGACGGGACAGCAGAAAATAGCTGCATTATCAGGCTTCTTACAGTTCTCCAGCTGGTTACGCTCTATTCCAAAACAGTAGGGATAAGAGGATAACATGCAGCCTGAAGGAAAACGCCTCTACTTCATTTGGGAGCAAACTCATCCTGGGGAAGATGAGATTTGGAAGGAGACATGCAACGCAAACTGATTCCTGCTAAACCTGCAAAACTTTTAAACTGCAGTTTTAAGAATAGTTGTAAAAATTCTGCAAAGGTTTCAGTCATGAATGAAACACAAGTTCTCCATGTTTGCCGCTTTAAAATTGTGAAAATCTATGTTGAAACCACAAAAGGCAATTTTTTAACTTATAAATTTTCTATATTATGCTTTCTTTATAGGAAAATGTTTATTAATCTGTAGGTCCCTCAGGATTTTTAAAATCACTGCCATCTGAATTCTGCAAGAGATTTGTCCATGTTTCACATAGCAAACAACACATTTTAGGGTTTTTTTAGAGCACAGAAATAAGAAACTTGGCCTGATGCTTAGCTGTTCTAAACAGGAATAGATCCAGCTGAGAAATTTTCTGACTATGCATTTTAGGTGCTGATGTATATCAGTTATTCTTTTGGCTTATGTTCTATGAAATGTCATGGTGTCTGCACATTATGGCATTTTTTTTCCATTTGCTTCAGTGGTGCATCACCTTCCTATAGGCAACACTACAACTTCACACTCAGTATTTTTGAGTTTTATTCATAAAGGAGCGGGGAAAATAGTTTTGAAAATGCAAAAGCTATGAAAAAAAACCCCAGAAGTGCTATTGTAGGCCTAACTCTGGGTCTCCTTGTTCCTCACAGCTTGAGGAACAAGGAAATGCAACAGCCCTACCAACTTTTCAGTGCTTTGAGAAGTTTGAAGAGCAAGGAGGCCACAGGGAAATAGTCCTTAACATCTCTCTGAATCACTGCACCCCACTCCACAGTGGGATTTTATTCTGTGGAAGTAAATAACATCTTAAATCTGTCACTTTCTGAGGCCAAGCATGATTGCACAGGTCTGTCTGCACTTTGTACAAGTTTGCAGGACATGTATTTGAGGAAGGATGAAAAGAGGCAGAATTTACCCTTCATGTAATTTGTCAACAAAATGTTTGTTTTGCAGAGTCATTATATATTTAAATATTGCAGGACTAGTAAGAGATCACTGTTGGGCTATCAGTGCATACTATAAGACACTATCACATTAAAAAATAGAATATCACACATAAAGAAACCCATTCAAAAATATATTTGGACCTTTATCTTCCTCATTCTTGAAGATTTTTTCCAATAAAATTGAAGTGCCTTGGTTCAAAAAAAATTAAATTAACAAGAAGTTATTCTCGACTTTAGGACATATTTTTTCTCAAGCCAAAAGGAGACAGAGGAAGGAAGAACAAGGAACAACGCTGCCACAGCTGTGATTACAGTAGAGAAAAAACATTCCCAAACTGGATTTAAACTAATGAAGCTGAGCATTACCCTCTTCAAGTACATGTCCATCTTAGGTTTCACAGCTTGTGCTCAGAAATACCTCAGTAAAATGATCTGCATGTCTAGAGCTCCCTAATTTAAAGCTCCTTCAGATGGGTCTTTGCTCTGGCCACCACTATAAGGACTGTAGCAGACACATAACCAGAGGAAGATAGAATACATTTGTTTTCTAAGCAAAATAAGCTACTCTATCATTTTAGACCCATCTCTTGGATCAAGATAACAACTATTACTCCTGCATTTCACTGCCTCAGAGCTGATTTGGATGCAGTGGATAATGAAAGAGAACTACCACCATGAAACAACATAATCAAAATCATGCCCTTTTCAGGTAGAGGCAAATAAAACATCCATCACATTGGGCCTTACATTTATATCATTTTATGCAATGAACAATGACTGAAATTTATTTGGTTTTCATGTGACCAGGTTCAGACCTATCTGAACAATGAAATTAAGTGATTTTATGTACACATGTCTAGATAGCTTTAATGAGAGTCTTTATTATATATGAAATTACACATTAAAACATATATTTCTTCCCTACAACATCACATGCATATTTTTTAGCATAATCTGAGTTATCATACAGTGGTGCTAAATAGAAAAAAAAATGCATTTCACTTCAATTTTGAACATGTCTATATTTTCCAGGGACAATTCTTAGAAAATTGCAAGAGGTTATGTCTAAGGTCACATGGACCTACAACAGTGGATTTCTTTAAGGTATGAAAGAGAGATCTCAGAATTGCAAGTAATAAATATGATTTTGATAAGCGCTTCTCCAGGAAAATAAGAAATTCCTAAAAAGTTTTCTGTGAAGCGCCTTCCTCTTCATGTCCTGTATTACTCCATACTTATAAATAATAAAAAAGGAGACTGATAACAGTAGCTTTATGTAAGCAAGCTTAGAAATCACGCTCAGATAAGTGCTTTTGACCTAAATCTTGTAGCGCCTCGATCTGACATATAACCCCACAACTGTGAAATTCTGTATGAGATTTAGCAGTTTGAAGCTGCCAACTGACCCAGCCATAAAGCAGCCAGAGATAAGGATTTACGGTACGATATGATACAATTAGACATTCACCTCCTATTTATTTCAGTCCATTTCAGTATATAACCTATTTAAAAGTTGCAGGCTTTTTATTAAAATGTAAATGCTTGTGTGCTGTATATTTATAGGCAGCTAACAACAACAAGAAAAGACTCTCATAAATTAGATTTCTATGAATGAAAAGGGTAAACAGGAGATGCTTCTGCAAAACTCTTCTAGACATGCAGAGATAAAGGATGGCTCTACCACACAAAATAATCAGATACAAAAATAGCTGTTCAGAAACAGCACACCTAAGGAGTACTTTAATCAAACATTTAGGTTACCTGCCAAAAGGACCATGATCTCTTCAAAATGCAATGCGGATTAAAGTGTTATCTAACACAAGCAGAAAACTAACCTTGGAGTGGAAGTTCGAAATGTGTTCATCATAATTTTCATGTCTTTGGATAGAGAAACCAGCTTTTTCAGCTAGATTGCAAAACTGGTTTAAAGTATTCCCTCGGAGTGGAGCAAATACCATTGCTTTTCCCTGGAACATTAAAAAGAGAATTTATACATTTTTAAAACTGGAAGGGAACCAGATATAGCATACACCTGACTAAGCTTTTAATATGCTCAAGCTGGAAAAGTCAATTGTTCTCTTGTTAAAATACTAAAATATGGTAACACAAATAACTGTTCAAAATATGCAAGATTTCTGTGATTAAACAAATGCAATCTAGAAAGTAATAAATAAATATTTTCTTTAGAAAACTGCCAACTGCAATACATCTGATTCTTCTCATATAATAATGGTGTCTGTGGATTACCAAAATAAAACACAGAAAAAGCATACAAAATATACACTCAATGAAAAATCCATTTGTTATCTCATGACCATGCAAAGACTGTAAATAATGATTTTCTTTTTTCTCTCTCACACATAGAAGAGTACCTCCCATTCACTGTCAGTGGAATTATAACGGTATAAAACAAGACAAATGGGAGGCAAATCAGACCCAATCATTAATTTTTCAAAGATGTTTTAAACTACCTGAGCTGTGCAACTAAATTTGACCTTAAATTGGTAAATTGCATTTAAATCAAGAATTAATGTTCCTGAATAGTAATTTTGGTTCTTGCAAGATGATCAGACCATTTATGATGCCCAGGCCATACATTATGGTCCATTACCTAAATTTCTGTTCATCCTTCTGTATTTAAGAAAACAAAAATGACTGTACCTTGAACTGATAGATTTTAGACACTCTGTGCAAAGTACTTGCCCAAAACCTAACCTACTTGATAAAGCATCCCTTGAAGTCTTATTTGCAGAATTAGTTCTAATTGGCTGAATTCTGTGTTCTGTCACATGGAATGAAAAGTGGTTGAAGAGCTGTAAACAAAGGTTAATATCAGCCAACAGCATATGACACTGAGGGGAGCCATGAAGTTTACTCCAAGTTCCTGTATTTAACTTCTACGTTAATGAGAGCTGGGATTTACTTGGGAGGTGCTGTAATCGAGCAAAGAGACAAAAAATATTTCTAGGGATCTGAAAAAGTTGTAAAAGGATTAGATGCTGTAGAAGCACATTAAGCTTGAGAAAATGCAATCTGTAAGCCACAGGAAAAGAGTGATCAGTACAGAGAATTTCAATAGGAATGCTGGAAAATTACAATGCTGACATAGACACTTAGAGAGGAGAATAGAGGACAAGTCTGTGTCTCACACATGGACACGTACACGGAGACAATGCACAGTGAGGCAGCAGTAAAAATGCTGCGTCAGTACCTATGGTGCTAATGTGTACTTAAAAGTTTCCAACCATTAACACCACAACACTACATTTATTCTCACAACAGCTCAGTGAGACAGGGAAATACTGTTACCTTCATCTTTCTCACGGGAAATTTAAGCACAAAGGAGTCTTAGGGCAATATCTAAAGCAACTCAACTTCTGCAGCTGTAGCTTTAATTCTGTGGCAAAATAAGAGGTGCAAAGGGGTGTAACTCCCAGCAAAGGCAGTGGAATTGCTTATGTAAATGCTAGGTCTGAATATAGGCTTGGCTCAGGATGAAAAACATTAAACACAGGAAATTCACAATCGGTTCCCTCACATCCTTGGCATGCTTTAATGTCATCAGACAGAAGTGGGCAGCAAAGGGAGCCTTCAGCTGAGGATCCTGCTCCTCCTGCTGCCATCTCATGCCCCCCAGAAAATGTTGTTCTGTAGAAACTCTTCCTGGCATGAGAAGGCCAAGACTCTTCTGGAAACCCTCATTTTTGGGATCACTATAATAGGAAAAATGTCCCTCATCCAGGCCTTACTGATCACATGATTCACATGGGGACTTCAGATGTGACAACCTCGTAAACAGAGACTGCTGGAGGCTACAGACCCTACACTGGCCACTGATGCAGCAGCTCTGATGAGGAATGGTGCTCACACAGCAGCACCCCTTTGCTCCACCTGGAGTCAGCAGTCCATCTTTCCCATATGCTCTGAAGATTACTTTCAATTAAATTTGAAAGAGAAATACAGTAAAATAGAATGCAACATGGTATGAAATATGTCTTAAATCCAGACAGAAAATCTTGAAATAACTTTGGAAAAGGGGAATGGCTTTTGTGGAAATCACTATGGTTATTTTCAGCCAGCTCCTTAGTTGGTGTAAAAACTTTTTAATCTATTGACTTTAGTGTGCATCTAAAATACCTATGGATTTGCTCTCACCAAGAAATCGTGATTAAAATTTAATACCAATAACCTCCTCAGATACCGTGCTCAATTCTGGTCTATCACAATCTGGGTTTAAAGCACTTTTTTGTCATCTGCCCAGTCTCTGTGATTCTTCTACCAGTTGCGGGGCTGCACTCACATTTCTAATTATAAAATGTTTTTCATTCCTTGGCTGCTGTACAATACAAAAATTAGACCAGTGGCCTGATTCTAGTCTAAGTTTAATTCTAATTCAAAAGTGTCTCCTAGGATGACGTTTAAAGGCTGCTGTTTAAAATTCAAAATGGCCTTTCCTCAGATGGAAAAATACTTCCAGGAAACTTGTGAACAAAATACAGAGGAAAATGCCAGTTATAACCGTTTGAAGTGTAACTAAAATGCTACAGTAAGACAATGGGACAGTCATTCATATTTTGGACATGTGACTAAGTTTACTAATCAATTACTACTAAATGAGGTCTTATTTGCTGGTACTAATCACAGCTCAATAGCATCCCATTGACTTCATTGGGATTTTGAATGGATAGGCCATAGAATCATCAGCGCCTTGATAAAAAATTATTCTTAATTAGGGAAATACGCAAACAAACAAATGCTTATTCTGCAATTGAAATTAAAAGTAAATTTTAATGATATTAAAAAATTACCTAAATGTTGGCAAATCACGTCAGTTAGATTGAGAGAAATAAAATATAGCCATTCAAGATAAATCTGTTCTGTATAATATTTCCAGGCCTAATCCTTTGAATGGTTTTAAAGATGACATTTGCATTTGTAACAAATTCAGATAGAAATTTCAGCCCTCAGTAACTCTGTGAGCTGCTCATTTCTGTCTCTGTGAATTTCTTCCTGTGCCAACACAACTGTCCATGGGGTCAATACTAGGAATCAGATGACTGAAATTATCAGAGTCCCATTTCAAGGAAAACAAAAAGTTACCCAAAACACATCATTCTATGCCATAATGATTCTAATAGCCAGAAATAACATCCTTACTGAAAAAGGCAATACCACAGATAAATTTTAAATTAAGAGTAGGAAAAGACTATGCGTTCTGAATATCTCCTTCAAGAGAGCTTTGCAAGGATACCTGTCATTTTCTGTTTACTCCACTTTTTCTTTTGGTATTGTTGGTTATTATTTTCCCCAGACTCTCCTAAACTAGTTGTACTCTAGCTATATTTGAAAAATGACTAGCATTTAGATGTGTCAATTTTATCAATTTGTCGAAGTATTTCCAAAAAGAAAATGAAAGTTCTAAATTTGAGACAAAATAATTAATGTAGAAGAATGAATTTAATAAAAAAAGTTTATGCCTTAGCTTGGGCATAAACTAATGCCCGTAAACTATTCCTAATTATTGCAACTGGAAAATAAGTTCACTATTGATTTAATTGTCCTTTAAAAGTCAAAGTGTAGTGCCACTTAGTAAAGTGTCCTCTGATGTTATCCTTAGATTTATACAGGTTAACAAGAGCAGTGAAATTGGTAACTATTTCATATTCAGAACTGCATCTTTTAGGATCTCAAATGAGACTATGTTTTCATTTGGGTCTTTCAAACCATGAAGGCATATGCTTGAAGGCATCTCTGTTGAAAATGTCATTTTTGGACAAGAGAGCTAATTTAAGGTGTCTGTACTCCCAGCTCCCATCCTATACAATAGTTTGCTGTCCTCTTAGTTATAAATTACAGTAATTTGCAAGGCCATGCCATAACTGGATATCTAGCCATTCATAAAGTGGATTTAGGCAACTGAATTTATTTTAAAAATACAGTTTGGATAGGGGTCTGAAATTCTGCAACAGAAATTTCTGCATGAAGCATGAATTTATTAAGCTAGCTTTGCTGATAAGAAGTGGGAACCATGGCCTAAAATGCACAGCAAATAAGTGCTAGGTTATTAATACTGACTATGCTATTAATCACAATGTGAAGAAGCAAACAAGACTAGGAAGACAGGCAACAAAAAGCCATCTCCCTTTACTCCATCTACATTCATAAAGGAGTGTAGCTCATATGCTCTGAAATACAAAGGCAAGTTCTGAATCTGAATTAGCTAATGGAAGTTAAAGAGAAACAAAGGTTTGATTTAAAGTCAGCCTAGCAATTCCACAGTTACCAGGGCATCTCTTATACACTTCCTCTCACTCATGCTCTTCTCTAGTGTCCTTTCATGGAGCCACTGGAGTGGCCCATGGAAATACCTGAAGGACCAGTTGCTGACATGGATCTGGCCTGAAAAAAATTTCTTTTTGCTTTTTTTTTTAAACTGGGATCTGCTTTGTGTTCCAGATCACCTGTGGTCCCAAAAATTATTGCACTTTGACAACTGTTGGTACATGACGGAAGTCAGAACGCGTCACTCTAAGCAGGAGCTACTTAACCTCTCTTTACTGCCACTGACAGAAATATCTGGGTAACCTTCTCCTCAGGGTGGCTGCATTTCTCCTGTCTTCCTGGCAGCTTTGTCTCACAGCTCATTAAAATAATTCAGTCTTAAGTAACTTGCCTTAGGTCACTCAGGAAAGTCTATGATAGAACCAAGAATAGAAACCTGATCACTCTAAGCAAAGAATGGGATTACTTACACAACTAAAATGACTCGGGTTCTTAAGCCTTTGCACGTTTGGGTCTTCTATTCCTTCTACAGAGGATATCTCTTGTACAAAAAGTACACTACAAATTTTAAATAAATTTTGGATATGCACTGCTAGCATGCAACACTTTTGTTTTGAAATTGAAAGTATATCTTATTGGAAGATTTGGATGTTAAACATGAATGATAAAATTTTTGTTTCAAAATCCTACTTAGAACATTTACTTAATGTTTTCTCTTTTTATTCTGTTGATATACTCCCTTTTTTAATATTTGAGATTATATATATATTTTTATATATGCATATAACAGACTTTTTTTGCCTGTAGGTCTCTCTGATTTAAACAGTCTAATAGATTTAGATTGATAAAATATCTCCTGAGTGACACTCATGTAGAACATGTAATCATTTTATGAAGAGCATAATTTCATTATTTTCTACGATACAAAACATGTAAACACAGGGCTTACCTAATGGAAAAATGTTTTAAGCCACAGTATAAATATAAGGGATTTGTTCATTTTATATAAACATAAATGAAAAGGAAAAAAATATTCTTTCATAATAAATAAATACACAATGACAAAGGTTACAATTGAAGGGATTAAAAATGACAGAAGCCAACATAAAAACTTTCAATATCGTATTTTACTTTAATATGAAGACATTATTATCAAAGGAAAATACTTGAGAAACGCTTTGATAAAAATAATCTGACGCTATCTTTGAAGCGGTTTCATTTATTTTACTACCCACTGTGTTCCTTATCAGAAGGCCAAGTATAAGAAGTTTCCTAGTTTATGATTAGGAAAGAATCTGATAGATTAGAAGACTCAATTGAAGTTGGACATAATAAGTATTAAAGTATTACATGACATTAATCCTGCCATTCCATTACTCTCTCAATCATTGTGCACAGACTAATTATTCTGAAGCCAGTGTTCAGGAGAAAATAGAAACATACTTACACTGGGTTGGAGTAATCTCTTTATTGCATCAACAAGGCTAGCTCTGTACTGGTCCAGAAACAGGCTGACATTGAGAAGAGAACAGAATCCAGATTAAAATGGGGTTTCAATTCTAATGATACTAATGCAGATAAGTACAAGGCTAATTACATATGTTTACACAATGCTGTAAAAGAGAAACTGTGGTCTACATTTCTATGCAGTTCAGGTACTTTTAACATTAAAAAAGACATAAAGTGAAATACAATCTAAACCAAAGCTAAATTATCAGCATGAAACAGCTTTTTATATAGCTGAAATTCACCAATCATACATGCCAGCTATTAAAATAATACTGTATCAGAAATGAGGATCAACATAAAAAGTTAGTATTTTACATGTTATTATATACAAGGGGGATGGAGTTTTAAAAAATGTTTTCTATTGTATTTCAGGTGTTACTATTAAGGGTATTTTTTTTCCTTTCTACCTTCATGGTTTTGGCATTAATTCTAACCTATTATACATATTTGTTACATTTCTATATCTATCTCTATCTATGCCTATAAAGATTTACAAGACCCTACCTCCTCCCTCTCTCCAATGCTGTTCAAATACAATGGCCCAGATTGTGCAGAGTTGTCATCTCTCAAGAGTGCAATCCTTCATCTCCAGCATGGGTCCCGCAAGGATAGCAGCAGAGTCAATTTTCCCATGCAATGTTGCCAACACGCTCAGCCCTATTTTGGTGTGATTACCTCATGATTTGAGGGGATAATTCATTCTTCATGCCCCTCAGTACCTTAATGTATATACTAATAGTGGCAACCAGGGTGCCAATCACTCTTGACTAGATATTTGTGGACATGTAGTTACTGTGGATGAGTGCATTTACAATGGTTAGTGAACAACCATCTGATAGCAACTGATGCCTTTCAGTCCTTACTACCGTGGGCTGCATTTATATTGGTGATTCAGATAAGAAACTCTATCAAGCAGGCCACAGATAATGTGATTTTTTTCTTCTTTTTTTTTTCTTTCTTCCCCCCACATTTTCTCTGTAATAAAACTGCTTTCCAGCTTGTGTCAAGTTCAAGTTTCACACTACATGGCATTTTGTCCATTCTCTGTGGGGTTTTTTAATATACTCCCCTTCCTATTAAACTTCTTTTCTGAAGAGATGTGGGTAAATTTTTTCCCAGGTTTGAAATTCTAAAAGAACATAAAGAATATACGAAAACACTAAAGAGAAAAAAGCAGCCTGCCAACCACAGGTCTTTCTTCAAGAAAAGAAGATGTGTGTATATTTAAGTAAGGACACTCCACAGCTACCAAGGAGAATACTATATTATATATCATAGAGTCAGCCAGCCATGCAAGAACTTTGGATTTTTGCTACTCTGGAACAAACAAACAAAACAAAACAAAATAAAACAAAACTTGCAAGTGACCATATTTCATTAGTAAAAACTGGCAGAACCTCACACTGGTGAAATATGGTGAAAATATGGTAGAATGGGTATCTGTATATGTGTTGAAGAATAACATTTAATACAGAAGTATGATCTGAATTTCTCCTCAAGAATATGAAGTACTAGCTAACAATTTCCCTGATAGCTTGGCTTACAAGAAAATTTGAACTTGAACAATTGACATGATGACATCCCCTCAGCCTTGATTTATCTTCCTGGAAGAACTTTACTGAAAACATGGGATGCTTAAATTTAATTAGTTGAAAAAGCAGCTCCTATCTCTGATGTCTCTTGGGTGTTTTAATGACATTCACCTCATGTTGATCCCTATACAGATAGATGTCATAAGACACTACTTCACTGGGAACTTAACCACCTGCAGAAGAAGTGGAATACATGATTCCTTTCCCAAAAGAATAGTGAAAAGTAATTAATTTTCTTCAACATGAAACATTGCAAGCATGCACACATTTACGACTTCCTGGGATTGTGTGTAAACAGAAGCATATTCTGAATGAAAAGTGCATTTATAATATTTTTATTATTGAAAGCAGTGTAGTGGAAACACAATCTTGGGGCACCTTACCAGCATTAAAATCCCCTTTTCATGGACCTGAATACCATTCTCTCTTTTCTTTCCAATGAGATAGGGGCACAACTTCTGCTAGCAATCTTGTTTCTTTACAATGAGAACTACAGGCTTTTGTTTACCAAAACCTGAGTGTCTGAGAACTTAAAATGGTTACTTGACCTGCTAGATTAAACAATTTCAATAATACCTTTTCTGTCCAACCCCAATTGATATTTTGATGGCATAGGACTCTTAGCCCTCTTAGCTTAGGAAACCCAGATAACCTGAGACATTTGCCCCAAGTTGTCCTGCCCTCCAAGAGGCCTGTCCCTGCTGTGATTTCCAAGCTGTTGTTCTGTGAGCCACGTCCTCTGGCCAGAAGGAGCAGAGAAGACTGGGAGCAAAGCTAATGCAATGCAATGACTCCAGGGAACATCTCTAGCCTCCCTCTGAGTCGGGGGATGCCTTAAATGAGGAAAATCCTGAAGAAGTCATTAGGTAATCTGTGCTGCAGACAGGAACAGCATAGGATTTGGCCCACGCAAGGGGATTTAGTCACGCAGTTTTTCTTACTGGTAGAATTGTATGACTAAATATTACCACAGCATACTGAAAATGTCCCTGAGAGCATCCTTCAAAGCTCACAACATGGGAGTTCCTGTGTCACCTGCTCTAGGTGACCCTGCCTTGGCAGGCAGGTTAGACTGGGTGATCTCCAGAGATCCCTTCCAACCTTACAATTCTGTGATTCTGTGAACAGCTCAGCAAAATTAAATAATGCATTGATCTAAACCATTCACACTCAGTTCTCACACCTCAATTCAAACTGGCCTTAAGCTTGCCATTACTTTAGTGGTAATATCTAATGTTTATGTAGCTCAGGACAGGAATAGCAAGGTTTTCTTGGGTCAGCAAGGAAGTTTCAAAGCACAGCAGTAGAAAGGTGAGAACACGGTTGATGATTTGGCCTTTGTTTAGGCAATGCTCTTAACCTGTAAAATCTGGATGAACAGGCAGGCAACACTGTCATCTCTCTACTCTCTTACTATTTTATTAAAATTTTAAATTACCAAAAAAGCCAAAATGAAAGTTTATACCAAAATTGCAGAGAAATAACAGTAAGCTACAAGAAAACAAATTTTAAAAACCCAAGTAGATTCTTAGTTTTCTTAATGCTAATATTCTTTCATCTTCTGCCTCCCAACAAGAGGCATTTTATAGGCTATGATGTGAACCTTTTGGTTTTTTGTGTGCTCTGCTATTGGTAAAAGAGTTGAGTTTACAGGTGTACTTCAGATAGAATTACATTCATATGCAGTGCATAGAGCCATTTATTTTTTTGTTCACTTTCAACTACATGAGTGACAAAAAATAAAAACTCTTATTTCGATGTTGCCAGGTTCCAATGCACTTGGAAGTGTGTGCCAGAAATCAGGCCTAAAATGAATAATAAGTTTAGAGGGAAGGACAGAGGTCTTACTGCATTCCTGCAAAAATATCTCCTTATAATAAGTGAAATAAACTAACAGAGAAAAAATTGACATATTTTAAGGTATTTAAAGAATACTTTCAGTTCAGTTCTACATTCCTGGCAAAGCCACAACTCCCCGTGACTTCAGCAAAAATCTCAGCAGTCAAAGTAATGTGGGATAGCTCCCTCTGGCCTCTGTTATGTGAATATTTATGCATGTGCCAAATTTAAAGAACAGAATCATTCTAAGTAAATAAAGTGGGATATTTCCAAAACAATACGGGATTCTAAAGCTTATGCTGCCACTACATCAAATTATTTGTGAAAACATGCTTCACAATAATATGAAAGAAAGTTTTTTTTATGTTTCAGTCCTACTAGCCTTTACTCTCTCTTTGGATTAAAAATCTCAGAATTTTTTTCCTCAGCAAAGAAGAGTATGTACACTATTTAAATAATCAGAAATCTGAGGCTCTCAAGAGCTTTGGAAGAGTCTTGGTTTTGGCCTGTCCATACAGGCACCTGTGATTTCTCCTCCTCTATTCAAACTCACACTTCCAGCACCTGTATGTCTTTATATCCACAGGTGTAGGTCAAATGAAAGTCAAAAATTCTCACAGCCCCCACTTGGCCTTAAAACCCCCCCTGAAAAATATGAGATGGGTGGATATGTTTTAAAGATTCCATATTTCAGGTCTTTTTCACTGTATCCTTCTTCCAGGTGTAGCCTCATCATGATTTTTTTCCCTTATTTTTATCTAATAGTTGACATTTTAAAAATTATTTTGGAGCTGCTGAACCATGAAACTATTTTTATTGTCAACATCCTGAATGGTTACATAATGACTAGCTTTCACAGTTTGCCTCTTATTTATTTTATAATCTAGTTGAGCTACTAAATTTAGCTGTTAACTAATAGACTGTTTGTTCTGGGAAATAACTTATTTTCCACTCCTGCACACAAGGTTTATGAAAGTCTGACTGTAAATATATGAATATAAACATATCGCTGCTTGCTGTAATCATGTACATTTTTACTTGAATCTCCATGTGGATTTGGAATATGTTTATGAATAGAGCTTGTTTTCATGTAAATGGGATCAAGCAGTACCACTGGTTAGCTATTCAGAGAATCAGACAATATCACCCTTGCTGGAAATACTTCAATAAAAATTTATCCATGTACCTAATATTTGAACTCAGATTTTTTGCTTTCTAGTTCTCTGTTCTAATCTCAGATTTTATTGACTGACAATGAGCTATATGATGGTGTTAAACTAAATGCAATCTATTCTATCTGTTTTTATCACTGCATACTTCAGGTTTCAGCTGAGAAGCTAGGAGAAAAGAGATTTTTTTTTTTTCCTCTTCAGTGGCAGCCCAAAAAATTCAGAGAGCAAAAATCCTGCCAACAGTTCTCAAAACGATTCTATATCGCTGAAGAGAAATACATGAAAATGAAAAGAAGATTTGAGTTTGATAAAGCATGGAACATTTCTTTCCTCAGCCTTTTCATGTATCAGAAAATCTAGTGTCCATAACTAAAAGAATTATTTCTAGAAGAAACAAACAATAAAGGAATTTTCATGTTTATTAAACTATACATATATCTATGGGTACTTGCAATAGGAAAATAGAAATAATTTGTGAATAAACCTACATTCTTTAAACTAACCTGCACATTTCTATTTATTTTTTAGAAATCTATAAATATTTATACACTTACCTGCATCTTAAGTGCCTCAAAATAAATGTACAAAATGCAGGGATTGCAAATGCATTATGTATTTTACCTGTCATGTCTGATTCTTTGTTTCCTAAAGAAACGACACTATTTCCAAACAGACTAGGAGGGGTATTAGGCCAGAATATTACTGAAAAAAACAACTTAAGTCTTGCTCCACTCTGCTGTACTCCCAGCACAAATAGGATGACATGGTGTGAGTATCAAGAACACAAGAGACAGCACAGCCAGGTTGTTTTGATATTTGTGTGAAGAACAAATTTAACTCTAAATCTCTTGGCAAGACCTTGCTTCACCCACATAATCTGGAGAACATCCATATGTGAGCCTTGTCTAAGCCTCCGAGAAGACTGCTGCCCTCCTGCTCATGTCCGCCAGCACTCTGATCTGACTTTCATACTTAATCTGATCTAATCCTGTCCAGCATTAACTTCATCTGTGCAATGAAACCTGGAGTATCCATTCTAATATTTGGTGAGGAAGGCATTTACTAAATTACTTGCTGAAATCATATGGTGTTGTTTAGCTCCTTATTTTAATCAGATGATGCATCTCTGAGGCACATTATCAGCGATTAGTTAGAAACCCCTCTCTGTCCTTTTTGGGAACAAAGAACTTTTCTGAAATTAAATGTTAAGAGAAACAAAGCAGTGTTGCATTCTGACAACAAATAGGTGTTAGAAAAAGGCAAAATGATCACTAAACACATTTTCTCCAGAGCTGTACAAAACCCATAACTTCGTGAAATAAGAAGAGTTTCCTTAAATAGCAAAATATGAAAGAAAAACAAAAGCTTTAGAGGAATATAAGAAGACATTTAAAAAGAACATTGTTTAAAAAGACAATAGATAGCTTTGTACTTCCCTTTGCCTTTTCCTTTAACTATTTCTAGGTAAGGTACATAAATTTGCTGAACTGAGCAGTCCTAGGAAGTCTCTGCTTTCAGAATTTGGTCTCTCACAACAGTTACGTGCCACAAAACATAAACAGCTTTTTTTTGTTTTGGACATTTAACGGGTCAAGAGCAAATAGCCATGAAGGAAAGACAGATTGGTTTAAAAATATCTGCTCTCCTAAATAAAATTTGCACCGCTCTTTTTTTACACTGTCTACATTTATATAACACAAATAATTAATAATGTACCATTTTTAAAGCCAGCATTCAGCAAATACAGCACAGCACAATTCCACAAATGCAGTATCAGAAAAGGATTGTGTCAATAATCAAATCTACTTTCATAAACATGATACCATATTGCTATATGCTTCTACCTTTTCATAAATTATGTGCTGTACTCTTATTTTTCTTACTATGAATTATCTTATAATTAATTAGCATGTGCCTGTGTAAATAATATGAAGCCTACACCTCCAAATATTGATGTCAAATAGATTTAAGGAACAGAATGTGGTGGTTATGGAAAAAACAGCTTGAAAATCTCTTTTTCCTTGGAAAAATTTTCCAGGGAGCAAAAAATATATCCCCTTATATCAATAGTCAGATCTTTCCTAAGAAGTAAGCTAATTGAGCTGTTTGTGTTGATAAACTCCCTTTTCTCCAGACTGTTCCTCACTGAGCCATAATTATTTGCAATTTGCCTAAGTCGTCCATTTACTGATACGTCAAGCATGAAACAGAGGCAATTCCAGAAAATGGAAATGCTTCTCAAAATCAATCTTTGGGAAATAATGTGGTAGAAGTTACTGTGTGATAGAAGACTACCTTATAACTGTCACATGGAGATGAATATTAATTTGTTGAGGTTAAGGTGGCTTTGTGCTTCATTTGTTGACTTTGCTTAGCCATCAGCAAGCAGTGCAGTACAATTACTCCAGCAAAGCTATTTTTCTAACGTGAGTTTTATGATTTTTATGTACTTACCAGTCAGCACACATAACAATGTCAAAATGTCCTTCCAGTTGAGAGACATCTGTCTCATTATCCCATCGTAAAATGCTAGAGGAAAAAAAGATTCAAAAAAAAAAAAGGAAAGAAAAAAGGACTTACATTTTTCATCTTGAGATTTTTAAAGTATTAATATTATTCTTATGTGACACAGAAGCATTTAAAAAAGTGCAAACTTGTTACTTTCAAAGATGAATGTAAAAATCTTATTCTGTACATTTTTAAGGTTTTAAATCTCAAAGCCAAAAATGCTATTTTTCATCATAACAGAAAGGCAATCCACTCAGGTTCTGATGAGTGGATCACCAACAAATATGCCCTTCTGAATTACTGGCACATGCACAGCTTCAGATTTTCGCCCCTTAACATTACTGCACGAGGAAGTGAAGTCAAAGTATCGACAATCTGAATGAAGCACAAGTCTAGAGAATAGATGTGAATTCATGGATCTCTGTTACATCTGGCAGGCAATTCAGTTGTGTTTCTCATTGATGAAGTGAGCATTCACTTGGGCTGGAGAGAGGAGAGACAGGGTGAAAAAATGCCAAGCTTAACTTCAATGCCAGCTACGTTACCTCCGGCAAGCTTAAAAATACAGCAGTGCTGACTCTGTCAGCACCTATTCTCTCATAGGTGATAAGCTATTTAATTCTAAGATACCCAGTAGTAGGCAAAAATTCACATATGTACCAAGTTCTTCTTTGTTTATAAATGCTGCCGATTTATGTAGCTGCCACAAGGAATTTCAGTACTTTACTGCCATCTAAAAAATAGCAACTAGTATTGGAATTTACTGCATACTTTAAATATCATTACCCTGAGCATTTGAAGCTGCATTTCTATTTCTAGTCTATTTTAAAAAAAAGGAATCTATCCTTTTTCATTTCCTGGTTATTTATAATAGAAAGTAGATAAATATTTATGGGAAAAGCACTTGTGGGGGAAGGGTCTAATCTGATCTTGTCAGGTTGTGCATGCTTATCTCAGTTTTGTATGAGTCTTGACCAAATAGACCCTTTAGTCTTCCTGCAGCTATAATCTACTTCTGGTTAAAAGCCATCTCCATTCACATCCTACTCCTAATATTTAACTGAGGATCAGTTTATAATGTGTTCATTCAGAAATGTTCCTTAAGTATACAAGAAAAAAAGGGAATTTTGTACATTGACTATGCTGTATGCAAAAAAGGCTCTTAATCATGTAGATAAATAGATACAGGGCCATAAAAATTAAGGTACCACAATATGCATGTACATGTTGACAGACACAAAATTTGAGACAGAATGCTTTTAAAACATGGAAATTATGAAAGGAAAGGTCCAGTTGGTTGGGAAAGCTTCGATTGTGTGGGGCTCAATGTAACTGAACAGATCAGGACTCATTAGCCCATTTGCCCTCCTGGAATTTACTGTGACAATCCAAAGACAGAAAAGAGTAGATTAATTTAATTTTTCCCCCTCAAATTGAAAGTAATCCAGATTTTAGAAGCCTAGGTAGCTTTGCACACTGGCACGCAGCAGGCATCCAGTAGTGGAAAGTGACAAAGGAGAGTTCTCACTCTCAGCTGCTGGCTGCCTGCTGGCTACCAGCGGCTTTTTCAACCCTGTTTCCGTGGAAACTTAGGTTAGAATGGTGAAAATTAGGTAAAGGTAAGTTTTGTGGGTTTAAAGCACGCACTCTAATACTTTAAGAATCCTGAAGCAGAACTGGAAATTGGTAGAAGAACTGTGAGCCTTAAAAGGCCACCTTTGGTTCTCATTGCTACAGAAACAGAGATCTGATCAGTACCACTAGAGAGATTTGAATTATGATTTTTTTAACCCATATATTTACTATACTTCACACATGCAGTTGAGAAGGAAGTACAGGTGCCTCCTCCTGAAAAAAAAAAAAAAACAAAACCGAAACCAACCACGCTCTCTCATGTTACTGTCAGGTTTCTGCTGGGCACCCAAACCACAGCATTTTCTGTGCACACCTACTGTAGGCACAGAGGAGTTTCTGTCAGGAGGTTAAAGCTCATAAACCAAAGTGCTGAGCAAAATATGGAATTGACAAGTTTCCAGGAGCATGAGCAGGGGTACAACATGACTGGCATCTGTATTGCTAAAAGGAGTGAGCTAAGGGGGACCCCACATCCATCCATAAGCCAATCTTTCTCCCTTTTTCTGATCTACTACAAGGGCTGCTTTTGGTCTCTGGCTTCAGTACAGCTGCATTCATGAAGATATCATGATTATGCAAAGGCCAATGACAAATTTACCAATTTAAAATGAACTTTGCCATATATTTTCCAAAAGTACAGGAAAATCTTTATTCCTGTGGGGAAATCACCATGTAAACTAAATATAATTTGTAAAAAAAATAAACACTACTGGGACTCATCCTGGTCTGACTCAGGATGTATGCACACTGGTGGGAGAGATGGAACTACAAGCTAGATGTATTTATCCATGCTATCTTTAGCTAAGTGCAAGCATGACTAGTAAAGGAGGCACAGCCAGGGATGTGAAATGCAGTACTGGCTGCAACCTCCAAAACAGTTTCAGTAGCTAACCCAGGGCTACCCTACCCACACTGTTAGCTGCTTCCACAGATTTGCAGAGCTGCAGTCAAACATCTGCACCTGCCCCTGTAAAGCAGACATGCCCCTGCATATCTGGGAATCAGGACCCATTCTGCTCAGAGTCAGCACTATTCCCTCACAAACACCGATGTCAGAATCAGCCTGATTCTGAACCAGCTCTTCCAAGTTCTAGTGCTAATGAAAGCAGTGAGTCAGACTTCAGACTTATATAAATACCATCAACTAGCCAAAAAATATTGTATAATCCAAATGCAATTCCTGACGCTAAAGTACAGAAAAATCCACTGTTACTGCAAAACAATCCTGAGAAAGGTAAAGACACGTAGCTAAATGCACATATCTATACGTAGTATGGGGGTGAGGAATAATAATTTTTTCATGGATTTCTGAGGATGTGACTCTCAGACTTAGTGGTCAGACCTGAAAGAAATACTAAGGCACCATGAAGCAAAGGCTGATTGCATTTCCATAAAAAAAAAAAAAAAAAAACACTGCTAGGAAATCCAGAAAAGTGGTAGCAATGGAAATCTGAAAATCTCGGGTTTTATGAATTTTCCTTTTAAAAAAGCAGAAATAAGTGTAAAAATACAACACCACCAAAAAGTCTCTTAAATCACCAGTATCACATTGAGTGCCAACATAAAGAAAATGCAAGCCTAAGTTAGTATTTTCCTCTTGTTCCTTTCTAGTGATACTAAATTAGTTTACATAAGCCACATTTTTTTCTAAAGTCACTTTTCTCCCAGCAAAGTAAGTTTTGAAGCAACCATATTTTTCTGTCTTTTTTTTTGAGGGAAGGTGCTACAGTACTAAGAACTGAAATGACATTGTAAATTTGAGAAATGGCCTTTACTCTGTGTTTCTGTCCAAGCTGCACCTTCAGTGCTTTTTTTTTGTAAAGAAACCCAAACAAACCAACAAACCAACATGTTTAAATCTGTGTAAAGCCCACCGGACATTATTTTGTACTGGCTTATTTAACTCATGCAGTGTTAGTTTCTTACAACTGAAAACAGGCAACTAAGTTTCAGCAGAAAAGAGTCTGAGACCTAATGGAAATATAAAACAGTTGGGAGCTCTTTTTGGCTACCAGAACATTGAAAATTAAATAGGAAATTAAAAAAGCAACCACTACTCTACTATTCAGCTACTACTTAGGTTAAAGTGATGGTGGCTGAAACTTGGTATCCACCAATGGCCAGCTTATGGTCTGTATCAAATGAATTTGACGAGTTTTCAGAGGAAAAGTACCCATGTCACAAACCTATTATTAAATTAGCAATCTTGATGGCAGTCCCAGCAAAAAGGACAAGGACTGAACAAGCTATGGAAAATGAACCATCCTCTCACATGCAGAGGTGGCTTCTCCAGGTCAGGGATGAAACATACTCTCAAAATAGTCTGAGAAAAGATGTATTGATGCTTTAGTTTCCTAGGCTGTCAACCTCCTAGCTATTCTGAAAAATTCTGAAACAAATGAATTTTAAAAAAGCCCCAAACAACACAAGGCACAAACAATCAAAGAAATTATTCTTTTTTCCCACATTTTTTCTTTTCAATTGACATATAAGACAGAAAATGTGATTAAGTTATAAGAATTATGACAATAGAACGTAAAGACCAAGGAAGAAATACAAAAATGTACCCCAAAATAGCCCCATGTATTTAAAGGAAAAAACCCCAACATAATAAAATAGCTAATGTTGCAGGGATAGTTACAGCAGCCAAGGCTTCCCCCGTACAGTAATTCTAATTTATGGAGGATAGCCTGACAAATGTCGACACTCTTTTCCTTACACTGGTAAAGTATCTCAGCAAACTACAACAAAAGACCTGATTTTACCAGGTTTTATTTCTCATGCAAAATTCTTCATTATTATTATTATTCAACTTCTGTTATTCAGTGTTTGTCTTCCTAATGTGTCTAGGCAGGTAACTTATATGAGAAAAAACAGGTTAAGTCTGATTGTTAAAACTTGAAACATTTCCAAGACCCTCTGAGATGTTCTTGTGATGAATGGCACAAGCTAGAGAAGCTCTCAAATTAGCAGATAAGTAGCTCTGCAGATAAAGACAAAACCTCAAAATTAGAAAAAAAGGACAAAAGACACAAAAGCCTTACTTGCTTCAAAATGTAGCAGTAGTTTTAATAAGGATTAAAAAAATAGTCCCAATTAGCAGATGAACAGCTACCAAGAATTCCTATCTACCCACCTCTTCTTTTCATATTTTAATTTGAGTTTCAATCTTTGAACAGTATTATCATTGGGAAGTATACAGGTTCAGGTAAAAGATTTTGTCTGGAGGCTTATATGACTTTTTCTATGACATTAAGCAAGCAAGTTCATTAACATATTAACAAAAGGCATCATCAGGATGTTTCTCCGCACCTTGATCCTGGTTTGAGATTCCTTCAAGAAGATGCATTTTAATCTAGTGATAGAGGCAATGTGTACACCTATCATTACAACTCCTCTGAGGAATCTTGCAAATTTGCCTACTATAATTTCCCCACCTTTCTTATTATATTCTCACAAGGCTGCTCTTATTTCTCCGCCTTCTTTCACCTTCTGCCTTTCTTACTTTCACTGCTTCACTTTCCTTTGTATTCTTATCCATTATCTCACTCCCTACAGTGCATATCTGGTTTGAAGGGACCAAAGTTAAGCTTTCAACCACACGTACAACCATTTTTCCTTTCCTCTTAGATTTCTAAGCATTTCTAATGTGATATTTACAACTGCCAATGGACACAGTCTTCCAACAATGTCCTTGCAGGTTTCAGCAACTTCCATTTCACTTATTTGCTGGGCTTAATATCTGCACTTTATCCTCAGTCTCCTGGACATTTCTTCTCTCTTAAACCAAATCATGCTCTTTGTTATCATTCTTAATTCCACTATTTTCTCTTTGAGTTATTTTAATTGTCTTACAATTTTTTAAGTGTGCTCTTCTCAATATTATCTTCAAACATTTCCCACATTTCTGATAATTTCAGAATTTCAATATTCTACCTCAACCTTTTCTTCCTCTGAATTTTATTTCTGGGCTATGTCATTCATAAAAGCTAAAACCCTACTCATTTCTCTACTTCATACTGTGCATACAGACCCTTAATTCAGTATTTTTCAGAGCCTCGGTGAGTGAAAAGCTCATTGCATCTAAAGTACCACAAGGCATTGTAACCACATTTTATGGATCCCTTTGGACATAACCATTAATTCTAGTCTGCAATCTAGGTTTAGTTTAGACCTTTCTCTGTATCTTCTTAACTCAGCTCTGCTGTTTATTCTCTCTGCATAGTACCTCTAAGAAGTTTCTTACCCAATCCACTCAACCTCTTGACCATGTCATCATCACTTACATCTAAGTGTCACAATACTGTTCTCTCTGCTCTTGGAAAATGCAGGCTTGCCATATTAATATTTATTCAGGAGGCTGCTGCAAAGGTTGTTTTTCTTGCCTACAACCCTGACCTTGTCATCTTTCTCTGTACTCCTCCAGGTAAGGTGCAAGTTGTCGTTAACAAATGCGTCACAACAGTTCACTTCCCTATTTTTTATCTCTCATTCAATATTGAAAGGACAAGTCCCTTCTTTAATCAGCCTTAATGACAGTCTACATCTTCCACTCAACTTTTCCAGCAAGCACCTGTACAATTTTCTTCCACTACGTTACCCACAACATTCACAGACTTATTCCATTATCCTTGAAACTGTCCTTTAAAATATCACCTACAAACCTGAGAAGGGGTTCTTGTGCCTCCGACTCTGTCTCCCATGCTGACTTCAGTTATCCTTGTTATCCTTCCTCAACATATCTATCTCTGGTCTTAGATCACAGATTCTCTAACACAAGCTGCCTTTTTGCTCTGTGTTTATACAATATCTGGTACAGCAATTCATGATGGAACCTCATCACATTAACATGGTAATATAAAGGAATAAAAAAAACCCACCACACCCAACTATGGACCTCTTCAAACTTGAGATATTCTGTGATTCCATGATCCTATCTAGGTTTTCCTGCCTAAAAGTACCTTTTTAAAACTTGCCTTATTCCTTATTCTAAGAACATATTTTCTCTCTCTTATTTTGTACAACATATTTTGCTAAAATTCAGATAGGAACATTACAGCTTTGTCTTCAAAACTATCAGTCTTAACACTTACACATTTGCTGTGTATCAAAAGCTAGTAAGTTTTTGGGACATAATTAATGCACTGCATGTAAATACAACTGTTGTAGAATATTTTTTTCATTCTGTAGACACATCACAAGCCAACATTCAGCACAAGTGTGGTTATATATTTAAAAGAAGTGATAATATCTTGTATGAAAAAGACACTAATAAAAAAATACCAGTGATGTTTGTGAATTTGCCTTTATACATCCCTACATTCTCTACATCACTACATTCAAAACCAGCCTTTATTTGGAAACTGACTACTGTCTTTAGCAAGAGCCATGCAGTACATCTGGAAAAAAAAGGATGGATCTCAAATTCTAATTCAGAATGATATGGTATAAAAAATATGTATAATTTCAAACTGCAAGACAGCACAAGCACATGTGACACAACTCTACTGACATGATCAGACTTGTGTAAAAATATGACAGAAAAGAAGACGGTTTCTTGCTCTATGGAAAACAGCCTACCCATGGGGAGGATAATCAAGCAAAACAGAAGGAAAAAACCCAAGAATGTGAAGTGAACAAGGCAGGTCCAAAAGGACTGAATGGAGGAAAAATTAAAACTAGCAGAGAAGATGTAGCTCACAGATGTTTAAATTCTCAGGGCAGAAGGGACCAAAATAAACATCTAAGATTTCAAAGTTCTGTATCAAGCCCATACATGTCAGGAAATTAATACATGTGTTTCAGAAAGATTCAAACACATCCACTGCTTAAGAAACTATCACTTCCCATGGAAAGATGTTCTAATGTATTATCATTCTGTCAAATCTAATTTTTTCTAGACTAAATTTGCCTAGCTTCACTTTCTATATCTTATTAGGTACTTGTAAACTAGATTAAAGACTGATATTCTATTAAAGACTTTTTTTTTCTTCACACGAGACTTTCAGATCAAAATCAATTAATTTCTCAGCAATCAAGTAATTTCTTTGACAAGTAAATGGAGCTCTTTAACTCTCTCATTTCCAAATCCTGACTCACTCTTCTGCCCCTTTCCTGAACCTCATCCATTTTCAGTATCTTTGGTTAACGTTTGAATAACTATTCAGTGAATATTAATGAAATAAAGAAAGACAACACTGTAAACATCATTGTGTCAAAATTTAAAAGTTTCTCATAGCAAAGATTAGCTGAGAGTGCCTGTGAAGGAGAGAACCTACTGAAAGCATGTAAGATGTACTTAATGACTGCCTACTAATGTAGAGTCAAGGTAGACAAGGAAGGGTAGACAAAGGCACAGTGGTAACAACATAAACCAGGAACTAACGTAGAACACAGCTGAAATGATGGATATGAAAAAGGAATTGAACAAATAATCTTTGGGTCAAACATCTCGAGGACATTTTCCTTTAAAGCCCTGTGAAGAAAAATCTAAACCTTCTCATATCAGTGGTCTCCCTCTAATCTTTTTGTGTAGCCCAAGAGAGTACAAGAGGAATAGTTTTACCAAGAGAAAGTTTTTTAAGCTAAGAGGAGACCAACATGAAACAGCCAAAGATCTGAGAAAGAATGATTTAAAACAATGCAATGTGATTCTTTTACACCTTTCCCCCTTGTTATTCCAAATTCATAGAAATTTTTTTACAAAGCTTGATAACTTTTAAATTTTTTCTCCTTATGTATTCTTATTTAGCTTCAAAAAGAAGACAGACAAAGCTATAATCAATTTAAAATGTACTTTATTAAGTCAACACAACTGGTTGAAATACATGAATAGGAGAGGCTTGGAAGTTTGTGAAAGTCAGCTGGTATGGTTAAACGGTATAAAAGATTATTAGATTATTCCTCCAAAACCTGAAGTTGCACCCAACTGAAGAAAGAATTACAAACTTGCAAAATTAAATATAATAATAAAATCAGGCAGGTCAAAAATAAGTGAACTCATCCTTTTGTGCTAAATCTTCCTGCCAGCTGATAACTGGGATACAGAACGGGCACTCACACAGGAGAAGAACATTTCAGACAGGTGAAATTAATTCTTTGCATCAGTGCAAAATATTCACAGCAGAGGAAACTGAAGACATTTCGCCACAGAAGCCTTTTGTGATATGTCTTCTATAAAAGGAAGTCCTGATTTACAAACCTTGAGCCCTTCAAAGGCATTAACAAGTATTCAGCTAAGGGCCATGTGGGTAAGACAGCCTGCTTCTGATTCCAAAAAGCTATTGGTGAAGACCCTCACTATCAACATTTTATGAAAATAGACTGTCACTGAAGAAGAGTCCTGACCTGGCTAAATAATAGAACAAAAGGCAGGGAACAGGGTAGTAACAAATGGTCAGCTCTCACAGTGGAGGGACATAATCAGCAGAGTTCCCCTGGGATCTGTTCTATTCAACATGTTTACAAGAGATGAGCACTGAGGTGGCAAAGTTTGCTGATGTTAAGAAGTCATTTGAGATAGTAAGGAAAAGAGCAGACTGTGAAGGATTGCAGAAGGATGAAACTGAGTAATTGGGCAATACAATGACAGATGAAATTCAGTGTGGATAAATGTAAAGTGCACAATGGAAAAATTAATTCTCACTTGATATAGAAAATGAAGGTCTCCAAACTGACCATCACTGGAAATCTCCTGATGTTGTGACAGACAGTGCCATGAAACTATTAGCTCTGTGCTCAACTGCAGTGAAAAATGCAAATCACTGTTAAGCATTTTTAAAAGGGGAACAAAAAGTGTAATTATTCCACTACATATACCTATTTATGCACACTTTGAATCCAGTACTGATCACAGTCATCTGAAAATAAGCAGATTGAAACTGAAAAAGATATAGAGTAGGGATAGTATGATCAGAGACGTGGAATGCTTTCCACCTGAGTTTTCTGTGATAAAGAGAAACAAATTCAGAATGGACATGAGCACGCAAACAGTTCTTCCCAGATATACATGAAGTGATCAAATTAAGTGAGCAGATAGCAGGAAATGTTCCTTTTGGCAGCTTCCTCCTTACCAAGAGATGCTGTCATGCAAGAGTGTTACTTGAGGAGACCGGGAAAGTAACTGGAAGAAAGGGATTCCTTTAGCATCGCTAAGGTGACAAACACGGCGAATTCAATAAAATGTTTCCAAAAAGTTTGAATTTACCAATACTCAAGTCATTCTGATGAATGAAAACAAAGAGAGAGTCTTTATTAAGTCTGTCCCACATTGATGTAACCTGTTACATGAGCAGTTGAAATCAGGAAGGTTATGAAGTTGACATATTTGAAGAACATTGCAGTAAGGTAAAATATTCACCTTTTCAATTATAAAGAGGCAACTAATAAAAGAACAGAATCAGGACGATATAGTTCAGTGCTCTGTCATTGAGACCTTGTCTACTGTTATGCTGGATGACATTCAGTATTTTGAAAGACTTTTTTTCATTATGGATTTAGTTCTGGAAGTTCTGGAACTACACTGGTAAGGAACATTAAAATCTCAAATAAAATTCTAACCTTTAAGCAGAAGGAATTGTCCCTTTTGGTTACATGGTCATTCATTATTGATGTGGGTTCTAAAGATGACCGTAGAATAAATAAAGACTATAAAAGAGAATAAATAAATGATACACTATTACTAATCACACCAAAGGGTGCACTGCCACAAGCATTTCTCTTACTGGCTTGATGTTACATGTCCTTGTTTACATTCTCATGTGAAATGTAATCTCTCTGAGGCAACTCTTAGCAAAACAATAGACTTGTCCACAGCTAAAACTCCACAGGTCCCATATCAGCAATTAGAACACAATTTTTGTTCTTAATAGATTCCATGTTCCCAGACGAGGGAATCTGAAGGAAGAACAAATTCCCTAGTCAGAAGGACAGACTGAGTCTGTTAACCTGCAGAATATTTTGCAAGCCTTCCTCTTTGGTAAAGATTTTCCATTATGACATTTGTAATAAGACTGATTTTTCAAACTTCTACTACCCAAACACCTGTTTCAGGAAGATTTCCCCACTAAAACAAGTAGAAGATAAATAACAGGGATTCCTTGACTTTGTTATTGCTAATTTACTGCTTGGTGGACATGTTAAAACAATGATATAATGCATGTCAAACCAATAACAGCTGATGGTACAAAGAATGCTACCAGGATAGATCATATGCTAAGTTATAGGGTAAAAAATACAATTCATGGGTAAGTTTTGAACCGTGAAGAAAATAAAATTGTCAAATCCATACATAGTATTAATACCCTTCACTAGCAAGACATTACTAGTAACTTGGTGGTATTATGGTACCTACTTCTAGTAAACATAAGCAGGAAATCCAGGGCATATTCATGAATAATAAAAATAAAATAGAATTGTATATCTACTGCAAAGTAAACTGTATAACACATAATATGACAAACTGCCAGTTTGGCTTGCATTATTGTATTTTTAAACAATAATCAGGACTTGGCAGAAGGTTAGATAAGTGCTCATTTACTGCATTTGTATAAATCTAAATAAATAAATGTATGGCAGCTTGTCCCAATCTAACTTCTCCTGGCTGATACCAGATTGCTCCTTTTTGCTCCATACAGGTTTTGGCATATTTTCCAAGTGTAGACTTAAATATCCAGAACAGTCACTGACTGACTCTCATTTTGATAACTTCTGCTCCTGTGCAAGGAAAAGAGTGAAAGAACCTGGCATAAGATGAAGGAGCTGTGAGAAGAGTCTATTCTGAATTGTCTTTTATATGGAAAGAATCTTTTAACTTTGCACTGGCCATTGTGAAGTTACAAGACTGGACATTGTTTAAACGACACTTTATAGCAAAGAAGATGCCTTCTGCAGATTAAAGTCACTTATATACATCACTATATTCATTTGCCTGCAAGATCTGATCAATGTAAAAGAAGTCACTGAATGTCACTTTGCACACCAGTGTTGCATCCTTCCCTCCAAAGCACTACATTTTCTTCATTTTCTTGTGTTTTCTTTTCCTCCCCATAATCATTATGTAACTAAAGTTTTCATCTGCAGGAAAACTGAATCAAGGTTACAGTTATATTTCAGACTTTGCATCAGCCTTTTGTTTCCTTCAAGGCATTAAGAAGGGATCACATAACTTTGTTACTGCATCACATCACTACTGAATCTGAAGGATTGATCAATCCATTGCAAAGTCATTTGAAGAGTCATTTTGTAAAACTTTATACTGTTATAACAAATCTGCAAAAGTCTTAAGAATGTAGAATTAAAAATCAAGTGTTTATATAATGAGTCTTATGTTTTCATATACTTCACATTATTTTGTAATTTAATTATTGTATTTACGCAAATAAGGCCTCAAATGCTATTGCACTCAGGAAGTTAAATACTTGACATTTTTACTCCTTAAAATGCAACATTTTATGACGTCTAGATATGTTTATTAATTAGTGATTATTAACACCCAGTAAACAACATCATGTCTTGTAAAAACACAATCTTTCTTCACAGCGTGAGGCTGAAATCTATTATTCACTGATTCCATATGCTGAAATACACTCAAATGATCACAAATGACCTTAAGCATTAGATAAATGTAAATGAGGACAGGGTAGAAAATGTGCTTTTGATTGATATCTAAAAGACCAGGTTTGAAGTCTTGACAAGGGATGAAATCTGAAATCTCACACAAAGTATAGAACAACTGGAAATCTAAAAAAAAAATCTAAGCTTCTGGATGGACATGCCACACAGCCTCTCCTCAGCAGAGTGTCTGAGGCTGCTCACAAGAGGTGTTCAGCTCATGGAACCTGAAAGACCATTCCTGGGATCCACATGGCCTACTTAGCAGGCTCTTATTAGGATGCAGAGATGTATCTGAGTTATATGCACACACACTCTAATGAAAGCAGAATTTTTCTAGCCCTAAGTGCTCACTTAAATGAACTTCTCCACACAGAATGGCTATATAGGCATAGGATTAAATGACATGAATGATAGCCATTAAAATTGTACAGGTTTAACCCTCTGTGTGAATAAGCTTATTCTGCATTAATTAACACTTTGCCTTTCTCAGCCCTTTTCCAGCTTTACTTTTGTCAGTTTTAGAAGGACTGAGTGCCCTCCTGCAATGTGAATAATCAAAAAAAATTTTTTTAGACACACAGGTAAGTGTACTATTTGCTCTTGGGTAACCATTTTCTAATTCTTAACCTTATACAACAAATAGGAAGTGCTTTATAATTTACTTTAAAAGTATTGCAAGAGATGAATACACTATGCTTGGTTCCCATGCTCCCCATCTGTCCTCACAGTGACAACACAATAATGATCACATAGACAGGATGACCAAAAAACCTCCCATGGATGCTCCAACAACATCCACCTCAGGGGCAAATGGGATTTGTTGCCAACCTGAATTCTCAGAGCTATTTAAAATGAAATCTGCCAGAGATTTAGATACATTCATTCCAAACCTCATTCAGTACAATGGGTAGTGTTGACTCTGAAGCAGACAAATTTCAACCATGTACTAAATCACAGATTGAAAAGACACAGCATATATTAAAAAAGGATAAAAAGGAAAGAGAGGTTATGTCACCAAGGTTAATCATACTGTATTTGCTAAGTTTCTGTAATACTTCTAAATTTCTGTCTTGCATCACTTACCTACTTGTATTATATATACACCTTTGTCAGCATCAGTAACACGGGTTGCACTTTCACACTCTTGCATACATTTCACATTTACATTAATACAGAAGTACATGCAAGAATTAGTAAAAAAGTTTAGTAGAATCTTACCGGCTTGACACTTTCTGAGCCTTAAATACTCCAGCATTTTGGTTTCTTGTGATGATCTCATTCACATCTGTAGTATAATTGTTAAGAATTATCTACAAAACTAGAGCAATAATAAAAATAATAGACCCAACTCTTTGCCATTTCTAATTCCTTCCTAATGTTCTTACCTGTTTGTTCTTCTTTAATCTGTGCTAAGAGTCAATCTTTTTTCAGAAACATATATTTCATATTGCTACTTCAGCACATCAGCCATATGTCTGGCAATTTGCTCTAGTTTCCTACCTATGTTTACTCTTTCATTTAAGGAATTTCTAGAGCTGTAGCTATAGAGGAAAGTGAAAAAAGATGTCCCATACCTCAGATATATTTAAAGGCAACTATTTACAAGTACAAGAATTACAGCCATGGAGTACTGAAATCTTCACACAACCACTAAACATCCAATTTAGTTTGTGCTGTTTTTCACTTTTCACTGTTATCACTATACCCAATGCTAAGATTTTGGAGGCTTATGTGTTTTGAGAACCTACCCTCAAGACACACACCTATGCTCCTGGCTCCGTCTGGGTGAATCCAACACACAACAGGAGCAGCTTAACCTAAAGGCAAAGGAGTTTCTAATGCATTTGCTTTCTTGAGAATGGTTTGGAAACCACCTTAAAAGAGTGCAAAGCAATAAATGCCTTTTCTTTCCCTTTGATACCACAACAGTACCTCAGCCTTGTGTCTCAGCTTCTTGTAGCCTGCAAGTTCAGGTCACAAATTTGGGTAGCCAGGCTAAAGCAAGGGCTATCAAGGAAAAGTTTCAGGGGAAGCTGAGCCCAGTCATCTATAGCTAGAAAGATAACCTTCACAATCAATCATTTGTGGTTAGTGAGAAGCCACTTGAAGGAAAAGATATAGTAAATAAGTGAAAACTATGAGAATACTAATTGTTACTCAATGTGAATCCATACATCCCTGAATGGTTCACTTTCAAATGTAAATTATCTTAAACTGACATTTTTGGCAAAGATGTAAAATATCCTTCTTTTTAATGTAATGTATAGGAAATCTGATGCTAATTAGGAGGATGTTTCTAGGTCCACAAAATATGTCAGATCTTTCAACAGTGCTCTTACAAGAAAATTGAATACAAGAGTCAGGCTAATTTGACATATCACTGATATATCTTTTTCTTTGCTTTGCTGCAATCACATGATTTGCCTTCCTAACAGAGCTGGTTATTTAAGAAAAGTTATTTCAGGAAAGTCTCTATCCAAACACTGGAAAAGACAACTGGTATTTTGTGAAGTAAAAGCTAGAGATGGAATGACAGAAAACTGGTTTAAACAAATCTCTGTAGTTTGGATGTGCCTTTTAAATCATTTCCACAACATGCAATGAGGAGTAGTAAATGAATGATCTATACCTGTGCAGCAAAAGGAAGGCATAAATAACTCCATAAGCAAATCATGCTACTTTTAAAAAGGGGCAGAAATAACATTGTTGATAATTTATATACACTGCAGCTAAATTACATAACTGAGCAAAACTATTAAAAATGGTTATAAACATGTTAACACTAGATTTTTAAATAATTTATGAGCCCATGTCTTCGGGCATTCAGGCTAAACATGACCCTTCTAACCTAAATTTCCCCGGACTGTTGAAAGATCCATACACTGTATTTTAATGTCCATTATAGTGCACTGTAACAATGTTTTGTATTATTGATGCTTTCAGACAGTAGTTCAAGTCAGCAGTGCATGGTGTGAAACATAGCTAAGGCAGAAAGTACACAGCCTCTCTGAAATGGGAGACAATTTTTACTAAAATTTACCTCATCCTTGGATTTGGACATGTCAAAGTGAGTAAAGATGTTTCCAGTGTTTTGAGGAATTAAAATTTGATGTTCATGACTGACTTATCTCAAAGATATTAGCTAAATTGGTGAATGCATATCACCCAAAATTACAACAGGGTATGAATCTGGTAACTTTGCCCATGTGTATCTTTATTATTCACTTGTCTAGATTTTTAATCCTAATACTTTCCTCATTTAAATGATACTGAAAGAACTTTGATAAAACACACTAAATCAGCAATAAAGTTCTGAACAAGGTGGCAAAAGGAGTACCATCTGTCTTTATTTTATTGATTTTGCAATATCAATGATCTATTTAATCAATTAAAACCTGCTCATGATAAGCAAAAGGAGTTCACTCTTTTAAATGGTCTAGGAACTCAAATCATAATAGCCTTTTAAAAACCTCCATAAACATAATACGTAAGATCATAGATTAATATAAAATATAGCAATATATTTCACAATGAGAGGGTTAGAATGACAACAATTATTTGAAATAGACTAATTTGTAACATATTTTAACTTCTAAGATTTCAATAATGTATCCTAATATAGATATTGAAAACATACATAGTGAATACTTCACGTGGCAGTATGAAATGGAGACTAATAGGAAGCATGTCAAAAATTAAAAGAAAAATCAAATCCTCAAAAGCCTGAGATTTCACACAGCAAAGCTGTTAGTTATGCTCACTGAATAGTGATAGCAACAACAAAAACAACAATAATTATGATGATGTTGATAATACAAAGGCAGATTCTCAGATGCAATGCACTATTGCCAGGTCGATTTTCAATTACATTTCACTGATGTATTCATTTGTTTCTTAATGTGCTCATCTTGCCCATTAAGAATAATTAGCAGGCTTGCTTGGTGATTTCCTGGCTTCTGACAGGGATTTTTTTTCCTTTTTGTTGACAACCACTTTTACTTTTTGGAAAGTAATTTTTGGATATTATAGTATGACTGGCATGTAATTTAAGCTTCCTAAGAAATTTAAAGGGAAGATGTAAACAGTAATTTTAAAACAAGATTATTTTAATCTATAATACCTACATAAAAAAAACATAATACTAGGAATTAACTATTCCTGAAGAGCAGAATCTAGAAAAGAAAACAGTATTTTATTCCACATTACCTTAATTTGGTATGCTAAACAATTAAAAAATATCATCAGCAATAACACAAACTAACAAAAATACATCATCTGTAGTCAGTGGCACTTGGGGTGAATGCTATTTTCATTACACCTAAAATTCTATACTGATTTCAGTGAGTCTAGTGAGGCTGAAATTTAGCCCTAAACTTCTATTAGAACCAGTCACTATGGAAAAGAGTGCAGAAGAAAATTACCTTAAGACAGATCGTAAAATTACCACTGAAGTCCATAAACCATATGCAATAAAATGCAACAGAAATTTTATTATGTGCACTTTAAAGAATACATTTCACCTACACCGTAAAGTTCTTAGACTGCTGCACTTTGGCACCCTGCTAATATTAAGCCCATTGTAAAATCCAACACAATAAAAGCACTTTGAATGCTGAGCCTTCTGAGCACCAAATGTTAAAAAAGAAAAATAAATTCCTGTTAGAGCCGTCCACCAATCGCTTCCCTGAAAGGGATTCACTGAGTGAATACAGATGAAGACCTCTCGTAAGACTTTTGGGAACAGAAGACATTTCTAAAACATATTGTGAAAAACTAAGGTGTGATAATTAGATAACATTAACAGTATCCTTTTCAGGAATAAAAGCACTTTTATTTGTTTAATTCCAAGGACTGAGTGAATATTTTAGCACTCACCAATTTTCCTTGTTATAAAAGACTTCTACATTTCAAAAAAGTTCAGGTATGTTTATGGAATCTGCTATGCAAGACATTTGGTGACTTGATGATTACTGAGCCCACCTGAAGCTTTTTGTGGGTAAAATGACCTTTTGTTAAATACCTATGCTTCTGTACACCATGAGTTTATTTTGTTAGGCTAGTTTTGAAACACTTCTTTTCTCCCACATTTTTTATCTTCATAATGACATGGAAGAAAGATTGGAAGGGGTGGTGCTGATTAAAATACACAGAATAATGAATACTTCCTCCTCAAGACACAAGTCTAACACATTAAAATTTAACAAAATAAGAATCCCTGGAACACAGGTGAGAACTTGCCTTTTCAAGAAAAAAAGACTTTTAGCAGGCTTACTTCAAGTTTTAACAGATATGATCTAGGATTGACTGTTTTTAACATGAAATTGTTCAAGCGTTGTCAGCAGTTATAGTTACCTCAGTTACCTCTGAGAAAGTCTTTTTTAAAGGTAGGAGCGAATAATATTGCACTGAAATGTCTCCTGTTTTAACAGGCACCAGCAACTGCAATTTATTTAAGCCACAGATTAGTTTAACTTATTTTTTTTTACTAAGTACTCACTATGTTAGCTCTCAAATACATAAAAAACTCTAACAGAAATAATTCCGGTGCTGCAGTGGCCAAAACCTGAAAAATTAGCCTGCCTTAAAATGTAAATGGAAAGATTATCAAGGAACAAAAGCAAATAGATATCTTCCTTTTTTTCCTCTCAATTTCTAAGGGCTATTAGTATTCACTGTCTATATCTGTTCTTGTTCTGTGCTGATATTTAATGTGACCACAAATTATGCTCACTCATTCTCTTGCTTAGCCCAAGTCCAGTTCAATTTTCTGAACTATATGTTCATATTAGAAGGGCATAATAGCAATTTATTCTAATATAAGAAATACAATAAAATACTTTCTACAAGGGACAGAGGAGTTTTTCAGTCTTACATCAAGAGAAATAATGATAAATTGGTAATTGATTAAGCAGACTAAATGGGTAATTTGTAGGCAGTTATAACTTAGCAGCAACAATGAAACATTTCAACATACACTGGAAAAGCTCTGAAAATATACGAATGCTGGGTATGTTTTAAGGGGCTAGTATCTGAAAGTAGGAAAAAATAATCTAGCTCTTATGCAAAACAGATGCATGAAGGGGAGCTAATGATTTGATTCCCTGCTACACCTCCTGTAACGTGCAGCATACACACATGAATCTTCCAGCACTCCACCACGAGAGAAATATTTACTACTGTACGTGTTCTATACCAACACGTGCATTTTTAATTAACAGAGAAAATGTGGCATTTATTATGAATGAAGCTGATGCTCTGTTCAAGATATTCCACATCTGTTTTTTAATTACTTATGTGGGGACTTTTTCTTAATATGCCCCATGCTGTCTGTCTTTATATCGATTGTTACTCAGCCAGTAAAAAGGAACGAGCACAACAAACCAGTTTTCTATCTGAATAAGGATACTTTTGATGGCCTTTTCATTTCCATCAGTTAACAGAACTTCTTTGACATCTGCAGAAATAGCAACCTGAAAAAAAGAGCACAGCAAACAATGAGCAAATATGCTTGTCTGTGTGGAAGTGAAGACAGGAGTGACAAGCCTTCAGTATCATGCTTCCTCACCTATTTCTCTGTAACAATCTTCAATCTTTTTTCATTTTATGTCTGCATTATTTTAATCATTCAATCAAATCAGTCAATACTTTTATCATTCCATTTGCGGGAGCCTCTATCTTGCTATCATTCTGTTCCGTAATTGCATTGTGACAGCCGATGATGGTATTCTGAGAGGCTTTCATTTGCGGGCTTCTGTTTATCTAGTAGAGCCATCATACAAGGCTGTCACTCTGCCTTTCAGCTTGCTTCTGTCTGACTGCCTGATGCCCTTCATATAACTTTGCATTGCAGGCAGATGGCTTTGTAAGGGTAATTTTTTTGTGAGCTTTGACATGCTCGCACATTGGGCTGTAACCTCGACACATTGTATAAGAGCGACAGGTTTGTCAAATGCCAATCAGTGTAACAATATGCTTTTATTTGTAGAGACATAAAAACTTGTCTAATGCACTGCACTGCTACATAATATCTCCTGAATACATGACTCAGAACCCAGAGAATGGTGAACGACTCTCCTGAATGGCCAATCTAATTCAAAAGAATCTAATTACCGAGAGCTCTGGATCATGTTTGTTGGTGTAATAATGCAGGCAAAACATTAGCAGCTATATCATGGTGCTCCAACTGTGATTCGCCAGGCTATTCCTGTATCTTAGCAAATGGGACTATAATCTGAAAAAAAAAAAAAGCTTCGGCTATGGCAATGAAAGACAGACCGTACGTGGCCTGGAATGTCACAACAAAAGATATTGACTACACCGAGGTAAAATGTTTCTGCTCATCGAGGCAACCATAAAATCAATATGATACGAAAGCAAGTCAATCTAGAAGGTCTCTCAAGACTCTGCAGCTTGACCGCAGCTGAGGCTGTTGACAGTTCTCTGACCCAGCAGTTGGAGGCACTGGAACATTTTTCCTTTTGTTTCTTCCTCTGAATGGGATTGGAATTGAGAAAAGACCTACCATGAGCCCAGCCAAGCATGTCATGCCACCCCCTAGCTCACACACAGCAAGGTCCCTGAAAGAGAGAAAGGAAATGGTAGAACCCATACAAATTAGATGAAAATGGTCAGAGAGACATATATGTTACAAGAACAAATTGCCATCTGCAGTAAGAACTGAGCTACCAGGAAGTTGTAGAGACATGACTAGGCTACCTCATGTCGTTTTGCGTTTTAAAAATAATTATGAAATAGAAAAGTCACAAAGCAGGCAAATCAGTGGGGGTTCCCTCATTAGTGTTCAGTGCAACATTACCACCGCTGAGCTGAAAAATCTGAGAAGGTTCCCTTTTTTCCCTTGTCAATGGCTCTGTCTTTTAGAACTAAACTAGCTAGAGTAGCGAAAGATAATTGTTAGGAAAGGATAACAATGTTAATCCACATTCATTCTTGCAAAAACAGCTAGAGAAGTAAATGGGGAAATTAATATTATTTATATATATCTCTCCATATAGTTATGCCTAAAAGCCTTTTTATATTAAAAAGAGAGAAGTTTTAAAGCAAGCTGTATACCACAAAATAATTACACACGAAGAAATCCGATCCTTCAATTAGCACTTAAAACTGCAAGTGACCTACAAACAATGCTGTTATGAACAACGATGGGAACAGCAAACGGTTAAGCCTCAGAAAACTAAACGAAGTTAGTGTCAAGAGCCTAAACTGAGCCCGATCAAAGGGCTGAATACATGGTCTAAAAGGCTGCTTTTAACTTAGACCATACTGCGCTGTTATTAAGACGTGCATGTGAAATATAATTTGGCGCAGAGAGTGTGCCGGATGGGAGCTTGCAGGGGGAGCCATAAAGAATGTCCTCCAGAGCCATGGCCTGCCCCAGGAGGGGAGGAGGGAGGGATGCTGACCCCGCACCGAAACTGTGTGAAGCAGCGTCTGGGGCAAGGCAGAGCCTCAGTTTAGGAACACGCTGCTTTATAGCAAAATCTGTGGCAACTGTTACAGCTGGCAGGAGCATGCCCATTGAGACACTTCTGTCAGGCAGAAAATGGAATTTTAGCTAAACTGTTTGGTTTGGTTTGGTTTATTGGGGGGGGTTTGGTTGCTTTTTTTTAGTGCACATTTTCTTCTCCCCTAAAACATCAACATCTGAAAGTCTGTTTCTGTCTGAAAGGGTCACCTCCCTACTCACTCAACACTGATATTTAGGAAGAGCATCTAGGATGCCATATCAGTATCAGTATACAGATGCTGATATTTTGTTCACTGAGGCGAGCAGACTAGGCTGTATGACTGTATAATAATGCTTGCTGTCTGGATGGGTTAGATTTATTTTTCTCAGATGCCACAAATTTTATTTGAAAAAAGTCTAGTTGCCCTATTTAATCAAAATAAGACAAAAGAAAGACACAGTTTGGATGAACAAACTGTACCTAAACCCAATAAGAATATAAAACAAATATGGGAAATTTGCAATTTGGATTTTTAAACAGAATGATTATAGGTTTTTCTTCAAGAAAGTTTTAGTTTTTCTAAATCAAGTGTATTCTATATTAAGAGTATATATGGTTATATATAAGACTTACAAGGCACTTACTCCTTTATAAGAATCATACTTACTGAAATAAACACAGAAAATATCCAGTGTCAGGCTTCTACTGCATTTTGAACCAAATTTCTATGTACACAGTATATAAGCATACACATACACACATATATACATAAATATTTATGCATATAAAATTTATTTCAGTGCAAAGATACCCTATTAGCAAATTTTAAAAGTTGTATCTGTCTCTCAGCCAATATATGGTGACATTTATAAATGACAACTAACATTAGAAACTCTGAGAACACTGTCAGGAGGACATAATCCTGAGAAACCAGGATGTGAAACTGTCCATTTAGTCCATGGAATTTTGACTGATCACTGTCTCTGAGTATTGCGGCTTGCACACCCAAACCAGGAACATAACCAAAAATACCCCCTGAGTGAGCAGCACAGCAAGGTTTGCTGTGAGGAGCCCTGGAGAACAAGCAGACCATATGAGCATGGGGCCAGACAGCAAAGTGCTGCAGGGACATCACTACAGCAGCACAAGTCACACAGGTAAGCTGGGAGGAAGGAGCAGCAGCTGCCAGATCAGGTGTACAAGCTGCCTCCCCTAAATGGCCGTGCTTTGTTCAGGGGGTGGATGGAGTAGGAGTGAGGCTTTATGGCAAACTTTGGTGCCAGGTCTTTGATTATAGATAGGAGTCTAAGCAAATTGCTCATTTGGTACAAGGGGTAGGGACTTCCTGTTTGGTCTTCCTGATTTTACCAACACCAGATTTACACAACTGGGATTTTGTATACTCCAAGCTGGTTTACTTGGTATTAGCCTTACATCCTCACGCAGAACACAATTTATGCCTCCAAATGCATTGTTATAATGGCTTTTCTTGCACACTATTCATCCTCCAGACAATGAAACTTCAAGGATTTCCAAGTGCAAATCTCAGTATACTCAGGGGAAAAGAAAGTGGATGCAGGATGGATTTTATATTTAGATGTTCCTATTGGAGCCTTGATAGCTGTCTTCTACAAGTTTTGAATAAAAGTGAAGGATGTTTCAAAACTGTTTCACAACACTTAAATACAGGTGCAAATTCCTCTTACTATATACAGTGATTTTTATGTATTTCATCAGATAATATTTTGCTTGCTTTTGCAACAGATGTCAGTTTAAAGAATATCTTATTTTTCCTGACCTTCACAATCAGCACTGATCGATTGGAGCTTCACTTTTGTTTCCCAAAAATCAAAGTGAAATAAAACGCCTTGAGTGGAAATCAAAAGTCTTTGACATATAGCAGAAAGCTTGCTGTGCAATATTAGTACCCAAAGGCAGCTCAGAATTCTTTGTTAAGAGCAACATGCGTTCACCTTGAACATTTTAAATTTAATCTAAAGACTTAAATCATAGCAATCTTTACCATGCAGATACAATAAAACTAAGAGATTGGAAAATATCTTTTTATGTTTAACTCTGTACCTGAATATTTCATTATGCTTTAGGCAGTAGTAAGCCAGCACTTCTTCAGATGGCCAGAGACCTATAAAACAAAGATATTTGCCTTCTTAGAACAGATTTTGTCTGGTCTAAAATAATATTTGAATGCATATTATCATTTGCAGACCTCTACCCACTGTTTTATTTTCTATATTTGCTGTAATACCATGGAATAGAGAAAAATAAAAAGAAGACCTATGATTTAAGCATTGGAATAAAATATTTCATGGATTTCATCACAACTAATGATCAGAAATTTATAGATATATACACACACACATAAACATATATCTATACATATATATGCAATAATCAACACTTTACAAATCATATAAAATTTAATTCACCTGGGCATTCACATGAACATCAACCTGTTTGTACTGGGCCAGATGCGAGGTCAACTTTACCTTGTAGCCTGTTTCCAACAGGGGACAGGAGCCCTCTCGTTTTCCATTACCTATATCATCATCATCCTACAGTCACTCCATTTCTTTCCAGTTTCTTTTTATTTAGCTCCTTTTCTCTTAGTTTTTGTTAGGTCAGGCATCAGTCTGACTGTAAGGGGGACTGACCAGCAGCACATGCTAAGGACAAATCCAAGACTAGGGCAATAAAAGTGTGATTTCTAGTTATGGCTCATGAAATTCAGATGAAGGAGAAGAGGAAATACAGGTGATAAGTTCTGCTTAACAGGCACTGAAGGATTTTCTGGTTGTTCTGCTGGTAATAGTTCTGTGATAAACTTTCCAGAGCTGCACCAGGAAGCACCAGTTTCACCCTCCTGCATAAAGAAACCCCTCCTCTTCCATTTTATACTTGCCTCCCTGCCATTCTCATTTGAATGAACTCATCCCCTAGTTCTCCTACAGAAAGAGCCAGCAGCAATCACACTTTCTTCACCTAATTATATTATTCATGAATTTATAAGCTTCCATCATAAAACTTACACTGCTCATCATCAACATTGACAACCACTTTGGAGGCTTCCATGTAAGTTTATTCCTTCAAAACCAGTCTCTCATGAAACTGGCTGTTTTGCCAGACCAGTTTCCCACCTGACTGGAACGTCCAACTGAAGTGCTGTGGCCCATGGGAAGTGCAGCACAGATCCTGTGTGCCTTGCATGCTCTCCTGCAGGCACCAGACTTCACTGCTGGAGGGAGCCTGAGGAAAACAGACTCACACTCAGGCACTCGAGTTATGTCTGCAAAGGTTCCTGAAGTTAAAGGAGGAAGAATCAAAGGCATGTGCAGATGAATTATGGTTGTATGTGTTTTCATCTGTGGTTGCTTAGCAATGTAAAGCCATGTTTACATGTCTGTCCACAGGTAAAATCCAGAGTCAGCTTCCCCCGTCCACCAACACATTGAGAACTGAGGCACAAACTTCATATTATGAACTACAGACATCTCAACAGTTCCAGTAAACTTTTGACATGTAGAGCATCTTTTAGATATTTCTAGACAAGTAAGTTGAATTCCATGCAGCTTACTATGTTTGTGTCCTTTAGACCATTTTTACCAATTTTTTGTTCTCAAGGTTAAAAATATCACTACATTTTTAACAGAACCAGAAGTTTGGGAGAAAAACTGTCAGCCTTTAAATCACTTAAAGCCTGAATGAAACCATCATCAATATAATTCTTCCATTCCATCTGTTCTGAACTATACTTATTCATAGTGACAATGAAAATTTTAAAATGTCTTGACTGTATGCAGATCAAGCAAAAGTCAAGACAGGATTTGTCCAAAACTTCGAATATAACTTTTGTACTACAAAGATATTTAAGGAAAAAAAAATAGAGTGCTGATATATATGTATGACAAAAACGCTAATGTAATACTTGTATTTGTCCTTTTTATGACAGTTCAGGCTGATCAGGTGTTTTTGAATGTGCTATTTTGCTTAGACTTGCTAAGAGTTAAAATATTCACACAAGACTACCCATTCTTTAGTGAAACATACACTAAGAATTGTACAAGGTTTTTCATCTCCCTTTGAGCATTTCAAAGCTTTTGAGCATTGAAATATGCTAAAATGACAGATTTTGCAATAAATATAATAACTGCTTAAATATTTTAGTGTATAACATAAAGAATGTTTCAGTTTGCAGTGACTGGTGTATACTCAAGCAACAAAAGTTTTTTTAATATTTAGTGAAGACACGGCTAATTTAACATCATTTATAATACTTATATCTCATATTACAAAAACTCTCACACCCACAAACATAAAAAACTGAAACCCTTTTATAGCAAACTTCTAGCCTGAGTGAATTTTAGAAATACTTGTCAATTGCAGCCAACATCCTTCAACATCTGACTTTTCAGTACCCTCAATCAAATGTCTCTCACTTTTCTGCAGTTCTTACTGAGAGGGCACTTGGAATGGTGTCACTGAATCTTTTCTGAGGGGTCACTGTTCCTTCCCTTGCTGGCATTACAATGTTGATACTGGCTGGAACTGCAGGTGTATCAGATAGCTCTGTGCTGAGAGAAGGGGAAAGCACCTTTGCAAGGACAATGCTTTTCTTTAGGCAGATGCAGCAACGTGCACAGCTCTCCTTCCCGCTGCCTTCCCCCACAGGGAAGGAAGGATCACCTCAGCAATGGTATAAGCATCTGGAAGCTAAAAAAGCAGGAGTCAGGAGGTCTTTCATAAACAAGTCTCAAGTGTGGAAGCACACAGGTCTCCCAGCTAAGCCAAGAAGCCAGAAGCCAGAATACCTGTGGTAATTTTAGTAAAAGGAAAAGCTTCTCGTGCCTGAACAGGTAGGTAAGCCTCTTTACCTTCAAAAGGGATAATCTGAAAGATCCAAGTGGAGGAGTTTGCATTCTGCCTTCTTCCTCCTCACTCTGACCTACATTCGCCAACACAATGACCTACATTTTGAAGTTGCAAGTACAAGAAAGATAGTTCTGCTTCTGCTAAAAAACATACAGCTGTAATGCAGAAATGCAGAATTCCTATGAATTAACAACTACCACGACATTGTGAAAAGCATAATTTATTTCCTGCGAACACATACATATGGGTATGGCTTAAATTTCCTATGAACATGCTTAAAAATTCTTTCATATTTAAAATAAAATTATTATCATTTTGATTTCTGAATTTGATTATAAATACACAACATTGGATGCTACCTATTTGCATGTACAATTACTTACATGATAGTAAACTATTTACAGATGGATAGGCAAAAGAATATCAAAAGATCCTCAAACAGTGCTTGTATTTTCAAAGCTATAAATATTCTGCAAATCCTAGACTTTCCCACTGTATGATGAAACAGAGAGAAACAAGAGTTTCTTTTTGCAAAAATAAATATTTTGTGACATTTACTGGAGGTCTTAAAACTCTTTATCACCTTGATAACTACAATGTGAAAACAGAGAACAATTGCCAGAAAGCACTGGAATCTCTATAGAAACATTTGAAAAAAATTATGTTGCATTGTTGTTCCAAGGAGACCCTCAAGAATGGGCATGTCTGAAGACATGGGACAGAGACAGAGCTCGTGAATTGTCCATGTTCCAACTCTTGTCAAGTATACTTTCATCTCTAAGATGGAGCAGGATTCTCACTACAAATACCATAAGAAAGATGATGTCTACTTCCAGGCAGATTTATGATACTTATTACAGTAGAAGGAGTAGAAAAACATTATCATTAAATTGTATGATGGCAGATAGAGAAATGCTACAAATGCATCAGAGCCATACAGAATGCAGGCATTTCTACAGCACTTATCACCATATCATAAAATGTCACCACAGCAATGCAGGCTGCCTCACAAGAACTTGATGATATCGTGAATTTCTACTGTCCCAAGTTTGCACGCTGGGAACTAAAGTAAGGACCAAAGTTACTTAGACACACAGAATGAAATTATGGGAAGGCCAAGAAAAATAACCCAAGTCATCCTTACACCATGAGGTACGATGTAAACAAAAAAACGCACCCAAACTCTTCCTGCAGAGGAACAACACTAAAAAAATCAAAATAATGGAAAAAAACATAACTGAAGTTGGGCTTATCACTTTCACAGTGCTTGATATTGGAAAGTGTGGGGTCCTTCTGCACTAGTCATGGCACGACAGCTTCTTAAAGCAACCTTTGAGCCACGTGGACTGAGCCACGTGTAGACAGCTTTCCGAGGATGTTGTGTTTTAACCATCAGCTGGAGCAACACCAGTCCAAAGCTACACAGAGCCTGTGCTTCTTCTACAACAAATCTAAAAATGTTGAATACTCTATGATAGCACAGAAATTTGTCTACAAGAAATAAATTATCCAATATTTTAAAAAAATAAAATTATTTTTCCTTCTGTTGCTTTTTACCACGTATTTTAAGGAATGCTGTCAACCTTTGGGTAACAAATATTGAGATCTGATGTGAAGTTCTTAAAGAATACCCTGCCAGTAGAAAAGAATTTTGAGATGTGTATTTTCAAGAAAGACATCTGACTATTGGAGCTATTATGTCTCAACAGTGCTCCACAGGTACAACAAGCTCACAGCAGCTACTGATTACTTTAACTGGGATAGCACAAGATTAGTGGAACTCTGCTCTACTGTCTGCCAGAACTGCACACAAGAAACATAGGGGCAACTGGAGGTGACAGGTGAGCTGTCCCTGGAAGCTCTGAGTAGGAGGTATAAAGCTGTCCTACAACTGCTTAATTCATGCTAGGAGATTAAGAAGTTACTTTCGAAGCTAAGTCAAATTGAAAGTATTTTCACATTTCCCTAGCACTTCTCACAGGCACAGGCACAGACATCTGATCTGAACATTCAAATTTTGTCTTTTATTTGCACTATTAAACTATGAGATGTCTTCCTATTCATTTGAAGTCTCAAGTAAACTTTGTACAAATCCTATCTTAACCCTCAAAAGCAAAGACAATTTAAATTTTAAAAGTCAAGCATTTTCCCAATATGAATATACTCAAAAAGATCTTTTTTCTAATATGCCTTGATTCTTGACTACATGAAATCATCTTATTTGCTTTCATAGTCTTCAAAGTGAGAGGAATAAAAAGCATTTTGGGGCAAAGTGATGAATAATGTCTCAAAAGTCGTATCAACAACTGCACTGAGCAATGATGAACTGTTTTCTGACCCTAAGTAAGGCACTTTTTATCCCTCCACTCTGAGACACATGGTTAGTGGAGAGCAGAAAAATCTTTGCACTAGAATAGAAAGTGCAGAGGTGTTAAATTAATGGCCTGTCCGGACAGGCAATTATTCCCCATCACCTCTGCTAAAGGACTGTACAGTAGATGGAAAATCCCCAAAACTAAGGTATTTACTGGAAAAGGCTTTTCTAGGAATATAACATAAGTAATTCTAGGAATTTAAAATAAGGTTCTTTCATTCTTAGAGCACTGTAGCATTGTCACAGCCCTAATTTTACAGTATTAAACCTTATTTTATACTGTCTATGGGACTGTATTCAAGTCACATGGGAAGGTAAGTTTGATAATTTTATCCTGCTTAGTTTTTCTGTGGATCACCACCACCATGCACAGGAAGAAGTATGCTATATCTGCTGAGAAGTAAGAGAGCAGATCAACATTCAATAGCACAGTACTTAGGAGTGAATTTCAAAATTAAGCTCTAACCAATACTATGAGCCCTTCTGTCAGCAGAGACCTAAACTTCATTTCCAAATCAAAGTTAAAACATGAAATTATAAATAGCACAATCAAGACCAGATACCAAGTGGATGCACAGTGTATATCTGCAAAATACAACTTGGTTAGTAATATATAAATAATATGGGTGTTCTAATTTGAGTAATTGCTTGAGTAAAGACTACCTGCAAATAATTGTGCTGCTGTAGTTACCTGGCATAGATAGATCTCAAAAATATTTATAGCTCTAAACTTTCTTCAAACTCCATACCTCAAGCCCCTTTTCAATATAATTTTACCATTAAAAAATGTTTCTCAGTAGAGTCAGGAAGTAAAGTTTGGATTTTCATTCCCTCATTCACACAGCATGCAAAATGTGACACAGATGAAAGCATAATCAGTAATCCCTGCTACCTAAGATCCCATCTAAAGTGTACTGAATAAAAAAATGTAAACACACACATTAAGGCACTAATACAACAAATATTCATCTTTCTAGATATCATAAAATGCATGTATAGAGAAGTGGAAATATTCCATAGAAAATAACTTCCATAATAATCCAAAAACAAACCTGATCACTTTAGTAAAATGAAGAAATGGAGGGAATTGCTAAGTGAGGAAAAAACTTACTGAAGAAAACCTTTGTTGTTTCACTGTGTTTTCAGTACACAACATTTTAAGTTTACACCTATCTAGAGCAGAAGCAGATAAAAGAAGGGTCATCATTGCCAAGTTAGTTGCAGATGGTGTGCCTGGAACTGTAAAATTATTTACTCCAAAAATGAATTTGAGAAGAGATTTTTAAAAGGAGGACAGCTACCAAGTACTGTGCCCCTCTGGACATTTGACCACCTCAAATTCCAGTGTCTTTAAGAGCTAACATATTTTGAAAGTCCAGTTGCCTAATCTGAGGCTTTTCATTCTGAAATTTACCCCAAGAGTATTTACAAGTGAGTAACTTCAGCAATAAATGCACACAGTAGGAAAAAAGAAAATTATTTAATAGCCTTTACAGTAGCACCTTATATCTGTGCCTTACTGCACCTGGCTTTTGCAGATGGCAAACCACCTTTTAAGTCCAGTGAAGAGGAGTAATTTGAGGCAGGGAGAATGGCTAGCTTACTTTTCCACAGCAGGAATGCTATAAGTGAGTTTGAAAAGGTACAAGAACACCAGAAAAAAATAGAAGAGAATATAAAGAGAAACATTTTTTCCTTATGCACATACATTTTGTAGAAACTCTTGTCTCTCTTTCAATCTAAAGCAAAATTCATGATATTCAGATCATTGAAAAATATGTATAAGCACCGGCTGAGATCTTCAGCCTAGGCAAAATGGCCTCAGCACTGTATCTCTCACTTTCATTATTATTCATGACTAGGAGGGAAACATGATGGTCTGCAATCTGCAAATTTCTTTTAGAGCACAAACTTAAGAATCTCAGTGGAACTGATGTGGAAATACAGTAACAAGTCAAAGCTGTAAATGTACGCATCTCCCTTCCATAACAAAAATTGGCCAACTGTACAAATCTACTGGTATGATTGTCTTTAACATCTTTTTCAAATGAATGAATTTGTGTTTTTGGGGGGGCGGGGGTTTACCTAGTTTTCAAATAGTTATTAAAAATTAAACAACACTGGAACAAACCTTTTGTGATTATAGCCCTTCATTCTCCTGCAAAAAACTGGATCTATAAATTTATGTACCATTGTAGATGTAAATTACAAAATTTTATATTCAACTATATTAAAACATCTATTCCAAAAATGATTACCAGTTGTGAAAAGCAGACAGGCTTATCACTTGCTGTCAGTTGTTCATGTCTAGTTAAGCAATAATGTGCTAAAACTGCTCTTTTGTTTTGTGTAAGAATTTTGGCAATAGAAGAAATGAACACTCGTTTAATAAAAACTCAGGCTGCTTTTTGCTTTGATGGAGGAAGCAGCTGCCTGTTTTCATTTGCTGCAGAGCAGCAAAACCCATCAATATAATAAGCAGCTTAGATGCATCCATCCACAGCATCTGTAAGGATATAGGGCTATTCGCTCAAAACCAATCCTTGGTTTAATTTTAACAAAGATGTGTCTGACATATTTGAAAATGCATTATAATAGGGTTTTGAAATACTAGCATTTTCTCTTTTCTTTTTAAATACTTTTCACAGATTTTGAAAGGCAAGTATACATATTGGAGTGATAGAAACTATAAAACAAATATTACTATAACAAACAGCAGAACTAGCCTAAAAATGCAAAGAGGGAACATTAAGAGATGCCTTCTGGTTCACAGACTCTCCTGTCCCTTGAAAATACAGAAAAATAGTGTTTCAATCTTTTCAATGAAGGGTTTTCTTCACCATAACCAAGAGCAGAGAAAGATACTAGAAATATGTATTACAGACAAAACCCCTGCAAAGATCATAGATACATTATACAAACATATTTCCCAAGGTATACTTTTCCTTCTCTGCCTTATGCTTTGTTAAAAATAAATAGATTAATGCTCATTTCCAAAGATATTTATCGAATTCTTTTCTGCTATTGCCTGAAAGTAATATAATTGTTATTAAATTCCAACGGTGTGAGTTTCTCCCAAGTGACAACTTCTAATTGCAAGAAAAAAATTTTAGTTAGAAGTAGACTTCTAGAACTTACATACATAAGTACAAAAACAGGAAGAGAGAGAGATAAAAGACCATCTGAGATAGAAACCACAAAATTCTATTTTCACTCTAAAAATGTGATACGGTACATTTATATTATTAAAAATTCTTAAGACATTATTATTATTTTAGTGCTGTTCGGCTTTCTAAGACCTTTCTAAGCTGAGCTTTTAGATGATTTGCACATTAACTGAGAAGTCAGATAATTCTTAATCCTCCTCTTTTTCAGATCCAATAATGGATAAGGGAGCATCTTAGCATGATCAACTAGCAATCTGCCTAGCCTGAGTGGTAGTACACCTGAATTTAGGATTAGTCATTCGGTTTTCATAATATCTGATTTAAATGAGCACTCATTCTGAGAAGCATAGAAAAAGAAAATTCAATGATATTTGAACTGTACCATTTAAATATGCAACAATAAACCTGGAGTGCATACATATTTATTTGCCTCACAAACAAGAATCTAAATAGAGAAAGGAAGATTTTAAAGAACCATGTCCAGGCAAATACCTGGATAGTTCAATTAAATAACTGCCTTTTTCCAGTATTCACAATAGCATAGAGATACAATCAGCCATATCTCAGCTGTAGCCTTGTATCTCTATTTTGTGAATTCCAATATCCTAGTTTCACTTTGTCTACAGATGAAGTGAGGAAACTAGTTGAGGGTTTTTTGGTGTTGTTTTGGGTTTTTTTTCCTGTGGGGTTTCATGGTTGTTTTGGGTTCATTTGGTTGGCTTGTTTTGGGGTTTAGAGATATGTCATAGATAGAGAAGGTAAAAACCTGTAGATTAATGTTGGTTGCTAATACTGCTTATCTCCCTCGAGTATCTGATACAGAACATGGAAGTTTGTGTAAATGCTCTATGCACTCTTACATAATGCTCAAGATAAATAATGTGGAATTTATTTGGGTGATTTTGGTGTTCAGAAGTAGTGTCTAGAGCTTGGATTTCTTCTGTTTGGTTTGTGATTTGCTGCTTGTTTTTTTCCTATCAAATTAACTAATCAAAGACAATACCTTTTTGGTCCCAGCAGCTTCTGACTTATATTTTTCTCCTTTATCAAACTTCACCATTCTACACAGTTAACCAAACTATTAGAAAAGTGTCTGTTCTGTACAATCAGGAGATATAAACTGGGTACAAGTGGAAATTGTAATTGCATGCACAGTTGAATTTGAAGGCTTTGGACAGCATTTGTCTAACAAAACAGTGAATCTTAGTACTTTGAATTTCATATACTGGCAAATGGTGACCATGCATCCTTCACATTCTTAGACAAATTAGTTTAGGTCCCTGTATTGAAGAGGCCTTGATTCTTTCTCCTGAGGTAATTTCAACTGGTGCTAAGGGTGCAATTTTCAAAAGTCTACACTACTGACAACCATCTTGCAGCCCAAAATCTCCCCACATCGCTAAACCTTGTTTTAATCCCTCAAATGGAATAAGATTTGTAATGAGTCCTATAAGTGAGAATGCTGCACAAAGATGAACCAGACTTCTCATCTATTTATGGATTCACATTCCATATGAATTTAGAATTTTAGAGGTAAGGCAAATCTATATCAAAGGAAAATATTCACAATTTTTTTTCTGAAAGGCCAAGGATTTCAGGATTCTCCAGGTCCTCCCAGGTGAGGTTTGACGTACATCCACAGGGCAACACAAAAGAACTTACACTACCATTGCTCATGGCTGGTTTTGCCTGAGCAGGTTTCAAGAACCACAGCTGTTGGTCTGGCACTTTTCATGACCACTAAATGTAATGGGAGATCTTCAGCTGGTGTTAAGCCTGTGTATCCCAACTAATGAACCAGTCTTGAATGTAAACTATGCGTGGTCTTTCTGAGAAACAAAATAGCCTTTATTATATTAGCATATGTTAGTGCTTTTTTATATTAGTATATGTTAGTGCTTTGGATCATTTTGTAGAGTCAAATCCAAGGAAATCAGTGTTCCAGTGGTTTATGGTAAAGGAGGATCCAAAGTAATAAGAGTAGAATTTAGTCTTCCAAGTACCCTGATTACTTTCACATTTCCATGTTACTGTAATAAAACATGACCTAACTGACCACATTTTTATTTTACAAGGTATAAAAACGCAGATAGGTGCTACAAGAATTCTGCTGAAAAGCATTGTAGAGATATATAAAAACTTACTTTTCTACACTCTGACACAGAAGTGCTCCTGTGTCAAAAACAATGTGCTTTGACTAAGATATATAGCTTAGGGACTTAGGCCATTTTTCAGTGCTGAGAGAATGTATTTCAGAATGTCCAGTGGTTTGAGTCTCAGAAACAAAGGAACAAAAGCAAAGCAAATCATTACACTCAATTTAATTAAATGAAAGCATGAAAAAGCCTATAAGGTAACCTCGTAACAATATGCTTACATTTATTATTGGTAAGCCAGGAAAGAGAATTGATCAAATTTTTAATTAAGTGAGCACACATCCTCTGACTTCAGGAATTGCTCAGTCATATGCCAGCACAGAAATTGGGCCCCATCTTTTGATATTGCAATTTGAGTGGGAGACCTGTCCCTTGTGTCCTACTTTACCTTCCATGGTGACCACAGACCCACGGGTGACCCTAGGATTCTCCCTTGTGAGTGGCAAGACTTTCCAAAACACAGTCTAGGCCACTTTATCTTCTGAGGTAGTTTTTTACTAATGGCAAAGCCAACACGGTAAGTCATCAATTTCTACAGCATTTCTTGCACCTTGAAACACGATGTTAAATCTCATTACAGACTTCCATATTAGCAGGTAGGCTCTTCAAGACCTATTTTAAGTTTTTACTTAATGAGTTTTGAGCTCAGACTTCCCAAATGGAGAGGTAGGTGTATAATCTTCTGAAATTCAAACTTTTCCCCTAAGGTTTAAGTATGTTGTGACACACTATTTTCATACAGCTCTTCATCAATAGAATAATAATGCTGCAATAATGAGGAAGACCACCTTTTTTTTTTTTGAAAGAGTTGCATAACACCATTATAGTAATTAGCAGTTAACAACTAATTTTAGCACTTTCTTGTTGTTCTCTTTTTCTGTTAAGAGTTTGAGTCACAATATAAGAGTAATTTCCTGCTACTTCTGGGAAGGGAGGGGGTGGAGGAAGAAGGGATCATGAAATATATGCAATTTTCACATATAACACACTGTTGAAAATGTAATTCTCTATGTGTTCTTTTCTAAAAATATGTTCTATATTCCTGGATTGTCTTTGCTATCAGGAGCAGGATTGAAATCTCCACTTTAGTATTTATCTGAGGCTGTGATAGCTCAGTTGTCTGCCTCCAAATGCCAAGATAGGGGAATCTCATCAACCGGAGACCAGCTGCATGATGGGCAGTTAATAGATATATCAAACCTTAGGATATATGCTAAGCTGAGGAGATGATTGGTTGGTTGATATACTGATTGATTAGCATAGGGAGAATGGGTTTCTTCTTGACAACCTAAGATTATGCTTCAGCTAAGCTCAAATTGCTTACACCTCTTCTATTGGTTTTAAAATTACAGTCCTGTCATCTAAAATCTCTCTTCAATGAAATTTTTACCATATATAAAAATTAAAGGGAAAAAGAAAGTAGGTGCAATGGATAAGAGTAAATGGAGTAGATATATTTCACACTACTGCTGTTGGTACCACTAGAAAAAGTTGATAAGTAAATCCACTTGAAATATGTTACATATTCTGTACACTACTAGAGAGCACTTTACAATAATTTAGGGGGAGAAGTTCAAAATACTAACAAGGAAGCAGTGCTGATATTATTGCAGTACAAGAACTACAGTAGTTATTAAGCAAGGTAATTATAGAGTTGTGATACTACTGATACATTTTTGTACTCTTTACAGGCATTCCCTAGGTTTCATAGAAACGTATTTAAATTATGTTATACATATGAGAGAAATATCATATAATTGCCACAGAATGCATCACTTCACAGAGAAAGCTTTATACTCTGCAAGCTAGACAAGTAACACATACTTCTGAATTTTCCCTTGAGAAGTCCAGAATTTGCTTTCCCAAGAAAGCAGATATAATTAAATTTTGCTTACAAAATATTTAAGACTGTATCCTCAGTAGGGCACGGACACTTAAACAAAACAAAAGTAATTTTTAAAAATCACTATAATATATGTTGCCATAACAAATGCATTTCTTACGCATATCATCCATTTAATTCTCAGCATTACATGCACCAGGCTTTGTCAGTTGAGAACCATACAAATGTTATTAAACATAACGTTAAAAAAATCCTCAAACTTTTTATTATCTTTAATACCTGATACTTTCAAACGTCTCTCTATCTGGGCAAACAAGTATTTAGTAGTCACTTAACAAAAAGACAGTGGTTTATTAAGAATGCTGAAATCTGTATTAATAAATAAGACTGTGTTTCTCGGATTTTTTTTCTTCCCTTTCGTATCTGCTATGAGCGGTAGGGGATCAGCTGCAACTCAAATCCCCAGCTGAACAACCCAAATACAACTGAGTGAGCAGACTTAAAACAAGGCCATTTATTGGTGCCTGTTATGCAAACAAAGCATCCAAGTCTTAGAAACAGATGTCAACTGAAGCATATGCTTACTGTAAACTGGAATTTGATTCTTTTTATAAAAATAGACTTAAATGGGCCTTCAGAGACTAGGCTGCCTCTTGTTGTATACCATTGCCTAACTTGATTCAGCCTTAAGCTTTTTAAAAGATGAATAGACTGATATCTAAGGGCAAAAAAAAAAGTAAAAAAAAAATTAAATGGGAAATAAATGATAACATGTTGGAGCAGTTCCCAGAAGCAATTTCACAGATTTTCTCTAAAAACACAAGAAGGAAGTTCAAAGCACAGCACAGGTCACCTATGGCATGTTGAGTTATCATTTTTATACCACTTAGGGTGAAAAAGGGACTTTATGTTCAAGTGGCAAGTTTAGTACTCTGCTTTTCCTTCTTCCTTTTTTTTTTTCACCTCTTCTCACATCTTGATGCCTTTTAAATGTCACTTATTTTACATGAGGCAGTTGGTGGAGACATGAGTCAACAGCAATCAGAACCATTATCCCCTGCAGCGAGCCCTGGTCCTAATGCATTATGACACCTTAGCTGGCCAGCCACCGATTTACCTTTCTGCTTCTTAGGGAATTAAGTGGCATCATGTGAAAATGGTTGTGATATGAACAGCATGGGCATAACTGGTATTAAATTTACCTCTCAGCCTAAGTGAATTTTCCTCACATGTGACTAATCAAAATGAAAGCTGTGGACATGGGCAGATCTGGCCAGCACTTCTCCACCCCTGGGATTGGGGCTATTTTGTTTTATCTCTTTGTACAAGCTGGCAGAAGTTTAAAGTGAAGGGGATAATCCAGTGCTGGTGTCTTTATGAAATAACATCCTTACATGAAGAGGCTTTTAACTGTCTGTCGCTGTCCTCTCAAAAAAAAAAGAGCGTGACAATCTCATTTTGCTGAGCACCCTCCCATGAAAGGAGAAAATAATAGCCATAACAGCTATGGCTAGTACTGACCTTACATGATCCATTATCCACTAAACACTTTAAAAGTCAGTTTTACATACACTGTGGGGGAAATTAGAGAACTATCACAATCATTTTCACTTTAGTGAATTTGTCTTCTGTTTGAAGTCAGTGACTTGATATCCTCGTACATAACTCTCCATGTCGCTCCAAGAAAAGAAAGAGGAAGTCTTGCTGTAAAAATCGATCTTGAGCAAAAAGGGGGGAAACACACCATACTTTTCCTATTCTGATTAATAAAGATACTGACAGCAGTGAAACTCAATTTAGCATGAACTTTCCATGGAGTAAATGTGAAATAATACAAAAATCATTACATAATTTAGTAGTGTTCAACATCAGTACAAAAATATTTTTATCAATCATTTCAGCTGAGATAAGTAGGTGCCAAAGAAAGTGCAGGCAGAGCAATTATCATCCTGTGCAGTCAGAAAGATATTTATTCACAGACTAGAGCGTCTTGCATTTTACTACAAACCAGCTGTGAATGTTACTGATAACAACAGCAGTGCTAGATTTTCTCAGAGTACTGTAGTCTCTTTCTAACAACTCAATTGTACAGGACAAAAACACCTGGAGCATGAAGTCCTCTCCTACTTGCAAGAATGTTCAGCCTTCTGTGACTGTGAGAATGAATTTCTAATGCATGAATTTTAGGCATTTACTGCTTGCTCTGAGTTAAAGTCAGTAGTAACTACAGCTCAAATTAGAAGTATTTAATCAAATTTTATTCAGATAAATAGTGATTAAAAGGTATGATTCAGTGGTTCAAATTTAAAGATGGACCCGGTCTATCTGACAATACTAGAAGACTTTCAACTTGTAACAATCTATTACTGTATCTAATGCATGCTTGACTGGAGAAAAATTCATTTTAAAAAATGAAAAATTGAGCAACAGAAGCCTATCAAGACTAAATGATGGCATTTACAAAATCAAAGCACACTTTTCTTATGAAAAGAGAAACTTGGAAATACACTGATTTACATCAAAGTATATATCTCAGATATAATACTTTTTTTTAAAGAACATAAAAAAGACCAAAAAAGACCATAAATATTCTTTACATTCATTTTTAGAAATGACTGAAGGCAAAGATTAGGAAGAGGGTTCAGATTTTTAATTGTTACAAACACAATAAAAAATATTAATCATGCATGGAGCTTGCCTGGGTAACCTTCATTTTATCAATGAGGCCACATAATTAAGGTCAAGTTAATGCAGAGATTGAAATTTAGGGAACATGTCAATTAAGATAAACAGGAAAATTACCTCTTCCTAAAAGGATTAGCCTCAAGTGGAAAGGTTGATTCAGAAAATTACAATTCATTTGGTCAGGAAGACAGATCCACCGTAAAGTTAAATCTGAAGTCCACAGGCCAGCAGGTTCTACCCAAAAGAGTTGCAAAAAAAATTTTGAATACAACCATCCTTCTTTTATTTTTTTCCCTAAAAAGAAAATGATTTGCACAGCAAAAATTATTCCAAGAAGTATGACACATCTTATCTTTTCTTTTTTCCCTTCAGTTTCAGACTTAATTGGACAATGAAGTCTAAACACTTACAGAAAAGCAGAAGGTAGCCTGTTTTCATTGACACTATACATTAATGTCACTGTGAAAACATCTGGACCACATGGATATTTGTAACTATTCAATTGAGATTACCATGTTTTGTACCCTAAACAACAAGAATTATTATTGCAGAATTTGAAAACTCTGAATGAGAGTGACAAGATACAAACAAAATATACTCCATGGTCTAGAGGGTCTTGTAATTTCCCATTTAGCTGTGCCCATTTCAAGTTATCAAAACCATTTAAAAAAATTTTAAAGCCCCCAGTAACTGTACTCATCCTTTGGTTTAGTGCATTTGCATACAAAGAAACTAACAATATTTTGAAGAGAGTATGGGAGCCTTTAGTACCATGAGAAAGCTGATAACTGTTTGAGACATGTAGACTTCCAGTGACACTCTTCTGACACTCTCCACCAGAAACTCTGTACCTAATTGCACACTACTTCCCTTCTTTCCAAACAGAAATAACACAGTAAACAAAACAAAGGTGGCAGCTTTGATAGGGTCAAGGCTGCTCTGACTTGAGTAAAACACTTAGGAATGAAAATGTGGCACTGGGATAGTGGTTTTTCAAATGCTTTCTACTTATCACCTAGAAGCATATCTGGGAAGCTGGAATTTTGAATATAGATATATAGATATATAGATATATAGATATATAGATATATAGATACATAGAGATATATAGATATAGATCTACCATGAGTGCATGTATTTTTCTTCCCTCCCAGAGTCCTTACAGGCAGCAATGGTTTGCAGCATTATTACTACTCGCTTCTCTTTCAACAACTATACCTCCAAAGTAACTTCCAAATCATCCAGCGGAATTGAAACCTCCTCGGGGGCAGTCACTGCTCTGACAGGCCTGCCAGTACCAAAATGCCCAGGACCAGCCTGACACGACCAATGCAATCACTGCTCACCTCCTGTCCTCTCCGGCTTCTCTTTCCACAAGAGTGGCTCCGAAGTGTTACAGCCCTGACCGCGGCAGTGCCGGCTCCGTTCACTTCACCTTGGAGTCACAGCACCTGAATGAACACTGCATGTCTATTTACAGATTCGCCATCTGACTTAAGTTTCAATCAGTGACAGAATGTTTTTACACCATTCTTTTTCTAACAATGTTCTGAGATGTGCATTTTGGGAACCCATGCCCGTTTGTCTGTATAATTGCATTCTTCTTATTTAAAAACAATTCCAAAGGTTTGGCTTGGTCTTCTCTTTTTTTCTTTTTATTAAATAAATACTGTAGAATAAACTATCCTTTCCACTGAATTGATCTCTGTACTATAGGAATTTCAAACTATCCTATCCAGTAGAGGGGAAACACATTATGATAGCATCTACATAATGTTGTGATACTTTCATTCAAAACAAAAGACCAAAGCAAGTATTTAGTCACAGCAAAGCAGCAATATCACATTGCAATATCAGATTTATTTCAAAAAATTCAACTGTCACTGTTGAAACAAACCAGTCTAATAAAATGCTATTACTGGCCACAGATTTTGGGAACATCTGTGTGAGAGAACACATTAACATTGCTGCAATACTGCTTCTTAGGGCAACAAAACTTTTCTTTCTTTAGAAAAGAAAGATTAAATATGAAACAAACTTATGTGTGTCTCTATTGCCAAAATGACTGAACAGGAAAATAGGAAAAATACACAAATGTGGCTTAAAGGCATTATTCCAATTATCCCCTGGGTATTGTTGTACCTTTGTTTTGTTAGGCAGGATAAAGAGGAGAAATATTACAGCAACCAAGCAGATGGTCTGTGGAACTAGATTATACACTTCAGAAATAAGAGAGAAGCAACACATTCAACCCTTCTGTTTGGACAGAAGAGCCATCTTAGCCTGTCTGACCTATTAGCTAGTAAACTGGAGCGTACTGCCAAGTGCTATCATGCTGTTCCTTTAAAAAGCAAACAACCTCAGTTTTTATGATAGGTATTGCATCATTTTAAGAGAATTGCAGGTAATGTCTGCTGCATTAGACAGATGGTCATATCATGAAACCATATACATGTCACCATGACTAAAACTGACGTTTGCTATCTTGTTAATCCGCATAAACTGCAAAACAAAGTAAACCCATGCTGAGCGCCTTGCTAGTCCCAAACAATTCATATATATACATGCACATATAATAACCACTTACAACTCAAACATGTAATAAGGTTCAATGTTGGTTTTGATATGGTTTTTTTTCATAACCTTGCATTAATTTTATAGATATAACTTTGCAGTGTGAAAATTCCAATTGTAATCTCACCTTAATTTAACCTTTGCATAACTTTTTTGACTTCCAGGGAGTCCGTGATAAAGCAGGGAACAGACAATTTAGATTCAAGAATGGCATGTATCCTCTGAAGCCATAAATAAACTAAACGTAACAGAGAGCAGAGGAGCACTCTCTCAAGGCCAGGTTTTACCGTACAATTTCCAGAACACCTGGGTTTTCTTCTGTCCTTACTTCAGTACAGCTAACATTACAATTGCAGAATGGGGTGACTGCCTTTGCAGTAGTATGCTTGCATCTCCCATTCATGCTTATGAAACAAGGGGATATATAGCTATATCCTTGACTGTCTTCAAAAAAAAGTACTGCACCACAAAATTGTGTATCAAAAGATCTGTATGGTAAATATTCCCCCTACCAGGGCTCCCAAGCAATTGGAAGAAATATTAAAAGAAGTGAACCTCTGTATCTTGCTTGTTTCTGCTACACATCAGAGAGACTATTCAGTAAAAAATTATAATTACTTCGTAATTAACTCTAGATTTTTTAGGCAATTGAAACTTAGTTAATCTTTAAAAGAGAGGAAAAAAATTGTTTCAGTAACCAGGCCTTTTCGAAATCAGTTGTCTCTACATATATTCACATGGAGAGCCGCTCCAGGCTAGAGGCGGTTTCCCCCTCCCACATCTACAACAGCATATCCAAGCCCCACCTAGCCTCCTGCTCAGTTGAAGGATATGTAAGATAGCACATTTCCTATCTGCTAGGCTGCTCTCAGCCACAGAACTGCAACCGAACCCGGCAGACCAGGAACGATTTCAAATTGTACCTGGAGAGCTGCCGGTAAGCAGCCAGCGCCTCTTCCCCGCGTGGCACTGCAAAGGTGCACATTCCCCGTCAAGCTGACCCCAGGCAGTACTGTACACGTGGTGACAGATGCCAGCAGACAGGTCTGAAAACCTTCCAAATGAACAATTCTAGGTCTGCTGCACTAAATGCAGCAGAGTTTCTGGATGCCTTCCCGGATGGTTTAACATTTGGATAAAAATACGGATGGGAAGTGCATGTGTCCAGGGTGCAGACGTCCGTAAGCGAAGTCAGAGCTACAGCATCCGCTCTGCTGCTGCATGAGCTGACGAGCAGAGACCTGCTTTGGCTTCTGATCCCTCGCTCCTCACAGACCACTGGATTCTGTGCAGGTGATGAGGAGCACAGTCCAGCAAAGCCCCATTGTGCATCCCAGTGGTTCAGCGTCTTTCTGGCCAACAGTATCCCTTGAACTAAAGTGGGAGAGAAGAGGAAAGGGAGGGCAAAGTGGAAGGTTTTAGAGGAGAAAGGAGACGGAATAGATATGGGTGCTTATGGGTCATGCCTTCAATATCAACTGATTACTCACAAAGCTGGTCCTGACTGGCTTAAAATGCAGAAAAGAAGAGTATAATGACATATGAAGGAGATTAGATTGCAATTCCTGAATCTATCTTCAAACCTGATGGATTAGGAGTGTGAGACAGTTGAAACCCATGGAAATGCTAGTGTTGCTCTCTGGATACCTGACAACAGCCTGTTTCTAAAGTCCTGGCAATGTGTATGTCAGAGCACACAGAGTACTTGAGCCTAGGAGAAAATTCCTTCTGTGTACTACATAGTTTTTGACTCTTTCGGACAGCTGGGTTTGAAAAAGCTCCTCATTCCTCTTGGAAACTCTAGCATGGCCCCTTCCTTCAGCACTCTAAATAATATACAGTTCTTGTATTTTTGGCAGATCTGTGGATTGGAAAATTTTATCTGCTGTGCAGAGAAGGCCTGCTTTGCTATGAGCTGACCCCTTGGATATTTAACTTCTGTAGGTTCAATTTTTAAATCATCACTACCAGAAAACTCAAGAGAAACGAAATGAAAGTAGGATTTGGATATTCAGTTCTCAGGAGTTATCATGTACAAATGTAAAGTTAAGAGTTCTGCAAATATTTTTAAAATTCCAAGCAAAATGTTTCCAACCGTGAAACATAATTTGGATTCTTACACAAAAATATTAACATGGAAGCATAATTGATTAAACTGGATGGCTGCTGTAGGAGGTCTGACCAGCTAACTGTGTATGAATATAGTCACTAAGAGAAAACATTTTGCTAAGATCTTCTCAAAGGCCACTGTCACTTCAGCAGTCACTCAAGGATGGCAGAAGAACAGTTTTAAAGATTACAGGAAGTATTTGCTATTAACTTTACATAGATTTGCCTAAGAATTTATGAAGACTGGACTGTAATTTAGACAACACTGTTGCATTGCTTGCAAATCATATTTCACTATGCAATGGCTGATCTCCTCATCTATGTGCTGACTGTTACTGACACCTTTCGTAAAGAAGTAGTAGTACTAACAGATCACACTGTACTTTAGAAAAATGTACATGAAACTGAATTATCTGACAGAATCACAAAGGTGACTCAGTTCATTGCAATCAGCCAAAAAGAGAAAATTCCCAGGAATTTTCTTAGCATATTTTCTTCATATTTTCCCAGAATTACTAATAGGTGAGGACTTTGCAAAACAAAAATTCAACAAATTGTTATAGTAAAAATAGTGTGGACAGCTCTAACTATGCAAAATTTATATAATTTATCACATCACTGGGAAAATTCCTAAGTGCAAAAATATCTATTTATATGTAGTATGGAAGAAGTGTGAAAAAAAAAAGAGAGGTTCTGGCATCAAGAGGTGCTCTTGACAAGGTACATTAATTAAGGATTATGGATTTCTACACTTTGTATTAGCAGCAGTTTAAAAATATAATTCATGTAGTGGCATTCTCAAAACACAGGGTCTTGAGTGTGATTTTTTGCGGAACAGTCCCCTCTTGAGGAGAATATTTTCAAACTACAAATTCTAGGTAACTCAGAGAATACAAGAATATTTTCAGAGGACTATCACTTGGTGGAACATAGAGTTACTGGACTAGACTGCCAGTCTTGGGAAACACAAAAACAATATCTTGACTCAACAAAATTGGTTTCTAGAAGACATAAAAATGAGTGGTTCTTTCCAAAGTCCTCAAAGAAGTAGTCTTAAAATCTTATTTAGAAACAAACAGACAAAGAAGAAAAAAGATATTATGTAATCCTAAACATCCAGGATGTAGTATCATACTATTAAGGACAAAAAAAATGAATTAGTGACATAAAAATTAATTATTGAGATATGTTTATGTAAGAAACAATTGTAATACAACACCAGGAAACTGTACATGCCTTGACACGCATTAAGCACTAATGGAATGTCCACCATTGTACGGTTTCCCTAATATTCCAACAAATTGTATTGATCTGGTCATGCACCTTGACTAAATACTCTCATATTTTCTTATTACTTGCATCTTTGGTTAAATTAGTACTGTAAAAAAAGTAAAAAAAAAAAAAAAAAAGTAAAAATAATGACAACACAATATAGTCTAAAGTATATTGGTTGGCTTAAATTCATTCTGTCTCTGAGCTGTGTATCTCCTAAATAGAGAGGAAGAATTATTAATATTACTCATATGAAAATTGAAATCAGTATGAGTCAGGGTTTCATACTACGTGCACACACACATACCCATATAGGAAAGGAAAGGCACTACTTTACTATGGAATATGTAAGAGTTCCTTATGCTAATGCAAAGCTAAAAATAAAGAAGTGTTGTCATACTAAAGCAACCTGTTCTTAATCTTCTGTCACCGTGCAAATTAGATGAGTCACCCGCCTTTCATTCTGATCTACATCATGGCAAGGACTAGAAAAATCATTTTGCTTTACTCCACTCATCTAAACTGAATGCAATGAAAATGACACAACAAGCAAAATACAAATAAAAACAATGGCTATAAAATAATGAGAAAGGGTTTTAGCAGGCAACAGAAAATATTTCCTTCCTTCCTTCCT
>VZRX01023602.1:142006-190911 GCA_013398075.1 Notiomystis cincta | reverse complement strand
TCTGTGAGCTGACTGAGGGTGCAGCCAATGCCCTTATCCAGGTTATGATAAAGACATTGAACAGGACTGGTCTCATCACTGAGCCCTGGGAACACCATTGTGACTGGCTGCCAGAGGGATGTAACTCCTGCCACCACCTCTCTCTGGGCCCAGCCATCCAAAGAGATTTTTACCCAGTGAACAGTGCACCCATCCAAGCCATAAGCAGCCAGTTTCTCCAGGAGAATGCTGTGGGGAATGGTGTCAAAGGCTTTCCTGAAGTCCAGGTAGACAACACCCACAGCCTTTCCCTCTCCTCTTGGTGGGTCACCTCAGCAGACCAAGTAAGTCAAGCAGGACCTGCCTTAGAGCAGCAGATACAGAAAGAGAAAAGCAATGGAAAAAATACTTGAATGTTGATTAGCTCACTGCCCTGGGCTTTTAGCTGCCATTTAAATTTAAATATGCACTGCAATGAAGTAAATAGACCAAATGAGTCTACAGAGTGCTTTGAGATGTGCAGTCTGAGACATTCACAGCAACATATCTTTGCAAATGACTATGGTCTGGCCTCTTGTGGTCAGCTTTTGGGAATGAGTAGCCTCCATCACACACTGCTCTAAAATGCACTGTGTGGAGCAAAATACAACTGTAAACAAAACCTTGAGCTGGGCTGTTGAGGCAACATCAAGGGAGTTCATATTTGGTGCACTGATCTCTCTCAGCCTTCTGGTTCACATCATGTCTACATTTAGGCTTGGCAATATCTTTTCAGGTATATATTATATTACAGAACCTGACAACTGTAGAATTCCAAGTCTGACAATCTTGTAAGTTAATAATGGACTTTTCTTTCTCAAAGTAACAGGAAGGGAGGCATAGACAATAACTTATCTACTTAATTGAAATCTGAGGAGTTCTGGTTTTATTTCTGTCAGCACAATACCAGGGAAGTCAATCATATGGAACCAAGTGTGCAATTTAATTCTAAAGTGTTTGTTATATTCAAGATGCCTGTGTCTACATGGGGTGGGATCCTACCAAATCAAACTGAAACAATTTAATTTCTTTCTCAGCTGAACTTTTACTGATTTAAGAAAAAACCCACATATTTTTCCAGACAACTGGTGCAAGACAGGTGAGGTAGAATTGTGTGGGAAATGGGGGTGGGATACATACACTCTCCCACAGCCTCCTTGAGAAGTGAGAAATGAGAGGGGAAAGCTTGTGATAAGACATGGAACTCCTTTTGATTCATCTGCTATCAAAACAGTAATGTGATTCTGTTAATTTAGATAAATATCTAAGGCCCTGGTTCTACTCTGGCTTACATCAACTGTTTATTATACTAATGTGTAATATATATATGTGGCCAATTCTGAGATAACAGCTGTAGTTCAGTGTCCATTCTGGCTGTATTACTGTTTAGAGAGATATGCTATTTTCCCAGAAACATTACTGAAAGGAAAAAAATTCCAAAGGCCAGGAAAAATGGGATTTTTTGAAAATGTTTCTCGTATCTCCAGCTGGGCCCATGCTGACTGAATTCAAATAGGCTGATGGGATCCTAACTGGTATTCCATACAGTCAAAACAAAAAGGCAAATTCAGCAGTCATTTGATGGCAGGAATCAGTCCAGCTCCTTCCATACTGGCTGGCTCCCTCTGAGAAGGCTGGCCCACCTGCTCTCAAGCAATGCCTGACTGGGTTAAAGAATGTCCTGGCTGTGGTCAGGACACATATAATTGACTGGAATATAGGTTCCTAAACTGCTGTTCTAGCATGGGATTGTCTTGTATCAGCTGCAGGACTTTGAACTTGTCTTTTTTGAAACTCCAGCAACTTCCTCTCAACTAATTTTTGTGGCTTGCAAATGTCCCTTTGAATGACAACCCTGCTCTTTAACACTAAAACTTGGTACCATCCACAAACTTGCTGAGGTGCTCTCTGTCCCAAAATCTTATTAACACAGACAACACTTGACATCAAAAAAACACTGTCCCTAGTATTGATCCTTAGGGACCACCAGGCACAACCTTTTGAGTGCAGACATTCCTTCTGTTTTTCTCTTCGTAGCCTACCTATTCAAACTAAATGTCATCAGTTTGACTATGAGGATACAAGAGAGACCATGTCAAAGATATTTCTGTACCTAAAGTAAAACATTTTTCACCACTGTCCTCTCATCCACAAGTAAATCTGCTGAAATAGTGGTCCTTTCATGACAAAGTGCAGTCCTTGGGGAGAAGCAGTGCTGAGCATGTTCTCAGTATTCCCTGGCTTCTGCCTTCCCTCCAGAGATCTTCCATGTACAAGATCACTTCCAGCACATAACTTCATTCTTCAGTGCCCAAAGCTCTACACGAGTTTCCCATGCTTCCACATGCTCTCCTTCTCTTATTCACAGGAAGGAAAGATGCCAAGTACATGGGAGTGCGTGTCCCAAACCGCAGTCTCACATAGGAAATCTGCTTTTGGCCTCACTTGATAGCATTTTGTTTCCACTGAGTCTCTGCAAATAATGTGAAGATGATAATGTTTCAGTGAGCAAAGCATAAATGCTCTGTGTCAACCTGATAATCCCATTTTATTTTGCACACTCAGGTAGGGATGTTTCTCTCCCCTCCTCCCTTCCTCTGTCTCCTGGCATCCTCTTAAGTCTCCCCCATTTTTCTCTAATGTACTAATTGGTGTGGTCTTTACAGAACACATTCAATTATCATTATTGCTAAGGTGTCTGGATGTGCTGATGAAATTCATGCTGCTGCTGTAGTAAGTCCTATCCAAACATGCTTTACACAAAGGTTTTTTAGTTAAGTAAGACAAAGGCAAGACAAAATCAGAGCACTGAAGCAATTTGCACAGCATTGCTTGAATCAGGAGCAGAACCAGGATCCACGGATTTAAAATCTGTTTGATCACCTGCTAGACCACAGTTTCTGTAAATACACTGTGGTGGTTGTCCACATGCCTGGGTTGCTAGTCCAGGTGACAGAATGCTTTTTATATTCCTTTAATCCTATGTCAGTGCCCCAGAGTTATTCAGCTCTTCCCAACATCTTCCAAACATAAGGTCATAAAAGTCACCTCAGAAGAACACAGGACTTGTGTAAATAAATCTTAATCCCTGTTCTTCCAGGAATTTCTAGAGCCCAGGTCCCATGCATACCAAGCCTCTGAGTCCTTTTGCTTGCCTCCTTAGACTCCTGTGTTGTGATTCAATGCCATAAATCTCCATGCTCTACATCCCATATTTGTCCCCTGCTCTCAGGAAAAGCTGATGCTGAAAATGTATGGAGCCTCTGGTGTCTGGCAGACCAATTCCTCCATTACCTGCAGAAGAATGACTTCTCTTGCTGGTCTTGCCAGTACATTTTTCTTCCCTTCCAAAATATAAATTACTATATTCGGACAAAATTTCCTTGAAGGAAAATTGAAATTATTCCTGGTACAGTGTGATTAATCACTGGGGCTTTTTGCTGAGGTGTGCCCTCTGGATATCTTCCTGTTTTCCCTGCAAAATCCCCCTGGATGTGGCAATAAATGCAGCCTGCATTCAGCCACTGAGTTAATGTCCATGGAACCCTGAGCAAGGGGAGCTGGAGTGCTGGTGCTCTGTGTTTACTCTGAGTTGTGGGTTTGGCTTCTGTAGGGCCTGGAGGTAGATCCTGGCTGAAGAAAAAACGACCCAAGAACATGCCTCTGCTGCTACCACAACCTAAAAGGGGCAGGAAAACAAAAGCAAGCAGGAGACCAGGCTGGCCTTGAAATGCTGAGTGGGGCTTTTGGAAGGAAAGGAGAGGATGAGGTGCTTGGATTGTTTAAACAGCTGCAATGAATCAGCAGCTCTCTTTCCCCAGTCCTCCCTTTACTGCACAGCAGCCCCTGCTATGCCAAGGAAAATAAAATAATCCCAAAAAGTGCAATCTACCACAGTGCAGCCGAATCACACGGCAGGACAGAACCAGCCCACAAACTAAAGAGTAAGAAAAGAGACGTTTTCAGATGAGGCCTAACAAGAACTGCAAGGGCTTGTTCCAGCAGCAAAGGAGAAGAGGAAAAACAGAGAGGAAAACACTGAAAAGGAAAGGGCCAAACTTACCTTTGCTGTAAGCAGAGCCAGCTGGGCTAGCCACAGTGACAATTCCTTTAGTCTGTGGCAGGATGAGATGTGCTGCTGCTGCCACCTGCAACTTGTGGTTCCTGCCATAACTGGTGAGCACCACCAGCTGACAAAAGCTGCTGCTAACCAACGTGGCAGCTTCTTTGTCCCGAGTCAGTACAGCTCTCTGGGAACTTAGAGCCTGTGGAACCTTATCCTGGCCACAGCCAGAAAGTTTGGAACCTTGTAAGAGCCACACATGTCATGGAGAGAGCTTGGGGGCTGCTGTCACGTGTGGATCAGAGCAGCGTTGTGAGGACAACCCCAAATACGAGGTTCCATAGGAAAACTGCAGGAGAAACAGGTGAGTGAAAACTGCTAACCCTCAATATGCAGTAGCACTGAGTTTATTGCTACAAGGCATCCAATGCTCACTGCTCAGCTCTCTGCCTGGCTGCTGCTCAGCCTGTTGGGCCAGTGCCCACTTAAGGATAGTTATTGCAGGGAGTGCAGTTACAGCCTTTGCAATTGCTCAGCTGATGGTGTAATGGTCTCTCTGAGGATTCAGCCCAGCAACACTAATGATACAGCTGGCCTGTCTTGCCTGATGGGATCATTTCCACTTTATTATAACTGTGATTTTCAGCTCAATAATTCCAGAGTATTTTTAGACCCTTTGAGATGAAAAAATGTGCTGAATTTGCAATGTTGGCTTTTTTTGTTTTGTTTGTTTTGCTTTGTTTTTTGTTTCCTCTTAACTGGTGACCAGAAGAAAAATAATTTTCCATGGAAAGTCAGACAGGGATTGTCCAGTTGAGCTTTCATCCTGCACCCGTTCCAGAAACAAAGGGAACTCTTAGTAAGCTGTGAAAAGAGGTCAGTGGAAGGAGTCAGTATGTTTTTTGGGATAAACTGGGGCCAAGGCATAAAATGAAGAGGAATTTCAGCTAGGACCACCTTCCATTCTGTCATTTTATGGAAAAAATCTTCCACAGAGAAGTGAGAGGTGAACTTCACTTGTCCATTTAAAATTAGACCGTAAGAACCTCTAACCAGAAAACCACAGGAGGCAACAGAGTCCTAATTATCACTCCCAGCACCCATCCTTGTCAGCCTCCAGTTGCTGGAATCACAGGAGCTGTGTCCTTCCTCCAGGCCATTTGTCTCTCATGAGTCCCCAAAAGAAAAAGTGAACTGCTGTCCTTTGGCAGCTCCCAGGTGACACTTCTTCCTTCTGGCACACATTAGAGCACCACAGCTTTAAATTGTTTTTCTTGCACCTGCTTGACATGGGATAAAGCCGTGCCCTGCTACATCTCGAGGAGGGGGATACAACTGTGGAAGCTGCTTCTCCTTTGTCATGTATAGATCAGCAAGGGATATCCTGTCAATTGTCATTTCTGTGTACGTCTGCTTCATGTTCTGGTATTAAAGCCCAGAGCCTCAGGCATCTATTGGATTTTGTTTAAATGCTTTATTGGATTTTATGAACCTCAGATACATCAGACAGACCATAGGAGACATGTAGTGGTGATATCCACAATAACCAATTAAAATCCCAGCCATGTTTTAACTCCATTTTCAATAAACTATGGAGACACAACCCTCTTCTCTATAGGGTGAACAGAGATCTCATTAACTACATTTAATTGAGAGTGGCAGCTAGTGGATTTTATACATTAGGGAGCACTTCTGTAGACATTGCATCTTTCAAACGCATACACTGAAAAATTATAATGAATCCCATGATCGATACAGAATCATCTTTCTTGTTTCCAGTGTGGTTTCAGTTCCAAGGTTACTTGAATGGATGAGTTTCAGTTAATAAAATTCACATTTTCTTCACCTTACAACGTTTTTCACAAAATTACTCCTATTCCTTTCTTTGGGCATCATCTTTATTAGCTGGCCCTTCAAAATAACTGAAAAAAAATCTCTTTCTCATCTGCTTCATTTTGAGGATTTCAAAGCTCTCAGGAACTGCAGACAAGATTCTTTTTAAGTGCCTGATATGCATGATACTGTGTCTCTGCTAGAGAAAGATTAAGGGAAGGTGAGGTTAGGTGTTTCCCCATGTGGCACACACAAAGGCAGTGGTTAAGCTGTAACCTGGGCTCTGAAGCCCCAGGACATAACAGCACAGCACTAATGACAAAACATCTTTCCTGCATAATTCATTAGCGATTCCAGGGAAGGTGTGTGAGCTTGCTCACGTTATTGAGTGAGAGAACACAGCAAGAATGTCATTTGAGGTCAATACTCCACTGAATGCAATGGAAATGTCTCAGGAAGAGCAGCCATATGGCACACATAACATGTGTGCTCATATGCACACATAACATGATACACATGCTCACGTGCACTCAGCCCATACACCCACTGACACGCTTTCCCCTTCCTCACTGTGACTCAGTCACAGTAATGCCTTGCATCACCTTCCCCTGAAAACCAAATGAGTGGGAAACTACATAAAAGAGAGTATATTAGAGGCTGTTTAAGACAGTGTCAGCCTTTCTTCAATGGGCTGTGCTAACCCATTTAATTCTGTGAGAGTCAATCATTGCTTCGGTCATTTCATACACGGTCTTTAGAGAATCATATTAGTCGTTGTAGGTCAGCTTCACCCTGTGGATTATCTCTTCTTATGGATGTTAATTCCCTTTTGAGTGTAATAGCTTTGTAAAGGTGGTTACACACTTCCTTCAGGACTTTCTAAGCCACATTTTGATGCATGTGCAGAGGTTTTTAAACATCTGCTTTTTGACTGAAACGCTTCAGGCTTGGTCTCTGTTTGAAGTTTAGTTGTTTTGGAAAGTTTGAAGAAATTCTTTTCTTCTGGTCTTTTTTTGTTGTTGTTTTTGGTTTTGGGTTTTTTTAGGTCATGATAAAATGAACGTCTGCCTGAGAGTCTAGTAACAGTAATTACAGTATCCCACTGGGGACGTGCAGGTAGCAGATTCCCTCTAGCAGGGGAAGGATTGGGAGCAGCAGAGACAAGCTGCCCCTTCTGCCTCTCTTCCTGGTGTTGTGTCCTCACTGACTTCCCACCTCAGAGCAGTGACAGAAGGGGCAGTTTGTGCTTAGGAAAGCTGGGGCCAGAGGGGCTCCCTGTCAGCAGAGAGGTGTGAAATAGCTACCAGGCTTTCATGCCATCAGCTCAGTGGCTAATTGTTTGCATAGCTTTGCCTGTCCCAGTGATCATCCCCGTGTCCTGTGTTCCTCATGTGGTTTCCATTAAGGTCAGAGTGTGGGGGAAGGGAAGCATGTGAATTACTGCAGTATTTACTCTCACTTATCATTCCAAAGCTCGGAGTGCTCTGTGCTACAGAGGCTGCACCGAGCTACAGGCAGTGCACAAAGGCAGTGTTTGGGTGTTGTTAACGGCACTGACTGAAAGGCAGGAATTTCCCTCTTCCACCCCTTCAAAAGGCCCTGACCATCTCCTTTTCTTACTGCAAGATGCACAGCAAGGAACACAGCTTCTGACTCTAAAGGGCATGAGAACTAGAGCCTCCACCCAGCTGAAAGGAATATGATAATCTGAACAAAGTAATGATCCATTAAGTATGGCTACCATTTCTAGGTGGGAGGGATTGGCAGGACTGGCATGAGCTCATCCAAAACAGCCCTGTCTCCCCTTTGTGTGTGCTCTGTGGCTGGCCTAAGCACCAAACTGCTCAGTGCATCCCTTCTTGAGAGGTGACTTTTCTGGTAAATGGGGAACATTTTCAGAATATCTCAGTTGCCACTTGGCCCCTTCTTTTGCATAATATTGACAAGGTCTTTCATGCCTTCATATATAAAATTAGTTTCAGGTAGCCCAAGTAGGTTTTCTTTCCTCTCCTTTTCCCTTTCTCCTTTCCATGGGTGGGTATTTGTTGCCTTTAATGCCAGTGGCATGGGTCACTGGCAAAGCAAATTGGCGCCTGGCACGGTGGGCCTGTGGATTGGTCACTGCTTTTTTGCTGGAGATGCTGCAATTGCCAGAGGTGGGAGGATAGTCCTCCCTTAGGATGGGATCATCCCTTAGGATGATCCTTTTCTTGTATGTGGGTCCCAAGTGTGTGCCTCTCCAGGTACTTTGAATACTCTTCTGCTAAGCAGAGTTCAGATTAGAAAGGGTCCTGGATATAGGTCAGAGACACAGAGCAGCTTGATACTGACAGATGTTAAGAACCAAAAGCTTGAAAGGGAGATGGTTACAGCCTGGCAGATCCTGGCTGGGTTTCCCTAGACAAACTCCCCATCATTCTCATGTTTAGTCTTTACTTTGATGAATGAAAGGGCAATAATACGTGTATGAAGCAATTTTCTTTCTGTTATGGATAAGTTTCTTTTTGGGGGAGATTCAACAACTTGCATGAAAGAAAAAGCTGCCCAGAATAAAGAGGGCAGCAAGGAGGGAAAAGTAGATCAAGTGGGAGCTCATCCCTCTGACAGAGACATCTGAAGAAGAAGTGGTCCAGTCTTTGTATATATTACAAGCCTCTGGAACACAGATGGGTTGCTCCTAAAGGGGAGGCATTGTGTATCCCTCCAGCCTTCTTGGGCAATGGCCATAATGGAGCAATTCATAAACTGGCCTATCTCTGCACAGGCCAGGAACAAGAGGGAACAAAAAATCAAGGAGTGGAAGGCAGAAAAGTTCAATTTCTAGTATATCTGTACAGACTAGAAATGAATCACGAGGCAGACACAGCTCCAGCAGTAGCCTATGCTTTATATCACGAACTTCACCTTGTGGCAGCAAGAATATCCTGACATTTCCTTTGGAACAGTTATGGAAGTCTTCACACTCTGAGGCTAGAGAGTTGCAGTGTTCTTTGTACAAAGATTAACATAGAAACTATTCACAAAAATGGCAGCAAGCCCAGAGCAAATTGGTGCTATGGGTCTGGAGTGCATCTGGGACTTGGCGTGTCAGTTCTCGTCTCTGTGAAAGAGTTGTGTGCCAGGTTACCACTAATGCTGGGGTCACAAGTGGGAGCATCACTAGACTGCACCTGTAGGTGTCAAAGCCAGCTGGAAGCTGAAAAGAACTATCAGCCTGTTCGTGGTGTTGGTTTCCAACTGGACTGATTTCGTATTCTTAACGTTTTCAGCAGAACTATGATCCTCAGTGCAATAGCACCCACATGTCCTTTTATGCTCTGTGAAAATGACTGTATGTGTAGAAAACAATCAGCTGTAAATAACTCTAGCTGTGAAGGAGTGCAGATGGGTCTCCAGCAGGCAGAAAGGACAGTACAGACTACTGGAGGGATAGAAGCCAGGATGTCTAGGTCCCAGTCTCAGATCTGATTGGGATATTTCTCTATTTTTTTCAATAAAGATGCCTACATGCTTCTCTAATAGTCTAAGAACATCAGTCAAACAGAAAAACCAAATTGATAAAAATACGTTGTTCTGTGAAAATCTGGTTTTAGTTAAGATTACAGCTCTGCAAAACAATCTAATGAAACAAACTAATAGCCACATTGGGCTAGTGATGCTTGGCTTTCTGCAATTCTCTCAAAATTGACGAGGTTCTCTGATGTGTGCTAAGAGCTAAGTAGCTTTCAAAGGTGTTCACGTGGTGGGAGCATTTATAACAATGTTCTCTCCCATGGAGTCTCTGGTATCCCCTAAGTCCCAAGCTCACACTGCAGTTTTACTTCAGCACAGGATGGGTGCACTTGGCAGGTGTCGTGGGGTGATTCTGTGACAGTCTTGTATTCCCCATCGCCTGCTGGAAGTTTTTTTGTGCCTTTGGACTGCAGCCGGGAGGACTCTTCAAAGCGGCTCACTTGACCTTGCAGCCAGAATGTTTACAGATTTTTACCCAGCTGGAGACTTTTTTCCCCTCTGCTGTAGCAGAGGAGGGAGGGGTTGCTCTCAACCTTTCAGCTTTCGGCTGGAGAGCGACTGAGATCTGCCTCTGTGGTNGTTTGGTTTGGTTTGGTTTTCTGAACTCCTATAAACTGTATAGTTTGGGGACAAAATCCCCTCTCCAATTTGGTTGAAACTGGCCAGCAGACTCAAAGTTTTGCTGGGACAGTAAATGGACAAAAGGAGAGTTGTGTTCCTTAATCCTTGTTTCCTTAGTAAACTAGGCTAAAAACAACTTTGAATGAAAAATTCCAACCAGCTCCAGTCACTACTTGGCATATCATCAAAAGCTGTTCTGCTGAAGAGGAACAGAACTTCATGGCTTCTTGAAGCTTAAAGAATACACTGAAGCCATTACTGAGACTATATTGTCTCAGATTCATTTTTTTTCAGGGTCACCAAGAGTAGAATTAAAAGACAATACCTGTTAACAGGCTTTTCTGGGAATATTTCTGAGTCTTTATTAGTGTTCTGGGATGAAGGGTGAAATTTTATGGATTTTAATATTACTGGATACATAGGAAAACACCTGCAATCTGTTAACAAGTCAGCAAAGGTAGACCAGAAGTTTTGACATTTTCAGTGAGGTTAGGAATGAAACCCATAACTAACCACAGCTTGTGGGGAGGAAGTGGTGATGGTTTGTCATGGACTGGGCCTGTTCCTTTCAGGATGAGATTCTGCAGCAACCCCAAATTCCAGCAGCAAAGCCTTGCATGTGTCTCACACATGATGCATTTTCCTCTCACATCTCCTGGTGAAGATTTGCTTGGTAAAGGAGAATCTCAGAGATGAGACATTTGCTTGCAGGTCCAAGCTCTTGTAGGAAAGAACTGCTTGCATATCATTAGTTTGCGGTGAGCTGAGTGAGCTAAGCCTGATGGTATCCCAATCCTTGTCCAGGAACCACTTGGTACATGGATGGGATCGTTTTGTTATTCACCAAAGTTTTTTGTACATCTTCCTGCAAGTGAAGGCAAATTCAGTGCCTTTTATGGGTGGCACCATCCCAGGACCAGGCACCCTGGCTAAATACTGATTCAGCCAGCAGCTGCCCTCGGGAGGAGGTGGCTGTTGTGGGGAGTGTGTTGCAGCCTCTTCCCAGTAGCTCAGAGCAGCACCAGACAGGCAGACTGCAGGCAGATAGGTGCTCTAGCAGGGATGGAAGATTGCTGGCTTGCTGAGAATCAATTACTAACTCATAGTTTGTGTTTGCAGGTGGTAGGCACGCTTGGAAACATCCTTCAACATACTCTCCTTGAGAAGAACAGAAAAGCTTTACACTTAGGTGATTCTGTGGCAGACCTTTGATGTCTGAAGGAAACACTTCAGTTGTTTCTCACTAAGTCTTTTGTCTGTTGTAGGTGCTGGAATTTTCAAGGGTAATGAACCTTTCATTGAATTCAGAGTTCATCATTATAAGACATATATCTGTATAGCATGCTTTGCTATACAAAATATACACAATCTGCAAGCAGATGGAAGGCTTCTTACATCCTGACCTTCACCACCACATGCTCCATGGGATTTTGTGTGACTCTTTTTAGGTGTTGAAAGTTGAATCAACTGTTATGAGTCACTCGAAATTTGTGAGATTTCCCAGTAAGTTTTAGTGGTAGTTTTTTTAAGCTTTTAAGTTTTTTATAGAATTGGGAAATCCACATTTTTTTGTTTAAGGGACTCCTAGCTGCCTATTTCATCCAGTAGGACTAAGACTTCCATTATTCTGAGGAAAGGCTAACTATTTATTCATTCCTTTTTTGGGAAAAATGCACTCTCACTGGAATTCAGTCTATATGCAATTTCTCTGAATCATGATTTGGGAATTTTCTTGTGCAAGGTTCCTCTATTAGAAGTTTGCTTCAAAAAGAAATGTGGATTAAATACAACCAGGGAGAATTAAAGACTTTGGACAGAGAAAAATATTATTTTTCTCTGAATTCCTAAAGTGTTTCTGAAAGCATTTCAAGCCACTGAAATGCAACTTTAATTTGTCAGTCCAGGAGAAATACAGCAGTTTGGTCATAAGCTGCCTTACCTATTGTTCAAAGCAAAGGAGACTTTGTCTTCCTCTGTGTTTTAGAGACACTGCATATGGGTTGAAGCAGAATCTGAATTCAGCAGCCATTAGGAACAGAAGTTAAGCCTCCTGTTTCCAAACCCAAGATGTCATGAAAATTCAGCAGTCAGGGAGGTAGTGGAAGTATGAAATAGCATTTCACCTCTGCAGTTTTGAGATTAGGCTTTGACAAGTTCATGGCAGGAGGGTTTGTTTATCTGATCCTCTCAAAACGTCCTGCTGCTGCAGACTCCTCCACAGACTTATTCACACTGTTTTGCTACAGTCAGTAACTTTTACTCTCTGAGGCTTTGGACTGGAACAGAAACAAAAGAGTTCAGGGCTGAATCTCAAACCAGACGAGACAGGACTGGAGCAGCAGGAAGTCCAGTCCAAGAACAGGGTCATTCTGTGTGCTCTGGCTGAGCTGAGGCACAGGGTGCAGTGGGCTCTGAACTAGAGCAGTCAAAGTTGTAAGGACCTAAGCTGAGCTGCAGAACAGAACCAGTCTCTGATTCAGCTGGGCACCACATTGAAACCACCTTTTCCTTTTATTCATTTGCAAAGATGCAAAGTTTTAAATGTGAGTGCAGAGTGCCCCAGCTCCTGGATGGACTTAGGGCAGACAGTGGCTTGACCTCTGCACATGATTTACAGTATTCTGGGCCAAGAAGCATAGCTGTTTTGCTGTTTGGAGGCTAATCTGATGTCTTGGTCACCTGAGTGCTTCATGTGCTGTTGCCTGCCAGGCTCATGGTCTTTAAACCACGGCCACAGCATATGCAGCCACTGCCATCTTTCCTTGGTTCAGTTCCCTGCTGCTTCCTCCAAGCCTCCCTCCAGATAATCTCGTTACTCCCAACCTCTTTTCTCCACTAGAATAAATTTCCTCTAAAGGCACTTCCTTCAGAGGAGCCTTCTCCTCTGCAGCTGCCCTCAGCACTTGCAAAGTCTTCCCTCCTCATGCTTACACACAGAACTTCCTTTTCTTTCATTTCCTTTATTTGGGGGAACAGCTGGACAACTCCAGCTGTTTCCCTCCATGAGCACGTTGGGGAATGAGGCGAAAACCTCAGCCCTTCTTGAGCCTTGAGGTTAGCTGGGTGAGGGTTGCAGACTAAATTAACAGTCTGCAAAATATTTGATTTTAAGGGCAGAGAGGTTGAGAACCAGTGAAATTTTCCATCTCACCTGGACTGTGTCCCTTTACCCCTGTGCTGCTCGTCAAGCCTCAAAGACACACAGCTTGCCTACTTTTTTCCAATTATTTTAATCCTTTGGTAGTGTTAAAAGGGGAAGCTTCTAATTAAAACTGGGGCCTTGCACCTGAATTATCATTTAAGGGCCAGCAGGATGCACTGTCAGAGGAGCAGCACGTTCTGGGGGGAAGGCACTACTGAGAGATGATCTTACTTGAGCACAGGGCTCTGGACTTCTCTTAGAGCACTGAGGGAAGGATCTGCAGGGTTACTTGCTGGGGAGGATATGCAGGTTACAAGAAGTTTCCTTCCCTGTGTATGTCCAAAGTGGAAATAATGTGCATTGTATCCACACTTAGAAAAGACAAAAGCAGTCAACAGCCATGTTAAGACATTGGGCCTTCTGCTTTGGCTCTTCTTTTTTATGCTAAGAAGTGGTGATTAGCACAGTTCAAAGACAACCATGATGAGGGTAAAATAAGTAGTTTTGGAAGACACCTTTTATATATCTAAGATGTCACCAAAAGCAGAGGAAGAAGGTGACTGATTGTGTGTTTTGTGGTTTCTGACAGCTCTCAGAAATCTATTTCATCTTCTAGAAGTGTAAGGGATAGTATCATCTGTCAGGTGATACCCTGCAGCTCCTCAATATGCCATGTCATTTCTGGGGTGGTGTGAGGCCTGGAAGGTGTTTTGTATGACCTAATGCTCTGCCCCCTCTTAAGGCCATGACCACTGTACCACTGCTGTCAGGGGTCAGACACTGTGGCAGCATTTTATTGTCCTTGATGCCCTGAGCAGCAGCCACCCCATCTGTGCAGGCTGTTCCACTTTTGGGAGCCAGCCCCCAGATGACTAGTGCTGTCAAGAATCTGCCTGGAGCAACATCAGACAAGCTGAAAGTAGCCTGCTTTCTCCATGACTAAGGAGATAGTCTGAGAGAAGACTACTCTGGTTACCTCCTTGTCAAAAAAAGGCCTAACAGGTGGCAGCATCAAATGTCCTTTATGAGGGCAGTGGTTTTCTTGTAGTCTGTCTAGCACTGGATTGTTACTTTTAAAAGGCCAGTGGAAGGTAACTGAGAAAACAAACCACCTGACTGACACTTGCTAGGTAGGGAAACTAGATAGAAGGCTGCAAATTAAAATTTCCTTTTCTTTGGCTTTCTGGATTGTTCCTCAATAAACATTAAGGGGAGAACAAGTCAGTCTGTCACATCATCCCTCTTAGTCCATTTTTTGAGAATCTGGGGTGAGTCTTCGTGTTCATACAACAGAAGAATGCAGGGTTTAGGAGTGGTGCCAACCATGACCATGTGGAACTGCAACACACTACTGCTGAATGCCCCCTCGAAGAGTCTGAAACAGTTTATGAATAGAGTATGAGTTGTTAAAGGCCCTATGATTAGGAGCCTGCCTTTGAGTTCAAGCACCAATTTGCAACTGGAAGTTCCCAAGGTGTTGGTTGCCACAGACATGAGAGAAGCAAGATGCAGGCTGGTGAATCCAGGCCCACAAAGAATGGGAGCAGAGGAAGTTTTACAGGATCATTGAGGAAGATCCTGCATTAATTGATGGCACTGCTTCTTTCAGGCCAGTATTGTCATTATGTGAATGTAATCTGGCTCATATTTTTGCCATGAATATAAGGATTTGTTAATTAGGGTGATCAGCAGGAGGCAGGACAGCAGAGGAGATTGGGAAGTTTTTATCTGTAACTTGCCATTTCAGAGCCAGTTCAGCTCAGCAGTGACTGGTGGTTATTAGTGTCTTATATTTCTTGGTAGGTTCTGCATGAAATAAATTAGCAAATCCTTCATTCAGTTCTCCCTCAGAAAAGCATCATCTATAGCTGACACTAATAAGCTGCCTCTTTGGCAGTCTTGCAGGGAGAGCAAAAACTGACAGAGACCATGCTCTCATTTTCCCTCAAGTTATCAACACCTTCAGGCATAGTGTCCTTGCAGGCCAGGTTGGGTGTAGAATGGTGACCTGAGCAGTAGCCTGGAAGAGCTTATCCTGATGTAGAGTTAAATGAGATTTAGATTTCCTGTGCTCCAAGGAGACTAGCCTTGCTTGTAGTACACCAAAGGTTTAGTTTGGCTAGAGAGCTGGCAAGAGGTGCAGCCACCTACTTCTGGTGCCAGCTCTCTGGGAATCTGAACTGTTATTCCAAGACTAAGTATGTGGATGGTGAGCATCTCTTTCTTCTCCAGGAAGCCAGCTGGCTCAAAGTCTCAGCCAGACCAAAGGAACACTAAATATTTGTTCTGTGAATGACAGTTACATGATTTCCAAAGGAGATGAGGATTTCCTATCAGGGCACATGTGTGCAGGTTGATAGGAATGTTGCTGGGTTTTGGTTCTTGAAGAGATTACTGGATGAAGCATGGGAGAGTTCTTCACCTTATAACCCAAAAGGTGGAAGTTTGGAATTAGTTACCAGCAAGTGAAGACCATCTTTTCTTCCTTACAGATATGTTCTTCCTCCCATTTTATCTTGGTGGCTTCTTATTTCTCTAGTGCCTTTACTATGCAATTGTAGGATCCCTTGGAAAGTGTCCCACTTACACACCTTTTCCCTGGGATATGAGTCCCTGTGGGAGACCTCCTGCAGACTGTTTGCTTAGACACCTGTGAATTATAATGCAAGTCTAATTGAGATTGCATTAATGGTACGATTCCATTACAGCAGAGCAAGATGCTGCAAGAACGCTCCCGGCGGGCCTTGAATCAGCTGCAATAGATAATTTATAAAGTGCTGTGGATCCCCTCAAAGCTCCAGTGTTAAGTACAGGAGACACAGGGCTATTCATTATTAACACGACATTATGCTTTTTGCTCAGCAAAAAGTGTGGGTCTGGGTTGAGCCAGGCTCTCTTGAAGGTGAGATTTGGGACTGTCATTTTGGCAGAGCTGTGCCTCAGACACTGCCTCTAAGTCTGTGACAGCTTTTCAAATCCCTTTGAAAGCTAACACAACTCTGTTCTGTCATGGTATTCTAAGAATTTTGTAGGTGCTCTTTGGATTTTCTTGCTTTGCATTGTAATGTTTGTGGATAGAGCTAACAGCTGCTTTGAGACAGGCCTGAAGAAAGGGGTGGGGAGAGGAATGGTTTTTGCTGTGACAGTAGGGTGGTGAAAGGGTATTTACCTTAGCTGTGGCTATCCAGACTAAACTAGTCTCACACTATATTGAAGTGTCCAAGTGGGAGGAGGGGGAAAAAGAAGAGGTGAAAGAAAGAGGGTATCATCTGCTCCTGAGGGAATCTTCAGCTTCCTGTTCCTCTGGCTGTCATTCTTTCTCCCCAGAGCCTGATGTCATACGTGTCTGGACAACGCTGCTCTCTTTGGCAGCCCCCTCTCTGAATAAAGCCCCAGCTTCCCTTTGAGGGAAGTTCAAAAACACAGACACAGGCAGCACTTGCTAAAGAATCAGAGAGCATGAAAGGGAGATATATGCAAAAAAAAACCAAACAAAAAAAACACTAGAGGCAAATTTTCCCTCGCTGTATCTTGCATCCCTCCTCTCCAGAAATCTCTAAGTGTACCTATTCACCTGCATTTTCTGTTATTCTTCATTCTAGTGTCCTGTTCTTTAAGACAGCACTGGCAGGAGCTCCTCAAATGGGTGTGCTTCATTGAGGTGTATAAAGGTATATTAGCAACAAGAGCTGCTTCAATTTGTGAATTAAAGCAAAAATCTGTGGAAAATGAAGACTTTCCAAAAAAAAAAAAAGCTTTGCAGGTCTTTGTTCTGGGTTAGTTACCCTTTTCTCCATAGACTGTAGAAAATATTACATGTTTTAATCTTCTAAAGACAGAGAACATTCCTTGCAAAATTCTCACCCTCTCGACCTCTTTGTAATTAGCTGTACTATCAAGTAATTAGCATTGTTTTTGGAACAAAACTTGAAGCCAGAAGTGGAGAATCAATATGACCTTATGATTCTCCATTCATCTCTCTCCACTCCATATGTGTAGGCAGAGCAACCACCAATGTCTTCAGTAATATTTTAATTTTAACTGTGTGTTTGTGAGGAAAAGAGGGGAGGTTCTTTTGGCACTGAATCTTCCAAGTCTATGCAGAGCTTTGGGTATCTTGGCAGGAAGATGTGCATTTTTAAGGGGTCACAGATTGAAATTGTCAGCAGACAATTTACCCTCTAAAAGAAGAAACTTAGAAAAAGTTTGAGGCTTTTAGAAAACTTAGAAAAAGTTTTGAGGCTTTCAAAATGTCTTTTTCTTTATAAATAGAAGGAAAGTACAGGCTTTAGAGCTTGCAAACCGAGATCAGACACACACCAGGAAGCATGGCCTTTTCAGTTATTTATTGAGTTGCATTTTTCATTTGTAGTGCTTGATGGTTGATCTTTATGAACTCCTTCCTCTCCTCCCACTGTCTTTTCTTCATCTGTCCTTTACACAGCTTGAATATTTGTGGGAGCAGCCGGATTAACAGCTCTAGAAACTTGTAGAGAGAAGGGAACATGTTCATTTGGTGGCTCCAGCAGCTGAGAATCTGATGCAAACTCCACTAGAAGTCATGGAAAAGAAGAAAGGATCCAAGTAGGGACATAGGAACTGCAATTAAGCCCAGTGCATACCAGGTCTATCTGCACCTGCAGAAACCTCTCTGCTGGCCTCCTGACTCCCTCAGGACCTCACTAGGGAGTGTGGCTCTATCTCTGCTGTATTGGCTGTCTGATGTCTGCTTCTTTAGCTGGCCAGTTGGCTGCTTATCACTTTGGATTTTTTTTAAGTAATTGGTGGCTTTTGACCTTCTGCTTTGGTTCTTCACATAATCTATCAACACCAGTGGACTGAGCAATGAAAAATCTCTAAGAAGATCAATGTGTCCCTCCCTCAACACCTGTCCTTGAAAATAGCCCAGACATGTTCAGAGGCATTTTCACTCCTCCTGCTGGATTGGTCTTGTTTCCTCTCTCCTGTTAAGGTGTGAACATGGACCAACAGGGAAAGAAAGACACTAGGCTTAGCTGTGGGTCTGCTTGCAGCCCAGAATGCCACCCTGGGAAAATGTCTAACAGCAAAAACTATTTGTCTTCCATGAGACCAAAAGCTGTAACTTCCAGTGGTTCAACTTGAAAAATGCCATCCAAATGCCTTTCTTTGAGTTTTCTGTTGTTTCTTTGGTTGGCTGGTTTGGTTGAGGTTTGTTTCTTTGTTTTTAGTTTTGGGTTTTTTTTATGAAGCAGACTTGTCCAAGTGGTTCAAAGTTGCCATGAGTTTCCTTTCAGGCCTGCTGCTACACAGCTGGGATCCTAGCAGTTCTGGTTGCTCTGGCTCAATCAGGGCTCCTCAGCTTCCAGGCTTCCTGCCAGGAAAATCTTTAGTATCCCAGCTGGAGCTAAGTTTGCCAGGCTCTCAATTCTGCCCACTGATCAGGTAGACAGGAGAACCTGTGAGGCAGATTTCTGCCAGAAAATTCAATTAAGCTAGTACACTCCCATGAAATAGTTTGATTCTGTTAAACTGGCATTTTTCAAATGGAAAACTGTTCTGTCTGAAAGGTTATGTCCAGTTTTGCTCATTAGTACATCCATCCATGAACAAAAGGTAGGTTGTGCTGGAGACCAATAATTGAAATGCTTAAATCCCTTCCATCAAGAGCAGAACAGAGTAACACTTCAGTGTCTGGTTCCATTTTACCAGTTCAATTTTTTCTGCAGATATTAAATCTTACAAGACCCCTGTTAGATAGGGATTACTGTTCCCATTAGCAGACAGAAACAGGACTGAAATAGGGCAAGGAATAATCTGGTCTTTATAGAGAGTCCATGGAAATTCCACAGAAGCATCCAGTCCTGACTGAGCATCTTTAGAACAAGAGTCCCTTTCCTTTAAAAGCTCTTCAGGAAGGCTTGTCAGGACACTAAGATGTTTGGGTTTGGTTTTTTTTTTGACAGTGGTATTCAGAAGGAGTCTTGCCTCATCCCCTTTACTCAGGGCTGAAATTGTTTGTCACACACTTTCCATGTGAATCACATTTCCGTACTGACTCTCCTGTCTGATTCTCTCAGCTGCCTCTGTCGTTGTTTGCTGTCTTTACACCTTCCAGTGGAACTGGCTCACACACTCTTTTGTGATAGGCCCAGGGCAAGAATTTGAATAGGAAACAGGAAAGATTGAGCACGTAGCTCCTGCTGACATGCCACTCGGCACTTCTTCTACCACTGGCTGATTTAAGTGCTTCTTGTTGGTAACTACTGCTTTAAGGATTACAACTTTGAGAGATTTCTTAATCCATTTCATCCTGATTGATGGAACATTGCATGTGAAGTGGATGCAAGACATGGGAGGAAGGGCTTATGAGAAGGGCCTCAAACTAAATTGCACGTGTGTAATGAAACTGGCTTTATTCTCCTGCTCAGAGTTTGTGCTGCACCAGTTAACAGTGACATATTGATTCCTCCCTGGTGCAGAGAACCGAGAGACTTTAGTGTTAAAAGCATCAAGACCCAGCGATGTCGAAGATACAATTTAACAGGCTCAAAGGTACAAGGCAAACTCTTTGCTGGGATTGCAAGCAGAGATGAAGAGTGGGACAGCTTCATGATTTAACACCTTGTGATTTTTACATCCATGCAAGCTGCTACCATTCTTACTTAATGTCATCTTACAGTCACTTTGCACCTGATGTAAATGACAGCTGACAACTGATAGTTACACCAGCCATCCAAGTATGAGGTTAGTAAGAGTGTGTAGGCAAGTAACAAAAGATTCCCTTTGTTTTCTCCTGTTTGGAGGAGAGTAGAAGATGGACAGAGATACTTGCTCTGCAAATAAAATCAGCCTCACTGAACATTTGGTACCACTCCTTGAGGACAAAAGTCAAAATGGGTTCTGGTGAGAATGAGGTTGATTATTTCTAATTAAGATTTACTGGCTAGTTACAAACACACTACTAGATATCAAGGCATTTAGTTTGGTACAATTGCATTTTAATTTTGCCTTGCTGCAGTTTAAGTGGTCTTTAAATGGTGTATAAGTTCTGAGTTAGGTTAAATTTCCTAAATAGGATATATCAGCTCAATGCTTTTTAGCAACAAAGCAAAGTTCCTGTTTAGGGAACAGGACTCAGCAACATGTTCATAAACCTTTATTATCCCTTCTAGAGAGAAGGGATAACCTTCCTTCCCACTCACTGCTGTTCTTGTACCAAAAGCTGAACAGGAATGTTTTGCCACATTTTTTTGCTTTTCCCTTTTCCTGCTTACCTTCTAGGGGACTTGCTTTATAAACAATAATATAATAGGGCTGTGAGGCCTTATATACACAGAGATTGGTCCCAGCAAAGACTATCTCCTCCATATGGCAGCATATGTTTCTGTGCATTTCCTGATGGAGCAGCCATCTCCCTGTGGCATTTAAGCATGGTATAATTAGCTGTGTACAGAAGTAGAGTGTTGATAACATTTTGCTGGAAGAGTGCCATCAGCGTGACTGCTCTGGGTCTTGGTTGCCGTAAGTGACACTGTCTGTGGAGAACAGTCTTTGCAAATCTGTGGGCTGCTCTTGCACACCCTGGGCTCTCTCATGATTTTATCAGTGGTGCCTAGAGAGGAGTCCTTTGAGTTCTGAATGTTTGACAGGAGAGAGGTTCTGGCCTGTTTGTTCAGCTATGTATCTTCTTGATTGCACTTTGACAGCATTAAGCCCAACTGCAGATTGGCATCACAACTGGTCTACTCCCTGTTCCAACATACTTGCTCCCTGTTCTCTCCCAGCTTCTGTTGGCAGTACAAGAGTTGAAAAAAAAGAAAAAGTGAAAAAAAATCCAGGAATATTTCTCCTTTAAAAGTTCAGTCCCTTGCAGGGTCTCCTCCCTGCTTTCCCTATAATCAAATCTTCCTTTTTGCCATTCCATGCAGACAGAAACCAGGGATTACAGAGGACCATGCAATAACTACCCAGAGTGATATATGAAAATAAGGTATATGTATGTGAAAATAAGTCTGTCTCAGAGAGTACCCAAAAGCAGAGATTCAAAGAATGCAGAAAATGTAGGGTCACCAATGATGAGTAAGGCAGGGCAGTTTCCATCTTCCTGTAAGAAATTAGAGGTTGGTTTATAGGATTATAACTTCTTTATCCATTTTATGCTGTTTACAATAACCTTGCATGTCCCATTACCAATGCAAGCATTCTGTAGCCTTCTGTGCATTTTTAATGTGTTGACTTCTGTGATAATTGTAGAAGCCAATCCCAACAGTTAATAATATGATAATATTCTGATCATAAATGTACTGCTTTTGGCTTCCTTTTTCTCCATGTGTAAAATTTCCTTCTGTGCTTACACATTGCTCAGCTTTCAGCAAAGCTGCTGAGGCATGTCTGTAACATCTGTGGGGAAAGAGGAGAAGAGTCAGTCCTGAGTTCTGGACCCACAGGTCTCTGCAGCAGAGCACTGGCAGGGTTTCCCTGTTTATTCACTCACCAGCAGCCCTCAGTGCTGTGGCTGTGTTCCTCCTGAACCCAAGCTAATTCCCAGCTTTGATGTCTCAGCATGCTGCACTCTCATTTTTTCAGCTCCAAGGACACCATGCAAGGTGTGGGCTCGGTGTCACCATGCCCACAGTCATTGACATCCTGCTGGTGGCTGCTCTGTGGCCATGACAGCCAAACACAGCAGCAGCTCCTCCAGCTGAATGTTCTCTAGCAGCAGAAGTAAAGGCAGTTCTATTCTGCAGATAGTAGGGCTGGATTATTTCACACACAGCCACAGCAGACACCCTGCTCAACAGATATTCTTGTGCACTACGGTTGAATAATGCAGATGGATTTTCAAAAGGAACAAAGGAGCCAAAATTTTAGACTGGGAAAGGAGTTCTCTCTATTCCCCTGCCTTCACTGGAAATATATCAAGGCCTCCAAAGGAAAGCTAAAGACCTACACTGGTCATTTCAGCTCAGGAGGACTTCCTGAGACTGAAGAAGGGAAGACTGAGTCCTTGAGGACCATGCAAAATCTGTGCAAAATCTGTTTCATTATGCAAAGTGATACAGATTTTAGAACAGAGTCTTTAAATGTATCTTGCTGAGGTACTAGTGGCAAAGACAACAGCAGCTCTTGCTTATGTTTGTGCACTGAATAAGGCTTTTTTTGTGCTATGAGTTTTCCTGTGAGCTTTAAACAATGTGTGCGTCACACCAGGCCTTGAGACCCCAAATAGTTTATATCATGTATGGAAAGAGAGAGTGGCAGGGAGCATATGCCTACTTCTCTGTGTTTTATTTTAATTCTAATCCTGGGGGAAGCATATATTTTGGCACCTTTCTTGGTTTGGATTTGGAGGAGCTATCAGGTAAAATGGGTGCACCATTTCAGTTTGTTCTCTGTTTAACACCTTCTGACTAGATCAGCACCAAGGAAGAGCAAGTCTTACTGAATATTTTGTCTGTAGATGCAGAGAAATTTGGCCTGACCTTTAGTGGTTTTGCAGTATTAATAATGGTTTCTTCTTTGCTGTGTGTGCAAATGTGAGTCTGACTGCCTCTGTGTTCTCTGTGGTAGGTACATTTGCTGGTGTTGTGTGTTAATCCTAGAGTTTGTGTAATTTTTTTTCCTCTTTATTCCCCAGCCCTCTTGTAACTCTAGAAGCTGAGAAAATTAACTTTTGGAGAAAGTATGGCTGCAACCTCTGTACAACAGAACAGAAAAAATGGTTGAAAAGTACAAAATACTTCATTTTCTCAGAGATTGTCAGTTCTCAGAAAACCCCAGGGCTTCATAAAATTCTGCCTTTTGCTAGCAAAATCACTAAAGAGATGCCTGGGATTAGTGAAGCCAGAATAGAAGAAACAATGTTTTGGGGTCATCTGCTGGGCCATTGACTGGAAAGCTCAGGAAAGGCAAGGTCAAGTCCTGCATGTGTCCTGTGGCTGTGAGGCAGGAATGCTGGCTTTTTGGAGTAGTTGGGAAAGCAGTCTGTGCCCCAGCTCCCACCCTCACTTGTGTTAGCCTGGCCAGCCACTCCTGCACTCTTCCCCAGAGTCTGGCACCAGAGTGCAGGGGCTCTTGGGCTCCACCTGGGGCACCTTCCCTGGTCACACCACGGCAGTCACAGAGGCACAAAGAGATTTCCGGCGTTTCTGACCTGCAGCCTCGGCAGGAAATACAGTGGAGGGAAAGATAAAAACAAGAAGGGAGCAAGTGAGGTTTTCTCAAGCCAGGGCTTCTCTGCCTTGAATTGGTGCAGATAGAAGAATGGGAGGAAGCAGCCTTTGAGGGCTGCTGGAGAGGCAGGCTTCTATTAATAACCTTGTTTATGTGATCCCAAGGCATTGTTAGAGGAATTTCTGCAAGCTGCAAGTTTCTTCTCTTGTTTAGGATTTACCCACCTCGATTTTTTACTTTACTCAAAGAAAGAACACTTCTTTGGAAGAGACTGTCTATATGTCCCCCTTTCCCCCATAACCTTTAGTGTCCTCTAAATAGGCATGAAAATCCTCACATTGCCTCATACTCAGACCTTAAAGAGCCTCCCTTTTTAGCCACAGCCCAGCTGAGAAGATTCCCTCCTTTCCTCTGCAGAGCAAAGAATGTTGGCATGTGATTGCAAAAGCCTTTCCGTGCCAGTTCTTCCCTCACCTGTGCTATTTGCAACCAGGGCTTCCTTTAAGCCCTCCCTATTCATTCCCACCATAGCAAGCATTCAAAAAGGAATTGTGATTGTTTGTTCCACATCCTTGTGAACTGCCATTGTTTGAAGCAGCCGTGGACAAAGGCTTGGAGAGTTAAAAAGGAACATTCACCAGTAGTTTTTGGCAGTGCAATAGAGCTGGAAAGAGCTGCTTTTAGATAGTGGTGCCTACCGTTTAGTGGGATGTATTGTAAAGTAATGAGTTTGGGGCCCTCTTTAGCCCTCTCAAAACAAGGCATCTGTGATAAACTACCCTGCTCCCCCTTCATTTACCTTTTTCTGCTCTTTCTCCTTCTTAGAACAGTAATATATTCTACTATTCTGATATATTCTATTGATGATTACTCTATATGCAAAATTTTTTTCAGTGATAAAGCACAGGGATGCTCTAAGTAACAAAGTGTCTCCAGATCACAGTTCCTGAGGAGCCTGTGAGGATCCTTTAGATCTGCTACTCTCAGACCAATCCTTCCACACCAGAGCAAAAGGAGTTTTAACCCATCCCAGGGAGTGACTGAGGGGATGCAGAGGTGCACAGTTGTTCTTGAAATGAGCATCTGAGCTTGCTAAGAGGATTGCAGTCTTCAAGCTGAGGAACTTTGAAACACAGTTGAATGAGAGAGAAAAGACATTTACTTTGGTGCTGTTGGGATGGGAGAGCTTTACTGCTGGGTTTGGATTCTTTTGCTCTGTATTTCACTGAGACACTTTCTGTATTAAATTAAATGGGCAACTGCATTAATTCAGACATGCAGCTTCCAGGAGAGGTCCCACAATCACAGGAGTTTCCTTCTGCATTAAGATATCCATGTTTAAAGCTAGGCCATCTCAGCAACTCTGAGAGTAATATACTGTATAATTTAACAGAGAACAGTAATGGCACAAAACAAAGAACTAGAGAAAGGAATAGGAGAATATTAAGAAAATCCTCCAAAATACTATATTTTCTCCAGAGTGTACCAGAGGAAAAACTCTACAATATGCTCACAGCCCCAGCAACTATGTAAATTTGTGCCACTTTGAGGTCTGCTGGCAGCAACTTCTCTTCAGTTTTGAAAAACTCAGAATTCAAAGGCTGACCCAGCTGTTTGAGAACTGAGGCAGGAGCATGTTTATAAGGACAAACATGCTATATAAAGTACATCTGTTGTCTGGTGACCAGGCTTATACCTGTGCTTTGGAATAGTGTGAAAGGTGAAGTGCATGCCATGTGAACTGAAGCCAGACCTACAAAGCCAGAATCATCTGGCAAAGCAATTTTTGTTTGGTTTTTTTTTGCCATGTGCCTTCAGGCTGCAGCTAATGCAAAAGATTTTCAAATGAAAACAAATATGTCTGAGTGCTGCCCTTGACTCAATGTAGTGAGTGAGTGGTGGCAGATATCTCAGGAATTCTTCCATGGTGGTACTTAAGATTACTTTAGAGTGCACCTGTAAAGATCTGGGATATCAGAAGTCTCCTGTGTGTCCTCTCATGTGCCTCCTAGGAATCCCCCACATCCCAAAGGAATCTGAAAGGTTTACAAAAGAGCCTTTCCTGTACAGGCTCTGCAGCCCTCAGCCAGAGCAACTGTTCTGCTGGGGGGGTGTGCTCTGTGCCTGGGCCCACAGGGAACCTCTAGGAAAATCCTGCCTTCCCCCTGCTAGTAATGAGTGAGTGCTGGAGGCACTTTCCTGTATGTATTGATGCTATGTCCTTTGAAGCTGCAGTTCCCACAGTGTATAAAGGCTGTAGCCCTCCCTTTGATGCCAAATGAAGGCCAGGGTCACTGTATTTGACCCCAGTAACTCAAGGTTTGAAATGGAACAAAAAAGAGTCAGTAACCACTCGAAGTAGCCCATGAGGTTTGATCTTGTGTAATGTAATACTCCATGACAAGAGCTTCCACTGTTGCTGGAGCAAAGAGTGTGACATAAAACTCAGGCACTCTCAGTTCTTCACAACAGACAACTGGGGCAGGCATAACTGTACAGACACTCAGTGATAAACATCTCCTCTCAGCCCCATTGCAAATACCTTCAGTGTGATGAAATTGCCACTACTGGTCCAGAAGCAGAATGTGTAAAGCCATCTGGCAACATTAAAATGAGTGGGATTTTCTGCTTTGGAAAAAGGAAAATGCCCATGCACCAAACTCCACGGTGTTTCCGAACTGTTTTAGGTGGGAGAGGGCTGTAAAGGGCTCCTTCTCCAGCTGCTGGTCTAATAACTAGTGCTGACTTTCATTTCTTGAATAAATCATTCTCATTTGGGTGATGATGCTTCCCTGGACTGTGGCATTAGGCCATCTCATTTTCCATAAGCAGCCTGCGAACACAAAGACCCTGGATTGCTGGCCAAGTGTTGAACAAGGAGAAAATCAGCAGGTCTAATGTTGAAATTATTGATATTATTTTAAAGCAGTCTTGTAAATACAGTGGAATTAGTGCTGTCATCGCAGTCAGAGCAATCAAACGAGTCATTAAAGTTTAATAAAGTTGAGTGATTCATCTTTTGCTGTAATATTTTCAAATAATTATCCTACTTAACATTTAAGCTCCTTGAGAGTGTAGAATCTAGGCAGACGTGAGAAGGGCTGAGAAAGTCTGAATCCAGTGTTGCCTCCTCCTACCTACTCTCTTCTAAACTTTGTATCCTTTATTCCTACTAATACTGCTTTGCAGTATTGAGAGTTACAGGCTCATTCCTGGTTAACATGTTCAAGAAGCTGCAAAACCCAGATGAGTGCTTGGCCTAAATAGTCTAAGATCTCATCTCTGACACCCCCCCATCACACCATCATCCTTGTACCCTGCCAGTGGCAAACATCCAATACCCAGGACTGCTGGGGAGCACTGCAGCCCTGCCACATGTGCAGTGATGCAAGGCACAGTGCTGCCCAGAGCCCTGCAGGTGTGGAAGGCAGCCCAGGGACACCTACAGGGTGGGGGAGGATGTAGCTGTGCACCTCAGCCCTCTGGTACAGCCCAGGGTAGCAGCCACTGTTGTGGTGTGTTCAAGGGTTAGGTGTTTCCAGAGCCTCGGGCTGCTGCTTTGCTTGGCTCAATTCCTCTTCATGAATGCTTGCTTTTGAAAGAGATTTATTAAAAGGGGGGAAATATGGCACAGATAATTGTGGCCAGAAGAAAAGAATTTAAAGGCAGGTCCTTATTTCTATCAACAATAAAAAGACTCAATAGGTTAGCTATTACATCTGTGTATCAAATAAAGGCATTCACTGTGAGCAGAGTGTGCACACTTACTTCAGCTGATAGAGCTCATTAAGCTGTAGAGACTAATTTACTTGCAATTGTTTCTCCAAGCCCTAAATCAGAGGTTTGCAAACTGTAATAATGCCACACCTTCCTTTCCCTGGCATAGAAGGAAGGGTTAAGACACCAGTTTATCAGAGACAGGAAGAACAGCCTTGGCTAAAACCTGAGCAGTTAAAAAGAATGCTTAGATCCCAATTAGGCATTTCAGATTTTTCTCAACCCAAACAGAAATTGAATTCATATGAAATTTTGGTTATGGAGTCCAAATGTACTTTCCAAGTTTTTCTCACTGTGTTATACATAATCCTTGGTGATGGATCACTGGACAATGTCCCCATATATATTTCACTCTAATAGAGGCTTCCTCCAGAAGGAATCCTATGGGCTTTCTTTGTGCCCAGGCTGAAATTACATTTGTTGTATGATGGGCTTCTTAACAGTGAAAATCTTCATTGTTTACCAACAAGTGGGACTGGGCACCTTGATAAAGACCAGCCAGCTTATCTTGTTCCTCAGCACCCTGGAGTGGGCAAGAGACAGGCACATGCCCAGAGCCTGGAGCACAAATCAGCACTGCAGTGATGACTCCAGCTACTTTGATAATGATTGTAACTCACAAGGGCTAAGAAGTGACTGAAGAGCAGGTGGAGTGGCTTGTTCAGACCCCATCTCAGCCATTCTGCTGTCTGCTGTCACTGAGGCACCAGCCTGGCTGGGTATGATTAACCACTTAGAGCTCTTTCTTTGCGCTGATGGGAAGTGATTCAGAACTGCTTTTCTCCCCTTTGAGGGAAGTAGAGAAAGTGTGCAGGGATAACAGGCACCGCCTTGTTTTGTTTCCTGATGGCTCCACAAAAATTGAACTGCCTGTGAAAAATGTTCTATCAAGAATGAGGGAGGATTTGTCTTCAAATCACCCTGGCAAGGTGCTTTAAATCCCTAAACTGGGGATTTAATATGGCCAGAGATATGTTGTAACCATGGCAGTCAGAGACTCAATATGAGGTGTCTTTCTCTGAGAGCTGTGCATCTGCTCTGCCATTCCATGATTATTTAATATTTCTTATATTGGACTGAGAATGCAGGAAAAACACCATTCTCTCACAGGGACCATGTACTTGACCCTCAGCTAGAGAGTTTTGCTTTTCACCAGGCATCTTTCTGGGTAGAATGGAAAATCCCTTTCTGGGGAAAACTGATTCCTCAAACATCAGACCTTTGTGTTAAGACAGAACTAAGATACATCCATTCAGTTCACACAGAAATTAAGCAGCACTGAATTGCAGTTATCTAGCTTTCCAGTGGTGAATTACATTTGATTTTGGAAAGCACTGTGTTCAGTGAAAATGGAAGTCTGTCAAGGCAGCCTCTGGATGCATGCATTTCTGCACTTCCAGTGCCTAAATATTTGCCATTTCCCACATGGGGATGCTGACATGGCATTAACCTTCTGCAAACATTCCCTGAAATGGCAGTCTGGGGACATTCAGCAAAAGGCTTAGTCTGGGTTATGGAACTGAGTGTGCTGTGCTCTGATGCTTGAATCAGCAAGAGAAAGGTTTAGGTCCATTGTCCCTACACAATTATTTTTTTCTTTTTTTACTTTGTGCAACACATGATTCTGCCAACTATATGCAAAGTGAAAGCTTTCCAGAGCAGTTTTAGGGTTTTCTCTTCATTTTCAAATGTAGAAGAAGCAAAAAGCAGCTGAAGATGGTAGTCCAGGATTAAAATTTAGGATCAGCTTCTCAGATCATATTCTGTAAGGGGGTTTGCTGGGTAGCTTGTACCCTTTTACCTTGATTTTCTCCTAGCAGCTCCCATAGTTCTGACTTTGATGCTGTCCCAGAATATTTTGCTTTCTTTTCTCTCACCAGGAGGCAGAACATTTTGTCAAATGGAGTTTGGTTTTTTACTTCCATTGAGGGATGGGTAGAAAATGTAGAGTTGGAGGATTCAGCAGGAACAGCAGGCACCAAGTCTTTTCCTCCCTGATAAGCACCATGAAAAGGAAATAATCTTGACCCCACAGAAGAGCTGCTGCATCATGCAAAGTGCTGGAAATCCTTGGCCAAGCAGCAGCAGAGAGGTAGCATAGAAACATTCCTGCTGTTCACTGGAACTGCTCCCCATGTGTTCAACTGGCTCTCTCAGAAAGCAGAGACAGCTCTGTGTGATGTTTGAGAATTTACCCATGCAATTCCACAAGAGCAGAGACAACTGTACTAGGAATTGCATGCCCAATATTTATGTTCCAGGAAGAGATGAGAAGAGAGAGTGCTTAGCAGTGCTCCCCATCCCTGCCTCTTCCTGTATCCTTAGCTTCCATATAGTGGTGTCTGTTTATTTATACAGTCCAGAAAATGTAAACAGTTAGTGTAAAATTGGATAGAAAACCTCTAGGGGAATGATGAAATAGAAACACCGTAGATGGCTGCACTTATGATGTACATTCACTTTGTAAAAGAGGCACAAAATGAATGCAGGGGCTTGTTTATCACTCACTAAGTGTATGTGAACAACTTGATGAAGTGACATGAGCATGATGTGCCACTTGACAGCAGTCTGCAGAGACTGCACCCTCCAGTGTCCCTGCTGTCCCGGTTTGGACAGGTATTTCCCAAGAAAGGCGGGACCCTCCCTTGGAGTGAGAAATGTGAACCCCCCTTCCCTCCGAATTAATAATATTTTGAAATCAAGGGGCTCTCAGGCAAAAGATAGGGAAACAGGAATAACAGATCTTTACTAAGTATTTATATGAGGTAAACAGACAACAAATGGAACAAAACCAGACCAGAGAACCCACTTGCAGCCCGGGGCGGCGGTGGCCACGTGGTCCGGCCGGGACCGGGAGAAATGAGTTCGAATCTCGGGATGCTCAGGTGAAAAGAGTTCCTGGGGATGCCTCGGCAGGCGGGGTGGAGGTGCGAGCTGGCACAGCTGGAACTCGGAGCGGCGCCGACGAAACGGCGGGGCCGGCGTGGCGGCGGCCACGCGGTTCGGCCGGGACTGGAGAAAGGCGGGCTCGGGATCCCCGGGTGGAAAGAGTTCCCCTCTCAGCGAGACACCAACGGGACACGAACCTCTGCGGCGGCAGGAGAAAGACAGGCTGGCCTGGAACTGCAGCGATGAGCGAGCTCCTCTCCTCCGGTCGCAGCTCCACGCGTCCTCCTCCGAAAACCGAGAGCAGAAGACCGCAGCACCAGCAGAAAACAGCAGCAGAAGCAAGGGCGGGGTTCCGGAAGGCTGAGCCGGTGAGCCGGGACCAGGCCGTGTCCCAGCCCCCACCAGCTCCACCCCCCGCGGGGTCTCTGTCCCTCCTGAGGAACCCCCAGACAGGGAGGTGCCGCACCCACATGGCCGCAGGGCTCAGCCATTGTCTTCCTTAAGTACCGGGTCATTTGCATTTCTAAAGAGGAAAAAATTTCTCTAAAACCGTTGACACCTGCCCAATGGAGTGGAGGTTGGAAGTAGATGATCCTCTTTAAGGTCCAGTCCCACCCAAATGGTCCTATGATTCTATAACTTTGGGAAATTAATTTATTGACAATTAAAATTTAAATTTAGTTACTAATTTGGGTCGTGGAAAGCAAAAAACACCAAACATTAAAACAACACCCTCATCTGCTCTTGCTCAGGCTCAACTTCACTCTTTCCAGACTCTTTTACTCTCCCCAGGCAGCACAAAGGGGATTGGGGTTATGATCAGTGTGTAGTGGTTTCTCCCCATTGCTCATTTTTGTCTGATACTTTGCTCTGCTCTGTTTGGATTCTCCATGGGCTGCAGTTCCTTTGAGGAAAATCTGTTCCCCTGTGGCTCTTGTGCAGGCTCCCACACAGACAGCAGGGAATATATGCTCGGGTGCCATGGAGAACCTCCTCCTTATCCTCTTCCTCTGACCTCTGTGTCCCCTCTGATGTTTCTCACTCTTTTTGCTCCCTCCTCTCTCTCTCTGTGGCATTTTCTGCCCTTTCTAGAACACATTTCCACAGAGGTGCCACCAGCTTGGCTGCTGGGCTCGGCTGTGTCCTGGTGTAGGTCTGTGCTGCAGCTCTCTCCAGCTGGCTGTGTCCAGCATGACCCATTCCCACAGGGACACCCTCCAGCCTCCCTCTGCCCCGCTGCCAAAGCCTTGCCACCCACACCTGCTAAAGTACACTGAATATTTTAGACCTCCAGCCACCAGAAGTAATGGCTATACAGGCTCCAGGAAAGGTCAGATCTACTTGCCCTGGCCTTCCCCTGTTTGCTGATAAAAAAATTCCCTCCTGCCTCTTAGTCCTGTCTCATCTTACTGCATGGAAAAGGAAAACTCCTGAACTGAGAAGCTGGGCCTGGGCCTGAAGTGAAGTCTTGGTCATGAGGTTTCTGTGTGGGTTTTTTTCCTCCATCCACTAACCATACCAGAGCCACCCGCACTGGTTGCTGGGTGATGTTTTCATTATGTGGAGTCATAATTTTGTGTGAAAAGTGGCCTGAGCAGTGAACCTTTGAGAGAAAAAGCACAGCAAGCTGTGTGCAAGAGATGATGAATGCAGGGAAGTGAAGTAGGGTGGAGACAAGAGGAATATGCCAGTATCATGAAAGGAATGATGACTGGCAAACTTTTCCCAAATTGCCTGTTAGCAAATGTGTAGGATGAGAACAGGTGTTTGGATCTACTGAGGGAGAAGAGTGAAGATTTACTGACCTCTGAACCTTGGATCCCTGGTGGGTACAGTTATCCTCTAGCCCAGTTATCTTNGCCTCGGCAGGCAGGGTGGAGGTGCGAGCTGGCGCGGCTGGAGCTCGGAGCGGCGCCGACGAAACGGCGGAGCCGGCGCGGCGGCGGCCACGCGGTTCGGCCGGGACTGGAGAAAGGCGGGCTCGGGATCCCCAGGTGGAAAGAGTTCCCCTCTCAGCGAGACACCAACGGGACACGAACCTCTGCGGCGGCAGGAGAAAGACAGGCTGGCCTGGAACTGCAGCGATGAGCGAGCTCCTCTCCTCCGGTCGCAGCTCCACGCGTCCTCCTCCGAAAACCGAGAGCAGAAGACCGCAGCACCAGCAGAAAACAGCAGCAGAAGCAAGGGCGGGGTTCCGGAAGGCTGAGCCGGTGAGCCGGGACCAGGCCGTGTCCCAGCCCCCACCAGCTCCACCCCCCGCGGGGTCTCTGTCCCTCCTGAGGAACCCCCAGACAGGGAGGTGCCGCACCCACATGGCCGCAGGGCTCAGCCATTGTCTTCCTTAAGTACCGGGTCATTTGCATTTCTAAAGAGGAAAAAATTTCTCTAAAACCGTTGACACCTGCCCAATGGAGTGGAGGTTGGAAGTAGATGATCCTCTTTAAGGTCCAGTCCCACCCAAATGGTCCTATGATTCTATAACTTTGGGAAATTAATTTATTGACAATTAAAATTTAAATTTAGTTACTAATTTGGGTCGTGGAAAGCAAAAAACACCAAACATTAAAACAACACCCTCATCTGCTCTTGCTCAGGCTCAACTTCACTCTTTCCAGACTCTTTTACTCTCCCCAGGCAGCACAAAGGGGATTGGGGTTATGATCAGTGTGTAGTGGTTTCTCCCCATTGCTCATTTTTGTCTGATACTTTGCTCTGCTCTGTTTGGATTCTCCATGGGCTGCAGTTCCTTTGAGGAAAATCTGTTCCCCTGTGGCTCTTGTGCAGGCTCCCACACAGACAGCAGGGAATATATGCTCGGGTGCCATGGAGAACCTCCTCCTTATCCTCTTCCTCTGACCTCTGTGTCCCCTCTGATGTTTCTCACTCTTTTTGCTCCCTCCTCTCTCTCTCTGTGGCATTTTCTGCCCTTTCTAGAACACATTTCCACAGAGGTGCCACCAGCTTGGCTGCTGGGCTCGGCTGTGTCCTGGTGTAGGTCTGTGCTGCAGCTCTCTCCAGCTGGCTGTGTCCAGCATGACCCATTCCCACAGGGACACCCTCCAGCCTCCCTCTGCCCCGCTGCCAAAGCCTTGCCACCCACACCTGCTAAAGTACACTGAATATTTTAGACCTCCAGCCACCAGAAGTAATGGCTATACAGGCTCCAGGAAAGGTCAGATCTACTTGCCCTGGCCTTCCCCTGTTTGCTGATAAAAAAATTCCCTCCTGCCTCTTAGTCCTGTCTCATCTTACTGCATGGAAAAGGAAAACTCCTGAACTGAGAAGCTGGGCCTGGGCCTGAAGTGAAGTCTTGGTCATGAGGTTTCTGTGTGGGTTTTTTTCCTCCATCCACTAACCATACCAGAGCCACCCGCACTGGTTGCTGGGTGATGTTTTCATTATGTGGAGTCATAATTTTGTGTGAAAAGTGGCCTGAGCAGTGAACCTTTGAGAGAAAAAGCACAGCAAGCTGTGTGCAAGAGATGATGAATGCAGGGAAGTGAAGTAGGGTGGAGACAAGAGGAATATGCCAGTATCATGAAAGGAATGATGACTGGCAAACTTTTCCCAAATTGCCTGTTAGCAAATGTGTAGGATGAGAACAGGTGTTTGGATCTACTGAGGGAGAAGAGTGAAGATTTACTGACCTCTGAACCTTGGATCCCTGGTGGGTACAGTTATCCTCTAGCCCAGTTATCTTCAATCCCACCTCCTTTTAGCCTGTTTTCAATCCACCCCTCCAAAGCTATCACATCCCTGCAACCACCACGCTTTCTTTGTCATGCTGTATCATGCTTATCTCTTGGCTGATTGCTTCAGCTGTAAGATAAGATCTTTGGGGTAAGAGGATCTTTGTTTTCCTCAGTGTAACACAGGGAAGGATGGCACAGTCCACAGCTTAAGATTTCAAGGGGATGCAACATTATAAAGACAAGACTGAATACAAACTCCTTTCACTCTGCATCCCCACATCCACTCACTGAGATGTACCACACTGGTCCCAAAAACCTTGTCATCATCAACTGAAAATTCATAAAATCCAAATGCAGTTTCTAAACGGAAAGCTCGTGGAAGAGTGGCACAAAGAAAGCAGCCTGCCAAGCTGTGACTGTGCAGATAATGAGGGAAGCAAACCTGGCCCCTTTGGAACTCCCTTATGCTCTTCTCTCCACCCAAACCCCAAAAATGTAATGGCATGTTTGTGGCAAGGAAACAGTAAATTACTTTTTTCCACCCTGAGCTACAAGCTGCAGCAATCAGACCCCTGGGAATTCAGACTTCTTCTCCAACTCAGCTGGAAGGATTAATGCAGCAGACTTGAGGGGGTTCCGCTTCAAATCCCAGCTCCCTCGCCTGCCTAATTACTTCCATGTGTATTTGTGCAAGGCTGCATGTTGTCTGGGGTCTGCAGGTGGCACAGTGACCTCTGGGCTGTAGGTGCACTCTCCATACCTCACCATATGTCACACGAATGAGCCAGGCAGTTGGAAGGCAATTGTAAGCATCCATGGCCAAGCAAGCTCTCTCTGCACAGTGACTGATGGATTCTGCTCCTCTACCCTCGCTTCTCCTTTATGCTTTCTCCAGCTGTGAAAGAAGAAGGAATTCCTGGCCTCAGTATATAATGTTTAATTAAAGAGAAAACTTTCATGCAAAGATAGCTTGTTTCCACAGCTTTGATGTTGGTGCCTGTGGGAAATACACGAGTTGGAACTGCATTCTGGGAAACAAAATGCAAATGAGACACTTCAAGCCTTCTTGTGAGTTTTTCAAATCTCAGAATCAGAAGAGCCAGATCTATATATTTTCCCAGTGAATTCTGCTTTGCTAGTGCACTTCTACTACTGATAGTACTGCTTTCTTCAGCTTTCTTAAAGGCCTTTCCAGAGGTCTCCTCAGCTGTATTTTAGTTTGCTCTCAGGGAGGCAGCTGCACCATTGTGTGAGTGCTCCATAGGGAATGCTCTGTTTGCAGGGAAAAAGAAGCAGCAGTGGGTGCAATTCTGCCCATGAGTGCTCCTAGAGAGCACCCTGCCACTGGGGAAACATCTAGCTTTGCAACAATTTCCAGTGGTTCCTTACTTATGATGGGATTGGGCAGTGCAACAGAAATTCCTCTTTGGTTTTTGCTCTTTTTCATCTTTGGAAAGTCTGACAGAAAAAAAAAAAAAAAAAAAGAAAGAAAAGAAAAAAATGTGAACATGTATTTTGGAAAATATGGAAAACTTGTCAAGGGATTTTGGGGCAAAGGAAGTGGTTCAAAAGAATGGCTCATCTCAGAAGTTTGGAGTGCTGGCTACTGGTTCCAGTGGGACAATCCCCATCTACCACACAGGGATATGTATGTCATGCCTTTCAGGCAGCCTGGAGTAGAAAATGTCAGAACTTCTAATTTATATTTTTCAGCAGTTTCTTCAAATATATTCTGCTAAGATTTCAGGTCTAGCTTCACAGGATTTCTCTCTTCACAGTTTTGTTAAACTCACCTAAGGCATGTGTTATATGCTGAAAACAGATGTATAAAGGCTGTATAAAGGGAATATATTCACTGCCTTTGACTCTTCCTGGAATTAATACTTGCCCCTGGCTTGCCTCCTCCCTGCTGTTAGATTGCCTCCAAGGGGTAAGGCTGAATGAGAGGGACTGCCCTCAGTGGGCATTGCCACAGGAGATGGCTCAAGTGTCCTGCTGCCTGAATGACCACAAGGAGGAAGTCTTTTGGGATGGGCTGTGCTAAGAAAGACTGACTTGTTGTCTTAGTGTCTTTGCAGCCCCAATGGCTACCCAGTGCACAGCCCTGAGTTAAAATTCCTGTGTGTGTCACTGGTCCTACAGCGTGTCTCTGGAGCGTGTCCTCAGTGTCCTGCACAAGAGCTGTCTTCAGGCAAGTCACCATTCCTCCAGATCTGATGGCAGTGGGGTTTGAGCCCTCTCACTCTTGCACTGTCTCTGATCCCTTTCTACCAGGCTTTCCCTGGGAACCACCTAGGGAAGTCTGCCTAAGCTGTTCTCCATCAGTGTCCCAAAGCAAAAGGGCATCTCTGCTGGGGACTGCTGGGTGGGCACAGCTCCCAGCTTCCCTCTGTGTCCATGTCCTGGGAGCTAGCAGGGGTCATGCCTGGTCTCTTGTGGCTGAGAGAAGGTGGGGCATGGGAGATGTGTCTGAATAGGTGTCAGAGGTGCCCAGGAATTTCTGACAACCTCGACTCAATGCTTGGTGCCCTGTGTTAGGGGAAAGTTCCAGGGGCAGCATGTGTGTCTGTGCCAATCTGCCAGCAAAGGCAGCTCCCTTCTCCTCTTCATAGCTGGGTTCTTCCTCTGGACAAGTCGAGTGGTGAAACCCCTTTGAAGTGGGATTTCTTTTTGCTGGCATGCATCCTAGGACAGATGTAGCTGATCAGTGGGCCCCAGAAATGGGAGCACTGACAACTTCCTTGTGGTATAAAGGAAAAATCTTCACATATGGAGTGGCTGAAGTGATTCAGAGCCTCCCAATGAAGGTGCTGTGCTTTCCGCTCTGGTGATTTACAGAAGTGCTTTAGGTAGTGGGGTTTGTCCAGACTGCATGTGACAGTACACTGCATCACCACTGTGCATGGTAAAAATGGAATGAGTCAAGGTTACACAAGCCTTCTTCCTAGGACTTCAGCTGAGGCAGTCTTCCCCTTTCCTAAGGGCTCAGCAGTGGAGACAGTGAGAAGACTGGCCCCAAAAAAAGCACTGTGGAGGCACTGTAATGGTCCCTTTGATACAGACCCAAGTCAGTGATAGTCTCTGTTCTGCAGGGTGTCAGGCTCCCCACTCGCCTTGCAGACCAGATGGGGTCCTGGTGATGCCCTGATTGTGTTTGTGGGTAGGCTGAATTGGAGAGAACATACACAGAGGACAGTGTCTGACTAGATTAGGGCTGTTTCAATCCATTTGTTGTCAAATGCACCATGTTTGGTTTGGGCCATGTGGGGTTTGTTTGATAAAGGAAGAACCATACTAATTGAATTCGCTGGGTCAGTGGCAGTTCACCCGAGGGGGAGGGCAAGGGCTCTGATGGAGGGATCTGCTATTAGACAGGAAACTGCAAGAGCTTGGCTTTTCATCCTGGCAAAACTCACGGGTCTTATCCCCCAGTGAGCCTCACGTAACAGTGGGAAGCCCAAGGCCTCAGAAACTCGCCGCATTATAGAGGCCTTTGCCTGATGCAGGGGGATAAACTGAGCTCAGGTTGTGCCTCTGAACTGCCAGTGCAGCTTAGGTTGTGAGGAAAGGAGCAAAGCTGGCTGAAGAAAACTCCTTAAGCATTTCAGAGCCAGTCCCTTCCCCTTGCAAGCCTTAACAAAAGGAGTCTGGTGAGCAGCAGCAGCTCCCCTTCCAGACTCCCTTAGCACAAAGGCTCTGTATGCCTGTGCTAGTTGTGAAGAGACTGAGGAAGTGAATAGAAAAAATCAGGCAAATAGGGAAGAAAAAATTAATCTGTGTCTCTACCAGAGACTGGAGATGGGATTATTTTGACTAAAAGCAACAAGTGATGCAAATCATTATTAAAAAGCCCAAACAAATGAGAATAGCATCTTTCATTTATCTGCTGGAAATTGCCACAGGCAATGTTCAAAGGCAAAATCTATAGCTCTGCGTGTGCATTCTAGTGGGGAATATTCCATCTGCCCCAGTAACCTCTCTTAATAGTCCCCACTGGCTTCAGGGGAGGCTGGCAGTGTTCACTGAGCACGGCTCTTGTCTGATGTGATTGCCCTACAAATGGGAGGCGAGTGGAGAAGCAACGGGGAGTCCCTAATTACTTCCACAGAATATAAATCCATGATGGTTTTGACAGCTTCTGGAGCTGAGGGCAGTATCCCACTGCCTGGCACACCTCATGTCAGAGAACAGCTGGCTGTAGTCCCACCTTCATCAACAGCACCATCAACACCCCAGGAGGAAAGGGCAAAGGAAAGGGAACATGTGAACAGCGTGACACTTGATGGAGAAATTGCCTATTAGCTCTAGCAGTTCTGACCTTATGGATCCTGAGGCTCTGACACTCCCTGAATTGCAGTGAATAGCTGTGCCTTTCCTACTTGGCCTGTGATTTGTGCTCAGTACCTAATGCTCCTGTGAGAGGCATGGCCTCCCATGTGTTGAGAGGAGGTCTTGTTATTGTGCTATCACATGAGGTTGTGAAGATGTTGGTCACCCACTCGTGAGGACTCAGCCTCATTAAAGTGGTGGATAAAATTATTCTTCAGGACAAATCCTGGAAAATGTCATGTCATAAGTCTGTACTCCTTTTCCTCCTCCACAACTGCCCTTTATAGTCATCCTGCTAAAGGAAGCAAGCTTTAATGAACATGCCTGATTGATGAGGAAACCCATTGTGAACAGAAAAACAGCATTTCCTCCTGCTTACTTTGGGACCTGTTACTTCTTCCTCAGGTACACTGACATATTCCAGTGCAAATATACAGGTAGCAATAAATTGCTTTGCTGTAGTTTTATCTTGAGTTCAAGCAATATGTGGTGACAAAGCATTTGTATCACCTAATGGTGTCTGCAAGGCATTGTTGAGGCAAAACTACAGTGTTATAGAATCATAGAATGGTTTGAGATGGAAAAGACTTTTAAGATCATCAAGTCCAAACAAGGCAGTGAAATCAGGCTGGTACCTCCTGTTTGGAGGGCACTTCAGTGCTGCCTCTAGGAGCAGCAGTTGTTTCCAGGTGATAGCATTAGTGGTTGCTGGCATATGAGATCAGGGTGCTACAGGAAGAGGGTCTTGCTATTTTTCTGAGAAAATTACTTTAGTGACTTGTACCCTCCAGATACAAACAAGAATGCTCATGTCATCCATGTATGTAACTGGTTTCTTGACTTTTTTCCTGTAATGAAGGATTATTGCTAAATTCACTGACCAAAATTAAACTAAACTACTGAATCCATGTAGTTTCTTGAATATGTATATAAATCTCATTACAAATCACACGGTTTGAGCACATCTCTAATGCAGTGGAGTTACTTTAGTCTTCAATGAAATGCAGTTTTCTTTGAGCAAATCACAGTAGTAGACTGGCAAAGCAGTGTTAAATGACACTCTGGCAGGAAGTAAAGAGGATAATATTTCACTGAAGGAAAATTGCAGGAAGTCAGTAGAATGTCTGTTATCTTAGCTGGAGCTGGCATTTGGCCTGGTTACTAAAGATAACACCTTTTTTTTCCTCCAAGACTTGTCACTTGCTGCTTTATGACCAAGTATCTTGATTTACATCTCACTCAGAACACCTCCAGCTGCAGAGCATCACCAGTGCCTGGGGGTGACTCCAGGCTTCTCCACAGCATACAGAAAGTTGGGTTTTTCAGACCCCAAGATGAAGGACTGGTGTGAGTCTGCTGTTTCCACAGGCAGGAGAAGAGTGACAGGAAGGAGTGCAGCTGTAATTGCAGGCTGAGGAGGAGAGCACAAAGGGACTGGGATTGCTACCACCACTACTGCCAGACACCTGAGAGGGATCAGGTAGGTACTGCTGCATCTGTTCTGAGTAGCCCTGACTTCTGTCTGAGCAGCCACAGCCAGCCTGCCTTTGCAGAGCTCCCACAGGGACTAAGCAGGCACCATGGTGTCCCTGAGCACAATGCTGTCCCAGGCAGCTCTGTGTTTTTGTATTTCCGTGACTGGCATCACACTGAAGTTGTGAATTCTCATCTGGCATAAAAGAAGAAAAGCACATCTGACTCATAGCTGTTGTTGAGATCTGGTTTTATTTCCCAAGGCCTAGGCAGTGCTGAAAGCTCCTTGATTTCCAGGATCTAATGGGACTGCTATCCCCAAAGGACAAGTACAAAATGTGCACAGTGATCAGTTGGAGGCATCTGATAATTTTTAGCAAGTATGGTAAATAGTTAATTTTCTAAATTGTTGATTGTGGAAGGAGATGTATTTTGTGAAATACACACTGCCTGTCATGCTGAGCACTAAGCAAATACCACTCTTGCTTCATAAATGGTTGATGGGGTTACCAGGAAAAGTTACTTGTCAAGGGACATGCATTTACTCCACAGCTTGGAAAGTAAAAAGGTTATATCTCCAGCTGATGTTCTTGTAAATCAATTTATGACCAAGTCCCTGCTGACTTTGACAGGCTGTGATGTTAACCTACAACTTCTCTTGGTGGCTGAGGAAAGTTGCCTCATTTCTAGCTCAAAAATTTCTACTGACCTTGGCAGCAACTGATCCTGGATGACTGATAACAAAGAGTTTAGAACTAGATGTTTTGCTGTTTGTGTATTTTTGTTCACACTCCTCTTCTGAACTCTCTTCCTAGTTTCCTTGAACTTCTCTCTCTCTGTGTTGCCAGAATGTCATGTGTGCATCTGGGAGGCTTTCCAGCTTTCAGTTGCAGAAGTGGGTCAGTCCTCATCTGAGCACATTTACAGTCTTTAGCAGATGCCCAGGCACCCAACATGGCACTAGGAGAACTTAAGCAGTGCTGTCATAGCCTGTTGCTCTCAGAGGTTCACAGTATTGCCAGCCAGCATTAACTCTTACATTTGTTCTCTCTGAGTGTCTGTCTACAGAAAGAGATCTTGTAATGATCGCCCAGCTAAGGATGAATTATTAATTTGAGATGCTGAAGGAGATTTGTGTCAGAGCCCAGCTTTGGATGGGTGACTTGCACAGAGCTTAAAAGCATCTCTAGCTCATCCCCCTGCCTCATTCTGCATTCTGTGCCATTTCTCTCACTGCCTCAGGGCAGAATGTTTCAGAAAGTTGGAGTGGGAATATTTTTATTCATCCTGTTACATGAAGTTAATCTCGTGTAGCAAAGCAGCTGTGTAATGTTTTGTATTAAATCTCATGTCTTCCCTTGGGTGTGATTAAAATTCAGGTGAAGGGTTTTTTTAATTTTATTTTATTTCCCCCCTCCCAGGGCTCTCAAGGGGCCATTAGGCTTCATTCTTAATAGGTTGCCATCCCCTTGCCTCTGCTCATCCTGCTGCACACACAACTGCACTTGTCTGACTGATGAAGGGTGAAGGCTCTGTAGTGACTCGTGCACATGCTGCACATTAGTGAAGACATTTCTAGCTCAGGTGAGGGGATGGCTGCTCCCTGGCACATTGAATAAAGCCTTGGTTGGCAAATTCTCTATTTGTTTGATTATAGGCCTGGAACACAGCAAATCCCAGCTGGAAGGAGACCAGCTGCTCTACCAACACCCTGGGCTTCCCAAAACTATTGCTTCATTTCAGTGGCTGTTTCCAAGAAAGGCAGAGTTTCTGCTCTCATCCTTTCTAACATGTCATTGCTTTTGCTTGCAACAGGGATTTGCCCCCATTAGTCAGTTTAAAGAGAAAACCCCCTTCTGACTTTCTGTGACCCCCATTTCTCTACTCACTCTCTGCTTTGTGTCTTTGTAGATATGAGCAAAATGAGATTGCCTGGAAGACAACATAGAGACCTGATAGTGAGGGAGGGGAGGGACTGATTATCACAGGCATCCACAGGGGAAAGAAAAGAATTGGAGTGCTTCAGAGAGCACAACAGGGCTGGAGATAGTGAGAGAAAATGAGGCTGGAGAAGTGGAGGTGAAAGCAGGAGAGTGAGATGTACTGAAAAGGAGGAAGAGAGAAATGTACAGACTGCGTTGTAGACTGCACAGAGGGAGCTACCTGAGGGCTTGCACTACTTCCCCTCTGCACCTCTTCTAGAGCAACTGAAATCATCCTAAAACCACTGCAGAAGTGGTTTGGGCAAACTCCTGTTTCCCTCTAAATTCCTTAGTCTTGATTCCGCTGTAGAGGATTTCAGGAAAGTCCAGTTAACAATTCCTTCTTAAAGTCTTTACCTTTCACAGCCACTTCTGCAATTTGGTATCACAGCCAGGAGGACAGAAAGTGCCAACACATGGCATGAAAAGTTACACAGAGAGGCTGGTCACAGTAAGAGGGAAGAGCAGGAAGCTCTAGAGCCTTTGCCAGGCTTTCCACTATTCTCAGGTTTCAGGGGCTTGGTGGATACAAACTTTTAGTGGAGTGTAAGTCTACAGGACTACTCTTGGGGATATTTCAAACAGAGTCTGGATCCTGGGTCCTTCACTGAGGGTGGCTCAGAATACAGGAACCAAGAAGATGGTTCTTTCCTCTTGCTTTGCAAGCTTTTGTGATGTATGTACAATAAGTTAAATGCTAAGAAAATGTGTCCTTGGTGTTGTTTCATTGAAATCAGTCCAGTAAAACCAGGATTGAGATTGGCTCTGACATTTAATAAATCCACAGTTTATCTCTTCCTGATAGGAAACAGCAGCTAGTAACTCACAGTGTTGTTTAAAACATTCATAGCAGGAATCTGTCAGATAAGTGACTCGCATACTTCCAACCTGTGTTCCATGGTGGTCTACAAAAATCCATATTTTTAAACTGAAAAATAACATTATTTGTATAGCAGTTGTTCTGACTAGTGAGTGTCCAGCCAATGAAAGGATTTTCATCTTCACATAAAGAAAACTCACATTTGAAGTAACTGACAGAGGTCCAATCATGTTCTGATCACAGGTTGGGAGCCCTAAATTCTAATAAGTCTAATCCTACTGCCCACTTGGCAAAATCACTGCATATTCCTGGCATTCATTTGCTCTCACTTGTAAAAACAGAAGGCTGATTAATTAGTGCCTGGTGAAGGGTTCACAAGGACCATTAATTTCATGACTACATTTTTAGGAATAACTAATCTTGCCCTGGTATCAAGTCAGCCTCAATCCCCCTCCACAGCATTCAGGAATTTCACAGCTCCCATTCCCTGCATGGCTGCTCTGTTCACTCACCAGTTCCCGTCTGCTGACAGAAGAGCAGGGCTGCCTTACACACAAATGCACAAAAGGACTCTTGAGATCCAGGAAAAAAGAAGCAAAACTTGTGCAGCTTTGTTCCTGCCCTCACCGTGTGTGTGCTTGGAAGGGGTGTGAATGACAAGTGAAAAGAGGTCTGCAGAGAAGTACTATCTTTTATTATAGAAAGTAGCATATCTGAGAAAAACAACAGAAGCTTCAGGAAACAAAAGAAAGCTGTGGAGTTTTTGACAGCTCTCCCAATGAGGTTACAGTAGCATCACCATCCAATCATTGCTTTGTGGAGTTGTTAGGATATGTCTTCTCCATTTGTCACTAGAGATCAGTTCAAACCTGGAAAGCTACATCCCACTTAAGGCACCAAATTTGATCATGAAAAATTCTGGGATCGTGTGTGATGATGTCCAGCAGCCTTCACATCATGAAAATTGACTATCACCACTCCAGGTCATTGACACACTTGTTGCACTTTACAGCCTTCCGAAATAATTTTACACAGCCAAGAATGTTCATCCCAGTGTTTAGGCATTGGACAGTTCAGTTTTCTGGGTGTAATAGCATTCTATTTTGTGTGATACTGGGAAAAACAATAGGTCCTTCCATGCCCAAGGTCATTATTTCAGCAGTCTCCCAGCTAACCTGGTATTGCCCATGTAAGCTGAATTCTGCAGAGTGGGGATTAGTTTTGCTGCAGAACCCCTTTCACCTGAGGAGGGAGGTGGCTGGTTTGAAGTCCTGATGATGTGCTATTTAATTGTTCTCCTTAACCATGCTACATGTGCTTCAGCAGAGTTTACTTGGGTAGGACCTTCTCCCAGTTCCCAGGAGAGCTATCACCACTTTTCTGGCTAGGGATCCCTTTCTGCATCCAGATATTGGAATCCTTTTCCTCAGTTGGCTCTCTGGAGGGAGTCATTTGGGGAGAAGGGAAGCAGTGAAATAGTTTGATGAATGGCATCGACTTACACCCCCAGGAGGATTCCATATGTTTTTAGCAGATGTTTAACACGTTATGGCAACACAACTGGCTGTGTTGAAACAAATTGCAGGGTGACCATCTAACTGTTGTCAGAAGTGAAGTTTTCAACACTTTCATCTCCCCCCTGGCAGTTACTGCTGTTTTCTGTAGATACCTGTGAAATACATACCATGTTTTTGACAGAAAAATTGTGAAGAACTTTAACTGTCCCATAAGATGTTATTTAATTGGAACATCTCAAAGAACAATAAACCCTGCAGTTATGTTTGTTAGTTTTCCTTTTTTTTTTTTTAAGGAAAAAGGTGCTTTGTAAAATCTTATGAGAATAAAAATAGCTCCACAATTTTAGTGTCATCTGGAGTTTTAAAAATGAATTTGAGCCTCCTCCTTTTGTGTTATAAGAGAAATGCAAATGCCAAGAAGAGTAAAAACATTTGAGGATAGATATTTGGATGAGTAAGGCGTTTGTCTGTGATCCAGGATCTCCTAGCTCATGTCCTGGAGCTGACACAGACCTCTAGTACTTCAGCATTCATTCTTCCTGTGCTGATTTCCTGTTTGTAAATGGCTACAACTCTTCCTCTGTGTTTGTCTCTCTTGTCATACTGAAACTTGTAAGGACCTGCAAGGCTCCTGGTACAATGGGGAACTCCATTTGGCTTTTTCTTTATTGGTAAAAATTACTGAAAAGATTATGAGAAACAAAGTTCGTTTCCACAGAGGTTTCAAGGAGTACAGGAAAATCTCAGCTGCACATTTCAGAGGAAATATGAACGTTGAGAATTTTCTCAAAATATATGTAGTTGGAAATCTTGATTTTTTTGGTTTAATCTCCATTTTAGAAAACTTCAAGAAAAAAAAAAAAACGAACAAGGGAGAGGATATTTTCTGCTTTTTTGTTGTTGTTGTTTTTTTCTTTTTTCCAGTAATATACAGCTTTACCTGCTGTTAGCTATGGAAATGGTTGTCAACTTAAATATGTTCATTTTGTCTTTAAAGTATCCCTTCAATGCTACATATTAAAATTTTTACAAAGAATTCTCTTAATTGAGATTTTTCTGGGCAGAGTCCAAGGGTTTATTCAGTCATTGCTGCTACAGTTTTGGGTTTAGGCACTGCTGCCAGTTCCTTTGTGTAATCTTACAACTTCAAAGACAAGGAAAGAGGGAGGTGAGCACGAAAGCACTTAGGAGAATTATATCTACCTCTTTGAGTATCTCAGTGAGCACAAAGTGTTCTTCATGGGTTGGATAATCTTAAGAAAAGCATGTCTCTTGCCCTGGAAGCCTGCTTCCAATCTTGTGGTCTGTGGGTCAGAAAGACATGAGGAGGTGATATGTGAAATAATGACAAAATGTGCTTTTTCACTTCAGAAAAACATACATGTATGTTACCATGTGATCAAGTGAATATGAAAACAAAGCTGGGAAAAATAAATCTGTAAATGAATATTCAAAATGCAGCTTAGTTCTTGATTTAAGAAACAAAAACAAAAAATCATGGCAAAGGGAGGGCCTGTGATATTTTTTTCTCCAAAATGTTAGCTGTTGCTTGGATGAGAATGATTGGGAAATGCTGATATTGACAAAGAAACCAACTCATAAACAATTTAGCTTCAGTTTTCCCAGCTGAGCCTGGGAAAGCAAAACTGGGTTGAAAAATACACTGGCAAGGTTTTAATTATGATTTTAATAATGAAGCTTGAACAAACGTCTCGCTACCAGTGCATCAACTGCCCCCTCATGCTGTTTTCCCAAGCCTGATGGAGGGGCCCTGGGAAAGCAGGCTGATAGCAGATGAGAGAACATACTGATCAGTGTAACTTCAGTCAGCACTGTAAGTGCTTGACATTTGGGTAAAACGAGATCTCTGACTTTGCTGTCTTTATCTGGGAGCAGGTGATCAGGTTCAGACAGTCAGTTTGTCATCTTAAGCCCTTTGTGGCTGAGACCTTGTTTGTTTTGTGCTCTCAGAAGTGCCATTCAGTTTCATGGCAGGGTTAATAACACTGTGTGATTTCTACCCAGCACAGATTGCTCCTGGAATGTGCTATGGTTATCTGGAAGTAGACTGGTATTCAGGTTCCAGCATGCAGATGCCAGAGAGTTTCCTTCTGCCCATCTGTCTAGGCAATGAGCTGGGCTGTGTGTCAGTCCAGCTCTAGGAACCACGGCCAAGCTGGATTGGGGTTGATTCCTGCTTTATCTGCCTTCACAGCAAATTGAGAAAGGCATTAGGAGAAATACTGAAAGAGAATAGTGGGAAAAGAGAGCCTGAAGGCAAAGGAAGCAGGAGGGAAGCTGGGGAGGCCAGGGAAGGAAGGAACAGGGAAACTGTGAAGTCCAGAACTAAGATGTGAAGCGCAGACAACAAAGAGTTCATAAGTAATGGGTGAGTTCTGTGGAGTGAAATTGATCTCAAAATCCATACAGCTGCACCTACAAGGAACCTGCCATGATTTGTTCATGGTTTCCCAGTATTGCAGTTTCTGCTTCTGAAAATGCAGGCCTATCAGAAGTGTAACAGAGAGGCTGTTTGGATTGTGATACCTACGATGTCATATTCAAGGGACAGACCCTTCAGACAGTGGGAGGGCTGCAGCTCTAGGCACTTCTGAAACAGGAGAAAGTGGCTTTAGTGTTTTGGGCTAAACCATGGAATTATTTTCTTGTTCTGATTTCAATTCAATAACCTATTTGTAAGAAAACAAGTCAAACAGCCCTCTCACATGTTGATCTATCATAAAATTGGCTTTATTCAAGGTTGTTGTGGTGGTGCTTTAAGTTCACAAAGGATATACTATATTTTTTACACATAACAAAGACTGCAAACCCCAGCTTTAAATGCAAAACTCAGTTCAGTGCTGGCTGGGATTCACAAAGCAATTCCTTCATGACGGTGAAAACACTATAAACTCGGGAAGCTAATTTTCAATAGTGGCCCCTTAAATTGCACAGTTGAGCATGTAAGAGCACTATTGTGTCTATGCTAGCATGTGGAAGATTTGAAAGCTGGGGTCACATATAGTTGACTTTTGTTCATTTACAAAACAGTTTCATAGAATCAGGATGGAAAACAGAAAACACATACAAATCTTTAGATACATCACCCTGCACTTTTTTTTTTTCCAAAATATCAGAATAATGATGTCACTGGAGGGGAAAGGGGTGGCAGCTGTTGGAAAAAATGCCAAGAGTGTTCCTGAATGAGGAGAGGCTCTTGTCTGTAGAATCTGGGGCTGTTTGAAACGGTGGTGTTTCCATCAGGACCAAGCCCAGTCAGTTTACTGGAACACATGAGATCTGTGCATTAGGCCCTAAAAGAAGGGTAAGTGTTGGGCAGCCAGACAGATACAAACACACTTTAGTGGTTTATTCACTGCTACAGCAAAATTGCCTGGTGTGTGGGGTCTTGCAGCAGTCCTGGACAGTGCCCAGGTACACGTGTGAGATTGTTAAGGGTGCAGAGGGAGGACCAGTGGACCCAGTTTGGCAGGTCTGTAGAGCAAAAATGTAATCTCTGCCTGAGAGAGCTATGATCTGCTGCTTAAGGGGTATGGCAAGCCAGCCTCCTGGAAAATAGCACTCTGAGTCCTTTGCAAAGAAATCAAATAAGGAACAAGGCTATTACCTCGTGTCAAACTGTGTCTAATAAAGAAATGGAAATCCCCTACTCTGCCACAAAGACCAAGCAGAGCTAGGATCATGCTGTGTGACACAAATAAATGAATAGCAAAACAGAAATGGAAAAACATGGGCCCAAACATTACAAGAAAATATCAGACCCTTAAAAGATTGCCTGACTTAAGCAATAGACTGTAACAAAACATACACTTCAAATACAGTCTGGTTGTGTAATCTAGTTTTGCTATTACACAGAAATAGATTTGGGACCATAACTGTTAAATTCTGTGTGTATCTCCCTATTTTTATATCACATTAGGAAATAAAAGAAAGCCAACGCCAACAAATATCTGCACCTGGGGAGCCTTGTAACTGTTCATTACCAGATATATGAGGCATTAGCAGAGATTATGCAGAGATGCTGGCACATCTATTTCTCCTTTGCATTGCTCTCTTAGACATTCCTGTTGTCTCTTGTTCTTCCACTAAGCATTGAGGGTCCAAATCTGCATCCCTCATCTTGCAAAGCATCACGAAATAAGCAGGACTTCTTAGCACCAGGACACGTCTGCATATCACTTGCATGATCTGGCCCTTGCAGGATTGTTCTCTCTGTTGTTATATGAGGATGTAATGTCCCCATTTACTAAAGCTCAATTTACAAATCACTAGCTATTGATATTGTTATGAGAGTAACAGCATTACTTCAGCATTCTTTTTACTCTCTCAGCTTCTTTCACTCCAATCTGGTAAGGACTTGTGAGTATTAGGAACAGTGAAGAGTAGTTTTCCTAGGGGATAATTGAAATGAACTCTGTGGATTCCCTTGTCAGATGCTGTTGGGACTTGAGACACATCACTCTATGTGCAAGAGCAGTAAAAAAGATGACCTCTTCTACACGGTTACCTATTTTATGGAATTTGTAGCTGTCAAATGCTATTGAAATTGTTTAACTGGCTCAGGTTACTGGTATGCACTCATAGCACAACGGCACAAGCCTTATTTCCTAAGGAAACCGAGGCTTTTCCCATGTCGCAAACACGGGCGCTTCCTTTGGTTTGGTATGCACTTTGGAAAGGCTTCCCGCTCCCGCAGTGTCATCCTTTGAAGTTTCTCGGGCAGATCTTCGAAGGCGTTTCAGCAGCTCTCACTGGGGTACCAGTCATGGAGTGACCTCTCTCCCACCTCCCCGGTCTCCTCCTTTTGCGTGCCCAGGATCCCCCCGGTGCATCAGAAGCCCGTTGGATGTTACCGGGGACACTCTGCAGACGGGGACTCGGCAGCTCTCCCTCCCACCGGTGCCTGCTGCGAGCTCGGCGGGCTCAGGGCTGCTCTCAGGTCCAGGTTAAGCTGGCCCTGGCCCCCCCTTGCCGGGCTGCCATTCCCGCACTCCGAACGGCCGAGGCACGGTACGGGAGGGACGAGTCACCCGGGCTGCCCTTGGCGGCTCCTGCCGAGG
>VZRX01023602.1:119999-141923 GCA_013398075.1 Notiomystis cincta | reverse complement strand
AGGTAACGGGCGGGGTTCCCCTCTCGCTGCCCGGCTGGGCGCGCTGCCTTTCCGCGGCCAGCGCCGCCGCTCCGGCTCGGCACCCTCCGCCCTGCCGCTGCCCCGGGACGCCCGGGGATGCCGACGAGGGGCACCACGGAGGGCGGCTCGCTTATCCCGCGGGGGACGGGAGGACGTGCGGGAGCGCCGTGACTCCCCGGGTGCTAAGGCGTGCAAGTTTGTGGGGCTGAGGAGCCAGCCCGCCCGGCAGTACCGCCGGCGCGGCAGCTGGAGGAGGGCGCCCCGGCTGCCCGAGCCAGCTGAACTCGCCCCGCTGGTAACATCTCTCCGGGGTCGGGCCCCGGGAGCGTCTCCGGGAGCCTCAGAGCCTGCCCTCGGTATTTCTGTATCCTGTTGCCTCCGCCCGGACACCCCTCCCTCCGGGATCGCTCTCACCGCAAAGGCGAGCGGAGGAGCCGGGGGCTGTGCCCGGAGCGCCTGCCCCGCGTCTGTCGCGTGTTGGGATGTGCCACCACCCCTGGAGTTCGTGGGACTGTTACCTGTGCTTTTCACTTCAGCCCGGGCTGGTAGGAATTTCGTCTTTCACACTCTGCTGATCTTCCACCCGCTACCCTGGGTCAGTGCCCGCTCTTTAATACAGATTTGTAACTGCAGCAACATGTTAGCGAGGTACCACATGGGGGTTCTGTAAGCTGAACTGGGCACTTCAAGTTTTATCGTAACTTTTGTATTTATAGATTATAGTGAGTGAGTAAATAGCGTTTTCAGATATGTTGTACTTGGGTGGTTTTGTGTGAAGTCTGATAATCATAATTTTTTTTTTCTCTAGTACTTCTCTCAGCAGTTAGTTAGCTCGGCCTGGTTACTGCTTGTATTTCTATAATAAGCGCAAATTTGGACACAGTTAATTGGCTTTAGGCACACGATTCACTGACTAGCCAGTGGCTCCCAAAGCTAGCTGGGCAGATGTGTGCTGGCGATGGTTGTGTGACTGGCAGGTTCTATGCAAATTGTGACTATGGGCTCGCCTTGGGCTTTTGCTAGTGGGTAAAAAGTTGGAGTTGTTAAAGAGTTGTCTTAATTCAACAGGATGCATGCGAGTGCTGATGGATTCTATCAGTAAAATGCTTATTTTGATACTCAGTGTTTTTGTAAGGAGCGGTAGTTGTTCCGTCACAAAAGTATAGAAACTGACAGCAAACGACAGGGGTGTCATTCAGAGAAATAGGTACATTCTTTACTTCTTTTCCATAATTTGGGGGGGATCTTTCAAATTCGACTGTGTAGCGTAATGTACAGATGCGCTTCTTTATCATGTGCTTTCACTGAAGTATTTTTATAGTATGTTAAAGTGATTCGAATGTTTGACCCTCCTTGGAAGGCAGTTAATGTTCCTGTGTTTGTTGTGGCCGAGGTACAGCTTTTGTTGGCGTACGCTAAAATACCATGTGATACAGTTGCCACGAATTCAAGCGTAGCGGGGTGAGGAGAAAGGAAGAGCTTTAACTTCTCTGAGATGTTGCAGGCTGCCAGCAAAATCCGCACGACCTTTCCACCGCTCCTGCGAGGCAGCCCCGCGCCACAAACTGCTCTGCTGCCCGCCCCGCGCGTTTAAGCCCGCGGGATTTGCAGGTGAACGGGGAGTTGCTCCTTGGGAAGGGGACAGATGTCAGCCCGGGGGAGCGGGCCGCGGCTTCCCGGGCTGCGGCCGGGCCGGGCCGGCTGCAGGGGAGGGCTGGGTGGGTGATGCCGGGGTTTTTCCACGAGAGGGCTTTCTCGCTGTGCCGTGTCAGCGCCGGCCGCCCCTCCGCTCGCTCCTCCGCACGGAGGGGCAGGACGGGCTTGGGCGCTCGCAGGGTGTTTCAGATTTCCTTTGTAAATGATGGGGAAATCCCTTTATTACCCCCGAGGTGTAAGGATAAGACATCCTGGGAAGAACAGCAGTCTTCAGTTTCCAGGCTCCCTTAAAACTCAGAACGACCCCAACAAGTTAATTTTCCCCGCTGTGGAAACCGAGAAGAGCTCGAGTGTGTTTTCCACAAAAGAGGAGAGGGTTTTGCATTCTCGTCGCAGATGATGGCAACGAAGTACTCTATCCTGGCGTGATCTCACTTTTGGCTGCTTTAACATGTATTATACTTCTCAGGGTGGGGCTGGGCGAAAGGGAAACGGGAATCATTGTGCGAGTACGAAAATGCTGAGCTATCTGTAAGTCCTTTGCCAAGTTGTCTGTGTGTTAATTCAAATAATTTCACATGCACACTGTTGCAGGTCTGTTTTAAAAGGCAGAAACTGTGTCTGTAACTAGTAATAATATTGCAGTTCATAAAACATGAGAAACATCTGTTCCTGTGACTTCAATTTGTTTCTCTCTCCTTGGAATAACCGAGTTGACAGCTCAGTCAGGTTTAATGTCCTGTGCTAAACCTTTGGTCGTGTGTCCCACGGCTAATTGTGACTCACAGAATCAATAAACCCAGCTCCTGCTTCGCTGCAGAGACTCTGTGGGGGACTGGGGAGGGCTTCAAACCACAACAGAAGACGATGGGGAGCAAATCTGGGTTTCTGCAAAGCTCGGCCTATCAAGTGCCCTTGCCACTTGCAGTGCAGCAGGGCTGGCTGGGGGCTCACTGTTAGGGCTGAGTGAGTGAGGGAGAGGGTCTGCACTGCTGTAGGGGCAGTGTTTTCCCTCATAGCACCTTTTGTCTTGCCATAATCTATCCCAGGTTGAATACTGTAGGCAGCTGAAGCAGAGCCATCTCATGCTTTGATGTGTGTTTATTGGCTTTAGCATCTCCTTCCCTTGCCTTTTTTTTTTTTTTTAAAGTTGGATTGCTCTCTTCCCACCTCACCTCCTCAAACAAAAAGAGTTAGAGCAGAGGCAAAACGTGAATGAAGTGACTTTGTATTTTTGTGAATGGTTTTTTTTGCGTTGCCCCTGCCTTGCTTGCTGCCTTCTGCAAGATCCTTTCATAATTAAAATATTATGACTATGCTTATGGTAGCCCTTCACTTGTGGCAAGGATCCTAATTTGACGTCAATGAAAAAATAGTAGTTTCTGGCATAAGGGCAGATGACATTTCATCAGCTAGTGCATGCCCATTTTTTTTTAAACCACAGTGCTAAGACCATATGGACAGATAATGAGTTTAAGCTGATAAACAGCTTACAGATTTGCCCAACTAAAGGACTTTCTTCCTAGAAAACACATTTTCCTTTAAAATAAATAATGAAGTTCCTGTGTTTTTATTTAATTATCTTGAGTCCTGCCTGTTCTCACCAGGCTGCAGGAAAACAGGCACAACTGCTCTGGGGACAGAAGCTACTGGATTTATGGGGCTGTAGGGCCTAGAGGAGAGGAAGGACTTGAAAAGAAAAGTTCAGATGCTACAAAATTGAAGCCTAAGGGGCCTAATGTATCTAAAGAAGCAGATGGTGGTCCAAGTTGTACTTAGAGAGTTTCATGAGGTAGTGCATAGTTCTTGACATCTTGAAGATGAGTCAGTGCATGAGGTGGTAGTGGATTTGAGGGCTGTTTGGGAGTTATAATTAAAACAGATGGATATCTACACTCCTTGCTAATCCTGTGAGGCTGCTGAGGCAGTCCTTGTCTGGGAATACTGCTGCAAGACAATCCCCACTTCTACTTTTTCGAAAATTTTTGACTAATTTCAGTATGACTTGTTTGTTTGTTCGATTTAAACTTATCAATAAAATGGATCCATTTTATGGGGGGAGGGGAACCCCACAAGTAGTACAGTGAGAGTTGCAAAGTATCTTGTTTTGGGAAGGGGTGGTGTTTAGTTGTCACTTTAAAATAATGATTCAAAACCAAGTAGTGTATTTGCATGAGGGGGCAAACCCTATGTATTTCTCCCTCAAGATGCATAGAAATGAGCTGTTTCAGATCTGAAAGTGCTCATTCCCTTTTAAGCTGTTTCTCTTTTCTTTCTTGTTGTTTTTTTGTTTTTTTTTTTGTTTTTTTTTTTCCCTCCTGGAAATAATTATTAATTTTAATTGGAACTGGCAAATGAAGGAAGAAAACAGTTGCACAGAAAAATCAGTACAGACAACTCCATTCTTTCTCATGCTGCTTATTCCTTCTAAAACTTATATATTTTTTGTTGTCCCTTCGCTTCATACCCTTCTCAGCACTGGGAGGCTGATTGGACTTTAATTGTATTTCATATGAGGATATATTCCAGATGGCTAGAGCTTAGCTTTCTGGTGGTCACTGCTGTCTCATTGACAACTGATTTGGCAGCCAGGTTGCATTTGGTCCTGTCTTAGCACAATTCAGCATTCTTCTTGTGTCCATTCCTTCCCCTGCACCTACATTTCTTTTCCTTTCACTGTTCTTTCAGCCTTGAGCTTCCAAAGTAGTGAATGAGTTATCCCATCCCATAGTTTCAGGGGATTCAGGTGAATTCAGTGCCCACCAAACAGCTGATGGCTCTCCTCCCCACCCAACCTCTTGTTTTGGAGCATTTAACAGCTGCTTTGCCGTTCATCATTTCGGCATTGATCAAGATCTGTCATGGGCTAATTTAGTATAAATTGTCAGAGACTGAAAGAAGCGGCTATAGGAAGGCAGTGCGTTGATCTTTTTCTGTTAACCACACCATCTGCTGAACCAGTTTGTCAGCATGTTTTTATTTATTTTTGCACAGATAAAATGTAAAGAAACAAACTACGATAAAGATGTTTTGCTCTTACAATGGGATTTGCTTCTGCACCTCTGCCACCTTCTGTTCTGTACCTGTGGGCTGTCCTTCACTGCTCCTCAGAGCTGGAGGCAGAGAGGCTCACCACCCTGGGGAGTTCAATATGTGTGGGGTGTTTGGGATCAGAATTGCCTCTGCAGGTGTCCTGATACAGGAAGCTCTGGATGTCCACGTGCCTAATGTGAATGCTTCTTTTCTGGTATGCAGCAAATACTGCGTGACAATTGAGAGTAGTCACGTGGTGTCAGTTTATCCCCACCAAATTAATTTCAAAGAAAACCGTAACCAGTATCTTGTCATTGTCCTCAGAGAGGCTGGAAGTGGGGTTTTGACTGTCACAGGTTTTTAGTAAGGACCTTGTTTCTGCACAGGATCCTTGCTGACTCTGTAGTCCTTCCAGCAAGGACTCCAATGACTGATAAATCTCTGGGGGTTCTTATGTTTTGGGCTTTTTTTTTTTCCATAAGGATCTTCCCTTTGCTATGTATTTACTAAATAAACCTGGTCTAAAATGGAAGTTTCATGCTTCTTGAGAAATAAATTAAAAATAACTGTAGAATTTTTAAACTCAAATGGAGTTCATATTTTTTAGACCAGTCTATCACTTCAGGCAGAAACAGAGGATGCTTTGGATGAAATAAATAGTGCTGAAACTGAATCTCATCTCTGTGCTTGATATTACTTAGTTGTCAAAGGGCATAATAATTCACATTATGTGAATTAAGGCCTAGGTCTGAGTCTGCTTAGTAGCTCAGCTTCTGATTGACCATGTTTAGATCATCTCTATTCCTGCCTTTCTGTTGCCCTCATTTAGTTGGTGCATGGCCGTGTTAGAGAAGGACTTTGTTGGGTCATCTCTGGTGCCTCATGTGATCTGGAGTTTGCCCTGACTGCTCTCCTGGAAGCAGTATAACCTGTGCCCTCATTATTCCTGTTGCTGTCAGGAAAAACCTTACAGTGCTTGTTGGTTCTGGGGAAGTGGAACTAAACCAAACCGCTGACGTGAAAAGTCATATAGTGCAGCAGAGATAATAACAGCTCTTATCTTTTTTCAGACTTCTCACTTGAGTTGTAAACAGCTTTAAATACATCTTATGCCATCCCAGATGTCTGGAAAGCCCACAAGAGGAATGGAATGAGGTGCAGGACCCCACGGTGACTTGGTGGCTGTGGGTCAGTGGCACAGCTTGGCAGGGGCTCAGGAGCTTGGAGGCCCTGGCTGCAGCTCAGGTTATCTGTACTGTGCATGATTTCTGTGCTGACTCTTCCTGCAGCTCTGTGCTGCTCCTAAGGCTCAACACTGAAATTGTAATGCTAGCAGCTTTCTTTTCATGGCCCAATGCCCAGTTTGAAGAAGGGTGATTTTGGTCATGTTGCTAGACATACGTATTTATGGCCCTGTTTCATCTGTTGAATTTAATCTGTTGGGGTATTTTTAACATTATTATGGAAACAGTTACTATATTTACTCCTTACAGAAAGCTCAGTGTACAACAGTCTATAAGGAGGGAATTCTAGAGTAATAAATATTGCACTAAATTATGGTGTCTACACTTCTTCAGGAAAAATGGTCTAAATGAACTGACTGGCAGCTTGCCTGTTCCTGGGACATGGACCTCACAGGGCACTGAACTGGAACACTCTCTGCTGGGAAAGCAGTGATAGAGTTTGTTCTTGGCTCACTTGATGGCACATCTCATTTTCTTGGGGAATGAAAATAAACCAGATCTTCTTGTACCGAGGGAGCTTGTGCCTATACTGGACTGCTTTCTGAGACCTGCTGAGAATCCCTTTCCCATGGAGGCCTTTGGGATCAGTGGGCATATTTCAGAGGAAGTCCTCAAAACCTGTTGCCAGCATAAGTGAGATAGTGGGATTTCCAGTGAATGGAAATTCAGTGGATTTTGGAATGGGAGTCACTGTTGTTGATGTGCTTATTTCTGCAGTCATTTGAAAGCAGAGTGTGTTTTAATGTCAGTCTTGCCGATAAAAATTGATGGAGCTTAATGGTGATAATAATGTGGTGAGTACACCATGGACATGTATGAGAAATAATGGCAAATAAAGGATTGAATGTCTCAGAATGTTGTTGAGAGTGGCAAACTTGGGATATTTTGTGTTTTTGAACTGCTGACTGCCCTTTGTTCCTGTTAATATCAGAGAGGATTCTCAGAGCTGCTTAAGATGAGGTGCTTATTTTGTGTTGATCAACAAAACTTCTCCTTCTGATGGGAATATGGCATGTAATCAGCATCTTCCAGAGTTTACACCACGCTGTTTTTCACAGTAAGGTACAGGAAAAACTCAGAGATAATTCAGGAAGTGCTTGAGGCACAATGCTGGAAGCACCAAAAGATCTCTCTGCTTTGGCAGCCTGAGAACTGACAATGTAATACCTGGCTGATGTGAGGAATCACTCTGCATTCACAGGATTGAGAAAGCCCTGCAAAACTGATAAGGATTTCAGCTTACAGTCATGCTTTGTTAATTAAGAACTGTTTTTCTTCTTTTAAATGTTAAGGGAAACATCAGTCAGGAACAGCAGTCTGATGAGATTAAGAAAGAAAAAAAACCAGAAAAGACACAAAACAAAAGAAAAAAAATCTACTTAATCCAGCCAGTCTCTGGGAAGCCTTATTCTATCTCCTCACTGTGCTGAAAGGAGCAGAAGGTTTCAGGCTTCACATTTTGCATGTTCATATTTTGATACTGCAGTGGGGAAGGCTTGGCAGGAGAAGAGTCGGAGTGAGTTTAAAAACATTAATTTTCTTTGTTAATGCTGCTGCAGATAGTTCTAAGTTTCAGTTTGTAGTGGATTTCTTGCAGCATTTCTGTAATGTGATGTTCTTTGGGAAGTGTTTTGAAGCTCTGCACTAGCCTTGGGGAGCAAAGGGGAAGCAAAATTGGGAAGGGGGTTGGACTCTCACTTCCAAGTTCTCTCACTGATTTTACTGCTGATTTACACTGATCTTACTGAGGTGGGTGAATGCCAGCATTCCCAACATCAGCCTGCTGCAGACACTCCTTAGCTCTGGGAAAGTTGCGTTGCTTTTCTGAGCATCTGTTTCACCAGCTGTGAAAATGAAGACAGTACCCTCAGCATGTGGGTATGATGAACATTCTTGTTAGCTAATCTTGCTAAAGTGCATTGGAACTGTGAAGCGTTGTGGGTTGTTGTTGGAACGTGTGAAGGTTTAAAATGGTGTTAGCCATGAGCTTGCAGCTTTGTTAGGGAAGAGAAGTATCACCTGGGAGACCTTTGGCAACAGGCACAAAGGGTTTGGGGAGAAGAGGAGAAATTTGCTTGTAATGGAGGGACCTGAGTGAGAATTATGCCTCATTCTAACCCTTTATACAAAATCTAAATGGATTTACTTGGATGTTTGTAAAGCACCTGTCCCTGGCTGGATTTTTCCCTAATACCAGTTGCATTTCCTTTTGCTGTTTTCCCAGCCAACCCCCCCCACCCCCACTCCACACTCTTGCTTCTTATGATCAAAGCTCCATTATTTAAAGATATGCCAATGCCTTGTAATAATGCTCAGAAGATCCCCTATGGACAACATTTCTGATTAGACACTGAAGAATTCTTTAATTCTCTTCATACTTATTAATGTTAGGAACATTGTGCTGATAAAAGGTGTGGCTTTTTTTCCCATTGCTGTTCCTACTTTTTCTTCAGCTCCCCTCCTCCCCAGACACTGCACTTATTCTTTAAGCTTTCACGTTGTCTTGTCTTATATAAACTTGGTTCCTTGGCTCTTGCTTTCAATTCATTCTTTTATCTTCCACAGTGCTCAATGAATGCTTAAAAATAATAAATATTAATAATAGGGCTCTTTGAACCAGCAGGTTCTTTGTGGCTTAAACTCACCTTTTCCTGCTGCTTATCCCCTATTAGAAGTTGCTATAATCTGCAGATTGTAGCTGTAATAAGTTCTGAAGCAGTGGCTGGGTTTGTGACAAGCGTAGGATTATAGCTCCAGGTGGGGAAGTGGCAGCAGGAACAGAGAACCTCAAAGGCACAAATATGTTGTTCCAGTTGAAATATTCTTAGCAATAAAGGAAGAGAAGCCAACAAAATTTAGTGTGGGAATAGAGCTATTTATCTAGGTTTCCATGGAGTGTCAGTGACCTATATAGGGTAATCCTGTACTGCACATAAAAAATGCTGTGTTTAGAAGCAGAAAAACATTCTTTCTGGAGAACACGGTTTAAGAAGACTCTACTTTTGGAGACTCTTTCAAGCCATTTCATAGGAAGTGTCTTCAATCAGCAACACAAACTATGACATACATCTGTGGTATTACTGTGTTTTCTTTGAATTCCTTGTGGAGACAGGTTTACCTCTCCTTAGAGCTACAGAAGGAAAAGATGCTGTCTGCCCCCACGTGTAAAATTGACCGCATAATGTACAGCCCAGGCTCCTAAGCTGTTGCCACACACACAGAGGCACAGGCACATGTGCTTTTGGACATGAGCAACATTTTTACTGTCCCACACTAAGGAATGAACAAAGTAAACACGAACAGGGAGTGTGAGGTTTCCCCACCATGCCTCTTTTCCTCTGTTTAACAATACAAACCACTGGAGTAGGAAAAGAAGACAGAATCCTGAGTTGTCAGGGCAGATTTTATGAAACCTTATTTATTTCTTCTATGCTGTGCTGCAGTGGCCCTACTCAGGGGAGACAAGCTGTTCCTAAGCAGGATCTCTGCTGGGTGGGTTGCTTCCAGGCTTATGTCTTCAGCAGAAAACTCTCTGGTTACTTGAGGTTAGGACTGGCTAGGAGTCTTCAGGGAAACTATTTGCCTGCAGAAAGTGCTGATTTATTGAAACCATTGCTGCTTTGTGGGAAGGGGTTGGTCTCCACTCACTTCTCCTTGGGTGAATTTCTTGCATAGGATAGAATTTCCTAGTCAAAACAGATAGGAGCCCAGTGGTTTGGGTTTTTCACCTATGCTGTCACAAATCCAAAGCAGAGTCCTGAAAGCAGGTTTCCCACATGCCAGAAATGCCTGTCCTAACCACAGAACTGCTGTTCTAGAGCTCATGGGTTTATGTATGAAGGATTCCAAGCTGTATTCCAAACTTCCATCCCTAAGTGAAATAAAACAATATTTCAAGTCTCAAAAAATGTGATTCCTTCCACAAACTGAGTTCCCATCCAGGTGTCCTTGTGTCTTCTTCAGTGGTCTTACTGTCTTTCCTCACTGGTTCTGCAGGTTTGTGCCTCTCCTGGATATGCTCTTCATGGAGTGGGGTAATGAATCTCTGAAGACCTTGACAAAGCAATCAGCTTGTCAGTGACAGGAGGAGAAAGACTGACCCTGAAGCGCTGCTGGGGTATTTTGTCAGGGTCATGGCTGTACAAGGCTGTACAGCTCCTAAACCACTGCTTCCTCTGAGGAATATTATTAGAAAATCACCTTAAGCAGCCAAGGAAAATATAGCTGAACGCTGCTGATATGTTTGTGCCTGGGCCATTGTTGTTGGGCAGGGTAGGAAAAATAATGCTTAGGGCAAGAGAGGAGCTGCTTGGAACAGGATGAAACAGTCTTGTGCTGGTTTGATTGCAGTGAGCTCAGCAAAGGCAAGGCCAACACATGGTTTCAGTAATAGGACTCTTTCTTCCAATTTCTTTTTTCCTTGTGTCTTACTGAGAGGAGAAGAAAGTAGTCTTGTCTTGATGCTTTCTTAATTCTCCTTGGAGAGTAAGGAGATAACAAGAAGAAAGTCAAGAGGGGCTCTCAGCTAAGCTGGGTGTGTGCTTAGAGACCCTGAATCTGGTTATTCCAGTGCAGCTCAGCTCCCTGAACTGTGATCTGCTCTGTGCTGCTTGGCTGCCAAGGACCTTCCAGGGGATCCCTCTGTCATAAAAGGTGGGACTGCAAACTTGAGGTGCACACTCCAGTTCTGATTATATGATAATGTCACTCTGCCTTTATGTTGTGTTTTGTTCTTGCTGCTTTCAGAAAAGGGGGAAAAAAAGATTGAGGGTTGGAGCTTCATCATTGCACAAAGACAAAACACTCCTCTTAAAGGCAAAAAACTCCAAGCTCTTGCTGTGTATTTGAGGTTTAAATGATGGGAGTTTCCTGTTCCAGAGAAGCCAAACTCATCCTCAGATGGCCTCCACTAACCTGTTTCAAGAACACTTGTGTTCATCTTGTGGTAGACGAAGAGTCTGAGCTTGCCCTTTTGGTTTCACCCATCCTTTTCCTTCAAGCTAATTTAGGAGGCATAAGGTGTGTTTATAGCACACAGAAGCAGCAGTGGAAGGCCTGACCTAGAGGAAATCAGAATCAGGATTACCTGATCACAGCTTTTTTGGACTCTGCATAGCATTTGGATCCACAACAGGCAGCTCTGGAGATCATATAATGTCAAAGCAGTTCTGGATGTGAAGCCAGCTCCATTGTGGCTGTCTGTCTGCAGAGATGCAGACCCCAGATACAGAGTGTTTGAAAGAACAAACTAAAACACCACAAGCCTTGCTTTTATGTTGGGTTGGTTTTATGTTGTGGGTTTTTTTTTTGTTTGGTTTTTTTTCTAATAAACAGGCAATACTTATCTTAAAATATAAGATGACAATAATATCTTAATATGTTTTCACAAAAAATTGATCTAAGAAAATATTTCTCTTAAATTAATCAATTCTAAGACCTCTATGACTGAAATGGCAGCAGATTTCTAGTCTTAGTTCTTATGGTTACAGTCATCAAAGGAACCTTTAAAGGAACCTCTAGGTGGCTGATTGCTAAGGTTCCATAGATCCCCAGGAAGATAAAGGTAAGCTGCTACCTTTTTCAGAGCCTTCAACTGTGCTCTCAATGATAGCTGTAATTTGGGAGTTACATGGGGCCTTTTTAAAGACTACAGGTTTTGCCCTAAAAAGGCAGTTTGCATCTTCTAATCACAGAATGACCAGACTGCTTTGCATCCATTTCATGTCTAAATTCTGCCCATTTTTAAAGTATACTTCAATTATTGGGAAAAGCAAGCTATTGATGTAAGACTTCACTCTTTTCTTCTGAATCAGGGATGGTGAATTGAAGAAAAAAAAAAAAAAGGTTAGTCTGAAAATAGTTCCAGCAAGCTGAGATCTTGGATGTGTGATTGAGCCACACTGTACATTCATCCTGTTGAAATAAAGTCAGACTGCACTAGGATAGTGTTGCAAAGGGTTTGCAGGGCTGCATGCTCCAGCTGGTCCCTGAGACTGGCTGGCAAAATCCTTTCTGTGGCTGGAGCTGTATTCTTGTGGACTTCAATGTCACCATCTAGGACTTGTCATTCAAAGCTGAAGGAGCCCAAGAGAAGCCAGTGAAGTGGATCTGTTCCCCTTGACATCCTACAAGACTGCACCTGTAGGCTGTGCTTCAACAAGAAGCTACAACCTTCAGCTGTAATCCTTGATTCTTTGTGGAGTGCAACAGTGTGGAGTGGGACCAAACACTGATATTTTTTAATGGAATATGATTAAATGTAAGATTTTCTGAGTCTGGCTGTCTTGTGGCTCCATAGGTAACTCTTCATGGACAAGATTTGTTTCTTCCTTTCCCTTTTCTGTTCTGCTGTCCCTGAACATTATTTCTTGTGATGAATTCTGCCTAAGTAAAGCAAGGATTTGTCCAGATACACTATTGTCTAGCAAGGAGGTGGTGAAACAGATGCAGCTGCTGGAACTGATGATAAGGTAATTTTCTCACCCTTCCAGTAATCAGAAAGGTGTTTGAAAGAGGCCCCTCAGTGCTGTGGCGCTTGCTGCTGTGCGCGCACCCGAGAGGGAAACCGGAGATTGACAAGGGATAACAGCGCACTGTGCCTGAACGAGCAGATTGGGCAGACATCTGAACTATCCCTGGGCTGGCCCACAGAATGAGTCAGTTGCTCAGAATTTTTCTGGCAGATGCAGCCTCTCTGTTTCATGTCACAGTAATTATCTACCACTTGTTTATCGAGTGTCTGTGTGGTCCGCGTTATCCGAACATCTCACAGTTGCAAATGGGTTGTATCTTCGTAGCACCTTTTTGAGGCAGAGAACTCCCATTTTACTCACCTAAGTGAAATCTAAATGACTTGCTGAGGGTATCATGGGAAACTTGTAACACACTAGAAAATAAGAGAATAGCACCTATGCAAATTTTGCTCCTGGAAAAGATAGCTCAGGTTTGAAAAATGGAGAAGGAGTATTTCCTGTATCATAGGAAGATTTTCCCCAGCTAAATAAATGCCTTGCTTTGCTGTGCTCTTGGAGCCAAATGTCCCAAGTAAGTCAATGATATGTTGCTAAGGTCTCTTCTTCTTCTGACTGTGTTAGTTGTGCATTTACTAAATTTGAGTAGAACACCTTTTCTCTGTAAATAAAGCTCTATTTGTGAGCTGTTTGGAGTTTTTTTTGTGGAGGGAGGCTCGAGGCAAGGCTTGGTTGATTTTTTTTTTCTTAGAAAATAAAGATCTTCTGAAGTTTTGGAAGGACCAATTTTGGGGCTGGGGAAAATAGTCAGTATAGTGAATATCACCTAAAATAGTCAATATTTCATGGTTTTGGGATATGCATTAGAGTGTGGGAGGCTCCAGGTGAGACCTGGACCTGAGACCCAAACCTTCTTTTCCATGTAGTACTGCAGTGCATTCACTGCTGTTCTTTCTTCCTTTTCAATGGCAACTTCTTACCATTTAAATTTCCTTAGAAGTGTGCACAGGTTCATAACAAGCATTTTCCTTTGAACAGGCTGGGGTTTTTTGACTATTTTCCCCAAAAGTAGTGTTTGGGAAGAGCATATAATCAGGCCTAATAGCCCTTAACAAGTTAGTGACTCCTCGAGTCCTACCCTTTAGTAGTATCTGAGGAGTGATGTGATCCTGAAGCATTTGCCTGTTTTCACTGCAACAAACCTAATCAAAGCCACAAAGTGAGATGGCCTCTTTGTCTGCCCTGAGGCACTCCCGGGTGCTTCCTTGAGAAAGCAATTTGCTTTGGAGTTATTAAAACAGCACATGCTGTAAAAAAAAAAAAAAAAAAAATAACTTCCCAGGCACAGGTGTGGAGCTGCTGAGTATTAATGCCAATTGTGCAGTTCAAAATCACAGCTTTGTTCTCGAGATTGTAATAGTGTTAAAAAATTCAGCCTTGATCTTGATGAGAGCTCAAGTCCCTGAGCTTGTGCGGAATCAGGGTCAAGGTTTTTAATTTGTTCGTTCTTCAGAGATGTTGAGCACCTTCTGTGGCAGCTGAAATTAGTGGGAGCTGTGTGTGCTCAGCATTTTGGAAGGAAAACAGCGTGTGCATGTGTTGTGAGCTGTGATGTACAGAAGCCAGGATCTCTAGGGGTTTGCAGTATCTAATAAGATGCCCCCTACAGTTGTTTCTTAATTAAGCCCCAGACACCTTACATGGCTTCTCTTGAACTTCAGGACTCTGCTTTTCTCGAGCATATTTGAGACTTCTAGCCCAGCAACTCCTTGGAGCTTTCTATTAAAGTATTAAGGGGAGGAAAACCAGTTGGTTGCCTCAAGCTGAGGAGGAAATGCTAGACTTGAAGGATTATCTCAGTGCAATGAATTTTAAAGACTTTTTGCTATACATGTGTGGAAAGCTATCAAAATGCTAATGGTTCTGCTGTCTTTTTTAACCCTTTCAACATATGAAGCAGATGGAGGGGAAGTGAGAATGATGCTATTCAACTGTAAAAAGTACAGTTCAGTCAGAAATTAAGTTTTAGGTAGCTTTTCATCTGTTAGCCACTTCTCCCAGTGATAAGGAAGACTGATGCACCTATCATTTGGACAGATCAATTCTGTATGAACTGTTGAACCTATCTGCAGGTGTGGTGTAGTCCAGGTACTCCCTGCAACCAGCATGCTACAGGAAAGGCTAGCATAGGGCTGAAGAAGAGCTCCCATTGGTGCTCCACTCTCCCAAAAAAGAAAATGAAGTTGGAACCAGGTTGCTGTGACTGGACGATTCCTGCAGCCCCTTCTTGGACTGATTCAGGTGGCAGTGTGGAATCTTGGTGTTTCCCCACCCATTTTGAGGGACATGCATCCCACCAACTGTGTCAAGGATGCCTCTGTTGTGGGGGAGGTCTGTCCCTGCCAGAGCAAGTCCTCCAGTCATGTGCATTCCTGAGGGCCCAGGGATGGGATGGACCACCCTGCCTGCACAGACTGAACACAACTGTCCTACAGGAGCACAGGAGATACCAGCTCTTCCCCAAGGAGACTCTGATTCCCCTGGGTGCCTTGCCTCACCATCCTCAGCAAGGGAAGACATGGGCTCTGGGTCAGAGCATGGGGAATGTTTCCCTGTGGCTGCTGTGAGCTGGGCAGCAAGGGCTGTCTGAGGTGCTGAGCAGTGCTGTGCTTGCTGCAGCGCTGCTGTGGCTGCGCCGCTGTTGCTCCCGAAGTGGCTGGGCTGGTGAAGTCTCTGCAGGAGGCAACCAGGCATATTCCTCTGGGGATCCTCTCTGTGTCTGTGAGGAGCTGCTGTTCCATTTATTTAGGGGTTTGGCTGAAGGTTTTGACGTGTTAGGAATATCTCATTCAGCTCTATGGAGATTCTGTTGGTGTTCTGCTTTGGAACCAGGTAAATACTTGGATAGCCAACGCTATAAATAACTGAAATTGTGTATTATTAGACCCATGAGACTCTGTCATTCCTTTAGCTGGCTCTGAAATATGTTAGAGCAATGGGTCTGTCTGTGCTTATCTTTTAAATCAGGACTAGCCAGGCAATTTTAGGCCTCAGGAGAGCCCGAATCACTGAGCTGCAGGGCTATCTTGGCCATTAAACTTATGGCTTTCAGGTTTCAGTGAACCTGTAATGTTATTTATTTATTATTTTTAAGGCATATTTACTGTTAAATATGAGTTGCCAGCTTATTTCAAGTCTTCAAAGCATCAGTCTTTTCTATTTTGCAGCTGAAGTGTTTGGTTGCCAGCAAGTATCACCTGGGAGCAGGAGCAAGGGCAGGCAGAACAGAAAGGATTGATGCAGGGATTTGTTTGGGTTGGGACTAAGGAGATACTGGATGGAGCAAGGTAAAGAGACTGGATAGCAGTGAGACACTGTGGAATAGGCTTTTCCTTTCTCATTTGACATGAGTGTGTTGAGGTGTTGTATAGCTTGGGGCACCCTAAGGTAGATTGGATAGGACACTGGGGAAGTCAGCTTTAGGGAAAACTGTTTTAACATGGATTGTTCTAAATTATAGAAAGATATGGCTGGTGCATAGTGCACTAAGCATTGTGTTGACCATTGTTTCCTGTTTGGCTTTCAGCAAATTTATTACTTTAAGTCAGTGTGTGTGTGAGAAGAAATAGCTATTCACCCCATCCTCTTGTATTTTTTTCCATCATAGACAGTCACAATTCACTTGCCAATCTCATGTATATTTAAAGACTGTTTTCAGTAGTCTCTTCTCTCTCTAGTTCTTACACTTCTCAATGAGTGGCTATAGGAATTGCAAATAATATTTTTTTTACAAGAAATTATTCCCTCAGAAATTTTTGTGATCACTGGGAAAAAAAGAACTCTACCTTTTTCTAATTCTTATTTCTCACAAAGAGTGCTTTTTGCTTAATCTTGAAAATTTAAGGTTGCATGAATAAACAGGTGGCTCTTAATGCATCCATAGCTGTTTTGCAGACATGAATTTTAAACTGTGCAACTTCTTTGCATTTTCTCTTTGGGGTTTTGTGTGTGCAAAGAGAAGGGAGCTTGAGCTGATTCTTCCACCACGCTCCCTCCTTCCACGCTAGAAGCCAAAGGTGTTGGCAGTGGGAAAAGCAGGATTTACAGTGGAGTGTAAGTACATGACATGTCAGTGTCACTTCTCTGATTAAGTATGCAGGTAATCTCTGCAGATTAAATGCTAAGCACAAATGCAAACCCAAATCCTCTGCTATGTCTGAAGGAACGTGCTGTGTAGAGTCAGGCTTTTGCACGAGCCTGTGAAGCAGGTGGCTGGGCTGGCCAAAGGGCCAGTGGGATAGGAGGCATGGTCTGTAAAGGAAGGCAATGGGTCACCTTCTTTGATAGATGGCTTCTGCCTTCTTCTTTTTTTTTTTTTTTCCATGCATGTATAGTTTTAAACCCATAATTCTCCTTTCTCTTGACTGCATGAGGAAAGAAAGGGTGCAAAAGTGGTGGTTAACAGCAATCACGGTCTAAATCTTGCAAGTTGCCATCTTGCAGAAGTTGGCTGTGGATTCTCTGCATGTACTAGTCTATGTTTCTGTGGTGGGAAGAGTTGTAGGAGATGCAGCCATGACAGTAAACAGGCAAAGTTCCTTAAATGCTCATACTGGACATATCTGTGCTCTCCTGTCAGAGAAATGGAGGTTTAAAACATTGGAGTAGTTGTACTCTGAAAGATTTCAGTCTTTGGTGTAGCAGTAATTATTTCCACCAAGAATCTTTGTGTTTTCAGATTCCCAAGACTGGAGATACCTTACCCCAGGACATGCAGCAGCATGACAGGTAGAACACCTTCTGGGAAAAAGAAAGTTCTCAGTTCAAATATTGGCTTGAACTTTAGGCAAAAGGTCTATATGAACAAGTCTGCAGTATTCCAGAAGCCAGGCACTCAGTCAAATTACTTGTTGGATGAGCTGTGGTTGTTGTCCATGTGTGTGGTCTTAGCCCATGGCAAATGAAAGGTAATGCAATTTAACTAAGCTCTATCACTGCTAAACTAAATTACCTCACATCATCTGCAGGGGATGAGCATGCACAGGGAGAGCTACCACAGCTCAGCTGATGCTCAGCCTGCCCTTACTCTTACAGCACCACAACTTTATTGGGACCTCTGCTTGAGAGCCCCAGTGAGGCAGCAATAGGTAACAGCCAATTGCAAGGAGAAGGAAATATAATTGTGCCTTCATTTAGAGAATGTAGTGCCTAAATCTCATCACAGTTTTAGTTTTGGAAGTTCAGGTGGCTGATTTTGAGGCTGATAGAAATAGAGGATTTCAGCAATTACTGTACCTACTTTAAAAAAAATAGTTTGCCATTTCCAGCAGATGTTGGCTCCCTTGCCAGTAAGGAGGTCCTTTTCCTTGTTTGGCTGTGGTGCCAAACACATTTTTGTTCTCTTGGGAAAGTGTTTCCTCAAAGATTCCTTTCATCTGCAATGAATTCTTGCGCTTTAAACACAGGAAACATTAATATGCTTTTTTTCCCCAAATGTCTGTGAGAACTTCTTTATAAATGAATTGAAATTGTCCCATTTGCTAACAGACCAAGCAGCAGTTTGTCCTCACATTCAGGTGCTTTGTCTCTGGGATCTGTATTCCTTGTCTAGGAGGTACCAAATGATCTGACCTTGCCATGGGTGATCCAGCAAACTTGGCAGCCTGGAGATGTGTCCAATTTGACTGCCAAAATGGGGTTTGAGAGGGAATTGGTGTAAAGTGATGTTAGAAAGGACAGAGAAATACCCACTTTGGCTCCTTGGCCTTTACACTAAGAAGAGCCAAATTTAGCAGAAGCCACTGTAGCCAGTCTGCCTCAGCTCAGCCTCAGGAGACCAAGAACTGCAGGCAATGCCTTTATCCTGGTGGGCAGTGATCAGGTCTGACCTGATCCCCTGGGACTCATTGTGTGAGGCTGGCAAGGTGGGCCATGCCAGCTTCAGAACCTCTAAGAGGAGAGGGGAACAAGGGCTTGCTCAGAGGAAATCCTGAGTCTCCTGTGCCCAAAAACTTATCCTGGCAGTGACCATGATCATGGTGATGGGCAGTGCTTTCTGCAGTCCCAGTGGTCATCACCTCAATGGTTTGGTGCTGGTGGGGTGATTATGGAGTCAGGGTCACAGGTGCTTCTGTGCCCTTGGGACCTGGTAGTTCATCCTGTGTTCTTCCAAGCCAGGACTGAAATCTCCTGTTATTGACTGATAGAAGCTTTTGGGCTGAAAATTTCCCCTTCATATAATCTGTCAGAAATCATCCCAGCATGACAAACTCTCTTTCCAGCTCCAGTCTCTCTTTTGATGTGATTTTCTGGAAAGCAGGGTTGGAATGTGTTTCTTAAACATACATGAAGTTTAGCATCTGTTGTTGGTGACACAGATCATTGCACATGGAAAAATGAATGTGCAAGTTCATGCACAGCCTGCTTTCGCTGCACAATGAATTAGGATTAATACTGGATTTAAGATTCTCATAGTTGGCTGGTAATAGCCTAATCTCCTCAAAGGCTGCAGATAGGCTGGCAGCATTCAGCTCAAGGCCAATGTTGTTTGCAAAACCTGAAAGAAATTGAATTTTGATTCCTAGAGCACTTTAATCGTAGCCTTTCAAGATAGTATATGCTCTTCCCATCCCTATCTCAAATGCAGCCTTTTAATTTCTTTCATGTATGATAGTCACCTAGGCTTCTAGGTCTGATGGACATTTGACAGTAACATTTTTCATTTCCTTTTGTAAAAGCTTAGGGGTTCTGATTGATTTTAGAAATTGTATAAATTGCATTCTGAAAGTTGATATACCAAAGTCTCTGTACAGGCAGAGTGAGATAAATCCAAGAAGGGAAGGGCACTTCCCAGTTTAAAGTGCTGAGAGTGCTAAATGTCCTTCAGGTAAGGAGGCTCAGGAGGCCATAGAACTGTGGAGCTCCTGGGTGTGATGTGGTCAGTTCAGGCCAGCCTGGTTTGTTTTTTGCTGTGGTAGAGATGACTGGTGAGAAATACCTTGCTGAGTCTGTGCAGGTCCTAAAATGAATCACAGCATTTGACATTAAGCCCCATGTTAAAAAACATGATTTAACATGAATTGTTGATGCTTCTCCTGTTTATTTTGGCTGCAATTTTTCTGTGTACCTACTCTTTTCTGAAAGTCAGACATTTAGTTATCTAAATAATTCATTTTCCAGTTAAATCTTAAGGTAGACTTTATGTAGGCTTAGTCCTGCATTGTCAAACAGGACAGAGGTGTGTAAAGTTTGCCTGTATAGCTACTTCTGATTCCTTGTTTTCAGCTTTCTCTTTGATATCAGTTTGGATTGGTTCTGCCCTTTGCAAAATGCTTTTCTATCTATATCACAGCTAGTGATAGCCTGGCAAAGTGTGTCTGCTTTTCCTTTGTGTTAAATCAAAGGTCTCTACAGCATGATCATGATGCCACTGTCAGTCAAAGTGGCTCTGGGCTACAGAAGATGGAAGGAGCAGAGGCACATTGACTAGACTGGAGTGGAAAGCTTATGGAATGCTGCTAATATAATTCAATGTCTGTGTTGCTAAAAGGAATGACTTTTCTGCAGAGGTGGTGATGAAGTGCTTTTAACTGGACCTGAATCCACTCTTATCTATTTGTTTTTTCTCAAGCCTACTTATTCAAACTCCACTTAGATAGATTTCTTTGGATTACTTCTCTTTCCTTCTGTTGGTCCTCCTTGCTTAGGTTGCCCTTCCTCTCACTGTTGCCATGTGTAGAACCTGTTATCAAATAACCCTATTAATCTTCTTAGATAATCTCTAAAACACTCACCACCAAGCAGGACATTTTTTCTGAGGTATGAAGTTTCCCTGCATACCTTAAGCCACCTGGCTCTCAGCATGTGGAGTTGAGAAATGCACTGAAGGATGTCCTTTCCAAGGCTCAGGGCCCACATGCTGACCTAATTAAAATTTGAGACAGTGACTTTATTTAATTTAGTAATGTGGTGTCTCTGCCCTCATTATTCTCAGAGTTAAAGGGAGCATCTCAAACATTAGGCCAATTGCAATTCAGGTCTTTACTGGCACTCTCAAATCCCTTAAAGCACAAGCTGGTTTGAGGGCATGTTGATGAGAAAATTTCTGTTCTGTTTTATAAAAGCCGTAAGCCAGGCAAGTCTTTGGTCTTCCAGCTCTATTCCCTTTCCTCTCCAACAGAGATTAATAGTAAGGAACAGTGGACAGAGAGGGAACCTGGGCAACCCTGGCATCCAGCAGCAAAGGTTAGTAGAGATGAATGAACTATATCAGCACAAGAAGGTTTATTTTGTTTGGTGAAAAGCATCCAGCTTTCACTGACTCCAAGAGACCTTATCCCTCTTCAGAAGTCAAACAGCTTGGTTTAAAGCATGCAACAATTCATGGAAGTGCCTTGTGAGCATCTTAGAACTGTTGTTCAGTATTATGACTGGTTGGGAGGTTTGGTCTGTGCTTTTCTGGTGTGTGGTGGGAGGTGGCAAAGACTGCCTAGAACAGCAGTGTGTGTAATGAGACAGTGCCATGCTGGGTGAGGCATGTGGGGGTGAAGCTCGGGGATTTTTAAGCCTGTAAAAATTCATGAGAACATGCATCAGTGCTATTGCTTACTGTTGTAGCCTCTAGCAAGCAGATAGGGAGCTATAAAGCCTCTCTGAATAGAAATAAGGGGAATATCTGATAATTTCAGCTTGTATCAGTTGCACAAATTACTCGGAGGGGAGCAAGCACAGGCATAGAGTTTGAAAAAAGAAACAAACAACAACCAAACCAAACAAAAAAAGATCAAGCCAACAGGAACAACAAAACCCTCTTGACACATGTCAGGACATGCCTACCAAGAGGATAATGTTTTCACGAACTATGGAAGGGGAAAAAAAGTGGCATGCTGACCTGTAGTTGCATCCTGTCATATTGGTTAAACACTGTCTGAAGTCAAGGAATATTTGTTTTCTGTTTTGGCCAAAACATTGGCATTATAAAAAAGCAATTGTGCTGGTAGAGATGAATGAGTGTGAATAAACTTGTGTCTTGCTCCGGGTACCTTAGAGAGCCCAGAGATAGAAATGTGCCTTATGACTGCACAGCAGCAATTTCTTATTATTCTTTCAATGAATCCACTCTGTGCCCAGCACTGAGACTGACAGAGGCCCTCCACCAGCACTGAAGCTGCACCTCAAAGCCAGCTCTGCTGGGAACAGGTCTCACTGATGATGCTGTGCTTTCCAGAGCATTTGCAGCCTTGCCTGTGGAAGGTCAGCCAACATCACCAGGGCTAGTAGAGCTCCACCAACACTTTTTCTTTCAAATTCCCCAGCTGTGGCCGGGAATGCACAGCCCCTGCACTCGGCTGTGCCCTGCCCAGCCCGGTGTTTTGTTGCAGATGAATGTGCTGGGATGATCTGTAAACATTGCTGTGTGTTCTGATGGTGAATGTTTGCAAACTGTTTGCTCGGTGTTACTCATTCATCCCCCCCGCCCCCCCGCCTCCCCAGCCCCTCCA
>VZRX01023602.1:56198-119981 GCA_013398075.1 Notiomystis cincta | reverse complement strand
TCCAAGATCAGCCTCTGCTCTATCACTCCTGATAAGCTGGTGTGTGATCTGAGGCAGAGCCATCAGCCGGCACCGAAGGCAGGCAGGAGTCCCAAGTGCATAGTTTGGGGGCAGCTCGGTTTCTTTCCTGATAAGCCTGTGCCTCTTGCGGCAGTACAGTGCACACTCCTTTTAAACTGTAATCATAATCCTCTTAGCAGCCGGCGCTGCTATCCCCACAGGAAGCATTAGCAATATCACAAAGTGCGGAGACTTCATTGTTTTCCCCTAATCTGCAAAGGGAACTGAGACAAGACACAGGAAACTTTAACCTATTCCGTGCCTCAGTGGCAAATAATTAGTTTCTTACTGAGTGAGAAAACAGGGGAAGCCTCTCTGTTAAGATAAAGTAAGCACAAGGCTCACGGGCTTATCTTGCTCTGTGGAATTCGGGAAAGGACGTGTCCTTGAATTCGCCTGTCTGGCGTGCCCAGATTTTGTGTTTGGGAGAAATGAGTCTATTAGAGCTGCCCTGAGTGATTGCTGGGTATGAGACACCTCTTGCCAGGAAATGCAGTAGCCATGCTTTTGTTTAAGGACCTGAACAAAAGGCTCTGGATGCTTAATAATGTGCAAATTTGGGTGGGTGGGATATGGAGAAGGTTAATAGGGCAGGCTAACAGAGGAGGAGCTGAGTTTGAGAGAGGAGGAGAGGAACGCCGAGGACATGGCAGCAGACAGAGGGAAGCAAAACAGGAAAAGCAGCCCCTTTTTGCCATATTAAAGTTAACTTAGTCCCCACTGACATTTTTGGGTAAGTGCAAGCTGTGTCTGATGAAATAATATTTTCAGCCATGGCTGTGTGAGAGGTCCCAGTGCAGCTCCGAGGGTGTCGGTGTGCAGGTCTGAGTGCCGTGTAAGTGCTGTCCAGACACTGACCCATCACGAGGTGTGACTGGCTGGGCGAGTGCTTTGGTGTGTGGGGATTCACTTTGGGTCAATGCTTTCCCTTTGCAGAACTCAGCAAGCTGCCTGTCATGAAATTTTTCTTGTCGTGCTTGGGTCTGAGGCTGGGCTGTGCTTTCCCTGGAAAGGAAAAGCTGCAGCGGGAGGATTTGCCCTGGCCTGGCATGGGGGGCACAGATCTGGAGTGGTGAATGGTCTGCTTGCACATGTGCTGTGTCTGTGAAAGTCCTTCAATCCAAAATATGACAGGAGCAAAGGAACAAAAGAAAACGCTCTCAAAAATATCATGAGATAAGGATCTGGAGAATTTGCTTTTTATTTTGCTCAAGAGTCCCTGGAGACTTCTTCTTTTAAGGGAAGAAATGTAGCTTTCAAGGTCAACCTTTTTTTTTTTTTAATATGCTCCCCCAACCCCCCCTGCCCCCCCCTCTTTTTCTGCAGACTTCAAAGGTAGTCAGCTGAGAGCTTCTTAGGAATGTTACATCTGTTCAGAGTAAACGTGGATTGGTGGGAAGACACTTTTTCTTCCTCCAAAGTGTCTGAAATTTGCACACAAATTTTCTTGAGACTGTGGTAAACAAAAACACAACCTCAGTGGGGTCGGGGCTGAGTGATGCACAGTAGTGAAGGGTGGAAAGCCAGCAAGTGAGAGCAGTGTTCTGCAGAGGCATTTAATTTAAACACAAGTGGTTTCTTTTTTTCCTTGATGCCTTAATAGAAAACAGTTTAATGTCTGTTCCTTTTAATAAAATTGTTTCAGAAATTGAAACTGAACAAATGGACTGAAATGTGAACTGATGCTTGGCTGCTCCTCCTCACACTTCCAGCTTGTGCTAGCTGTGTACCTGCTGGCATACCTGGCTTGTCATTTCTCTTTCAGTCTTAATCTATGTGTACCAAAGAGTGAAATCAAAATTTTGCTTTTTGGGTCTAGCACTTACCTATTGGTCCTTTACCAACTGCACCAAAACCTACTGGCAGTGGAGGGGCTTTGGATCAGGCACTTGACATGACACAGAAAAATGTCACTGTAAGCTCGGAGGATACAGCAGGTGGGCATAGGAATTGGATTTAGTTTAACACTGCTTTGCCTGTAATGGATGGGAGTTTATTGCTGATTTTGATGAAAGCTGATGTGTGGCGTTGCTGAGAATGTTTGGAAATCCTCTCCACAGTAGGACTTATGGACATGATCAGGTCCCAGACAGCCTTGTGCATAACTGCCTCTTCACATCACAAAAGTGTAACTGAACTGTAAATGGTTTTCACACCAATTATTTCCCTCTTGTTTTTGAATAGAACCGGGAGGGGGGTTGTTTATCCCATTTCCCTGGTGCAGCTGAAACTCAGAGCAGCAAGCTTGTGCTGAAGCTGTTGTTTCCTCTGCATGTTTCCCATAAGGAGGCCAAGGAGTGTGAGATTTGTGATTCAGTGTGTGGCTTTGTCACATGCCTACCCAGGCTGAAGATGATAGAAATCTCGGTGCTATCTCACTTCAGGTTGGGTAAGTATATTTTGTTTGTTGCTTTTGTGGGATTTTCTTTTAAATTAGGCTTCTTAAATGAACAGCAGCAATATTTAAGCTTCTGTGTAAATAAGCAGAGAACTCTGGCTTCATCTTGTCTAATCTGTTTAACCTTCATCAACCCAAATATTTACTCTAGGCATTGAATATCCAGGCAGTGTAATTCTGATGCTAAAATTCATGCCCTGAGAACGCTGTAGATTGACTAATCCTGCAGAATTCCCAAAATCCCTGTCTGTATAAATAAACTTCCTATATGAAGGATTATAACTAAATGCCGTGAATTCAGATCAGCAAAGCAGAAGTACAGCAGTTGGCCCATTTCTTCTGCTTACTTATGTATTTTTATAAGGTTATTCTTCTTAGTCTAAATAGATGTGTAAAGAAAACTGCAAATACTGAAGCACGATGCTGTCATATACTGCATGAAGAAAGTTAAACCCTGTGCCTTTTACCAGTTTTCAAGTCACCATCAGCTTGATTTACCCAGACTCTTGAAATTGTTATTCCTTTTGGGTATGGCATTTCTGGTGAGTCTGCGGGGTTTTTTGGTCTTTGACCGCTTCCTGCAATTGAGCAATGTAAAGAGTTCATTAAACAGTACCAGAGATACAAAGTTTGTGGCTCAGTTGCTGAAGGCATCCCCACCCCTTCCACAGGCACATTCCCCCAGCTGCAGAGCAGAGCCTACAGTGTCTGGATTTATCAGCAACAAAGCTGACATCTCAGGACTGGTGTGCAGTGTCCAGTGCAGGCAATACTTACAAGACCCCTGTTGGCAAAGGCGTGGTGCAAACAACCTTCTGAGCAGCTAGGCTGCTGTCCTGTTACTGTACTAATTATCTGCCTTTGGGAGATTAAAGTGCAGCCTTATTCAGGATCCTTATCTTGGGGAAGTTCTGTTAATGTTCCATCATGTTGCCCTGCCTGTTACTGGAAATTATTCCAGAGATGTGAAGGCTATAAACACCCAGGGGACAGGAGTTAATTTGGCCACTTTGGGTGGAATAACTAAAAACAATGAGGTCAAGTTACAGAAGTAAAATCAAAACTGTTTATGGAGGATTCACAGCATTGGTCATTAGGTTCATGAGAAGCTAATTTGTACTATCTGAGAATTTTGAGAAAATTTGCAAAAATTAAATAATAGGAGAGCCAGCAGGATGAAATTGTTCCCTGTTGGCACGGAAGAGTTCCAGCCAATTTTACTCTGTTTTTTGCTTACAAGGTTCTATGTAACAGTTGGAAACTAGAAGGGAGAAATTGCTCAGCTGCTGCAGTATCAGGAAGATGTCTAGCCTGGAACCTGTGCTGTTCATGGCCACTGTGTCCTAATAGAGAATTCTCTTTGCTGGAAAAGGACGAGTAGGGGAAGAATTGCCCCTCGCTTTACTTGCCAACACACTCCATAGGGAAATTCCTTCTCTGTCCCGTTGCTGGGTTAGTCAGAATTTAACCATGTATCTGGGTAAGAATCACTGCAGTTAGGCTGCTAATCTCATTTCTGTCCTCAGATAAGATTGTTATCAGAGTAATTGTCTGTTTGCTCCCCCTTCTGAGTCTAATCAGAGTGGATTGTGCCAGTACCTCCTGGGGCAGAGGAACTTGAATGTTGATTGCCCTCAAAAGAAAGAGAAAATCCTCAGTGTATATTTAATGTAAACTTCGGGTTTGTTAGATGTTCACAGGAAAATCATTTGGAAATAACTTGCTCAGACGTGTCTTGGGCTTTTCACAGCAATATATTTGTTCTGGTTTAAAGTCTAAGTTTAGTCAGACAAGCTCATGTGGTGCATGCTGTGGTGAGTCTTTCGAAAGATAATGCTGTGCACCAGCAAAACTGGTATTTTCTCAAGCCCTTGGACAGAGCAAGTTCATGTCTGCAGAGAATGCATACTCTAAGGTGCTCCAGCCAGCAAATAAATCTGAACAATTAGTGCTTTTTGCCTTATTTCAAAGCAAATTGCAGGAGTGGGTGGATTTTGCTGGTGGGTATAAGGGAGACTCGAAGATAATAACTTTTCATATATCCTTCAAGTTGGGACTAGAACTTGTCTCTTGATGAGCTTACCTGAGGAAATGTAGTGTTTGGTGTCTCTGCAGAAGTGAGCAAACCATGGGCAATGCAGCACTCCAGTGGGATTCAGAAATGATGTGCGCTCCCCATGTTACACGGGTGAGAAAACTGAGACACAGGGGTGCCACGGGCTGTTAGGGAGTTGCCAAAGCAGAGCTGTGTAGATAAGGTCTGTGCCAGAGCCAGCATTGCTAGTGAGTGCTCCTGATTTCTGCTCTGGGTCACCATCTCCCCGCTCCAGTCACCAGCACTGTACGAAAAGCAAGATGTGGTCCTGCCCTTGGTGGTGGTGCTGATGCAGATGATGTCTGGCTTGATCATACTTGTATTCCTGGACAGTCTGAGGAATCTCTAGAGCTTTTGAGATCCTAAAGCAAGCTCAAAGGGCAAGAGCACTGAAGAGAGTGCTCAGAGCTGCTGAACTCACATGGCTTGTGTGTGAGAACTGCTGAGACTGTCTGATTCAGTCAGGCTTAGAAGATGTTGAATGAAGCAGGTTCTTTCAGGCACATGCAAAAATCATCATGAGGACCCTGAATTTGGTATGGCCACAGCTGCTTCTAGCCTAATGTGTGCTTTGTGTGCTTAGTGTGGACATTCTCTAAAACTTTTATTGCATCCTTTGCTGCTTCCTGCTCCATTAGACTTCAAATCACTAATTGTAGTGGTAGTTTCATGGCTGTGGTGTCCCTTTCAGCAGGAGGTGTAACCACTTTCCATTTGCTGGATGGCTTAACTGATGTTGCTCTCCTTTTTACAAAGAGAGGAACAGACTTGCAGAAAGAGAAGAAGAGAAATAGAAAGAGATGGAAAAGCTGTTTTTACCTTTGTCTATATTGCACTGAAGAGATGCCAGTGTTTTGAAAAGTACTTTTGGTACTGGCAGTAATACAATGACATCAGAACAACCAGTAAACAGAGCCTTAGATATCAGAGATGGTGTTGCCATCCTGCTGCCTCCAGAACTCGAGTTTGCATCTCCACACAAAGCTGCAATATCGCCTTACTTGGACCTTGCTGTGATGTGTTTGATTTGGCCCTGCTGTACACGCCACAGATCTCAGTGTCCAGCAGTAGAGCTTGTGGTCTTGAAGGCCCCTTTGTATGGTTTGTGGCTTCATGCACAGGAATTCATTTTTTTTTACTCCTTTTCCATTACATGTGTTTCTTCTTATGGTTTTTGTTGTGGTTATGTTTTGTTTTTTCACTGGAAGCGTATTTTTGGCACCCCTTGGTCCTTTAATGGGCTCTCATGTTATCAGACACCACAGCTATACGTACATTAACTGTGCTTTGTTATCTGGATTTCTTTGTGAACCATTCATACTCCAGGATCTTGTCTCCAGCTGTTCTTTTTCAGTAATGATCCTGAGGAGACTGCTGTAATTTACGGAGCCGCTTCTGCTGGCAGAGCGCTCCGGAGCCATCCCCGGCTGGACGCAGCGCTCCCCTTGCTGCAGTGCTGAGGGTGAAGTTGCACATTAAGGAGCTGTTGGCTGATTTATGAAAAGCACGCTTTTGGAGGCTGGGGGCAGATTTCTCTGGAGGGGCTGGTGAGCTGTAGTCCCTGCCTGCTCCTTTCTCCAGCATCAGCCCTGCACAGTGCTGCAGTGCAGGACACAACCCTGTGTCTGCTCCCTTACCTGCCTCAGCTCGTGGCTCCATCTGCCCTGTTTAATGCTACCCTCCCATCTGTACCCAGGGTACTGCTTATTCAGGACATAGTAATGATGTTTTGAAGCCATAACTCTAAATATCTGTCTATAGCCCCTTCATGCTGGACCTTGGACTGACCCACCAGTTTGCAGAGTGGTGAGTCACAGCTACTCTTTAGCAAAATTACAAGGCTGGTGTTTGAATCCTTTAAGGATAGTCTCTGTCTAATCTGGGCATTCCTTGGTGAGTGGCATCTACCTCAAAAATTTATGGAAGTACTTCATTAAACCAAACACCAGCAAAATAAGTGTAGCATGAACCTATCTCAAGTTACTACTATGGCTTCTGTCAGCTACCATAAAAAGCTTTCCTAGACTCTATTAACAAGAGATGTCACGGAGCTGTCAGGCCCAGACTGTCAGCCTGGCCTTGCCATGCTCAGGAGTACATGATGTGACTGAGGAGTTCCTGCATCGGAGTTGATCTGAGGACACATCTCTCCCTCGACGCCTCCAACTGCTATGCTGCCTTTCTGTAGCAGTTGGAGATGTTGAGAGAGTTGAGAATTCACCATAAACTAGTTCCACTCAGCTATAAGAATAGCCCTGCATTGTGTGAACAGGGGTAACAAGTCTTGCTAAGCAATAGTTTTAAGAGAGATTAAATAGAGAGATTTATTGTGGAGGCCAACAAATCCATGTGGGAAGCATAGTATGAAAGAGCAGGAAATAAAAGAATAAGAGGAAATATTTTACTTGTAACCTCTTAGATGTGTTGCAAGGAGATTTGTGTCATTTTTTATGGGTCTTCAATTATCTATGATAGCCATCTTTATCTGATTGGATTAACCCCCAGAGGATCTGTGCAAACTGGACAAATTTATGTACATACACACTGTTTCAGCTAAGATGGCTCTAGTTTGGTACTTGGTAGAAGAAATATAGCTGATTTCACTGAGATCTGAGGAAGACATTAGCCTGCTTTTGAAAGAGAACTTCAGCAGAAATTATTTTGTGTAGATGGGCTCTTCAGTCCTACAAGACACTTCCACTACTTATCCATAAGGCATAAAGGTCAGGAGAGAGGAAATAAGTTTTTAACTAATTACAGGGAGGCATCAACAGCAGATGGGAAAACATAGGGAACAGAAAACGGTTCAGGTGATCTGGGGAGTCAGGATTCCTTTGAAGTGAAGCCAAACATAAACTTTCTGGTTACAACGTGTCATGGTCTTTCCAGGCAGAGTTTCTAGCCTTGCTTCCTATTAAGCACATTGTATTGTGAATATTTAAGGCTGGCTTGTGCCTTTGGATGTTTCTCAAATGACAGATGCCAAAGAACCCTCCTTTCTTCTGCTGAATACTAGAAAGGAGCCCGGTTTATCTCGTTTTTCCAGATTTATTTCTCTCCCATTGCTTGCAGTGGTTTAGGTCTGTTAGTAGCAGCACAGCAGTGGTGAATTACAGCTCTGGCAATATTTTAAGAGCCACAGTTCACAGTTGGTTCCTAGTGAATGTCCTGTCCACTTGCACTCTATTCCAAGAGAATTGTGGCAGAGAAAGTCTAGAAGGAGGGCTGCCTTCCTACTGTATCCTTTTGCAGGTGGGACCATGATTGCTGCCATGACAATTAGTACTGAGGACTCTGCAGGTTAAACAACGTCTCTAGAAGTTTCAGGCAAAGCTCTGGCTTCCCAGAGATTGGAGTGCTGGTAAAGTGTGGCTGTGGGTCCCAAAAGCATTCAGCTTTGCCTTGGATACAACCTCTAGGAGAATTCTTCAGTAGCAGGGAGGAAGGGAGAAGAATGATGCTCTGCCAGACTTCTGAAATGGAAACACTGGACTAGAAGTTCCCTGAGAACCTTTCAGTAAGGACCCCAATTCCTCCAGTAATTTTTGTGCTCTGTCTTCAGCTCTCACTGCCTCTGAGATTTGTACCTGAACAAAGACTTTGGTCACCCCATTCAATAATAAAAATTGGCAGCTAGGTTCCTGATGGCCTTTTGCTTCATATTTGCTGCTGCTTCCCATCATAAACAGCACTAAAGTGCCATGGGGTGAAAATCAGCACTAATTTGGGAGTTAGATTGCCTCTGTAATAAGCTTCTCTGTTATTCTTTGGCAGGAGCAACAGCTAACATAAATTTTTTGCTGTCACTTCTGCATGGGCCATGTACCAGCGTCAAAGTTAATCCCTCAAAATTATGTTCCATTATAAATCTCTCCTCACAGATGAAGTGGGTGCAATTAGGCAGAGAGGTCCAGAGCCATTACCAAAGAAAAAAAGCTCTGAAGGACAAAAACAGTGTGCCTCTGCATCACAAAATGGTGTAACACCTTGCCAGTGACCTCCAGTAAACAGAAGCTTCTTGACCACAGTGTTCTTGGGGCTTGTTTGGCAGTGAAAATATGTTCTGAGTCGGCCAGAACTGAGTTCCACCTTTTTGTGAGTACAAAGTGTAGGATCTTAAGAGGAATTTGAAGCAACTTGTGTCAGTTCTCCCTTATTTCTTTTCCTCCAATAACATATAAAATGTTTAATGTTGCTATTCCTTCCTGAGCCCTGGGAAATCAGAAAAGATCATCAAGACCTTAGTAATAGGCTGAAAAAATCCCCAGCATATTTAATTAGAGATTATTCTTTTGATGTTTGGGTTGATTTTGAGGTTTTTTATCAGGTTACTCTTGGGTAACCCTCTGTATACAGAACAACTTCCCTGCTTTCATGAATGTCAAAGACCCTTAAGGTTTAAATGTACTGGTGTGGTTAAATTACTTTCATTTTTTAAGCTTCATGTTAAATCTTTTTGGCTAGGGAAAGTGCAAATACCCCTTTGCTGTAACATCCTAACTACTCTGGGCAGGGCTCTACAATGATTGACTTCTTACATCCAATTTAGAAACTCAGCTTAAAATTTGTGTCTGCAAGNGGGGGGGGGGGAGTATTTGTTTCTGTTTTGTTTTGTGGTGTTTTTGTTTGAGGGTTTGTTTGTTTGTTGGGTTTTTTGTTCATTTGTTTGGATTTTTTGTGTTTGTTTGTTTGGGATTTTTTGTTTGTTTTTTTCCTTATTGTTTGGCTTTTAAAATTTTGTTTGTTTTGTTTTGTTTTCCCTTCTGGAATAAACCTTAAATATATTAAATTAAGATTCATTTGTATTCTTAGGGAACACAAGCTCTCTTTTCATTCCTGATGTTTTCTTCAGAATGCTGAGCAAATGCTATCAAGTTTACATTCAGAATGGCACTGGCTAGTTTGTTCCAACAGTACATTAGGGAGAGTCCTCTATTAAAAGTCCCCTATGTGTGTGGCTGCATGTATCAAGTATTTTCTACCTGTTTCTGAGCATAAATCTTTAGAGATTATGTAAATCCACTCTAAAGTCATTCAACTTAACTTTACTTGGACTTTTTAAATCATAGACAATGGAAATATTTTTCTTTACTTTCTGTTCACTGCCTGCAAACATTCTGAAAGGTTTTACTTTGAGCATTATTTAGTGTTTCAGTTTGAATTTGATAGAATTAATTTCAGAAAATCTGCAAAAACGTCTCTCTGCTTAGATGGCAGTCAAACATGAATTACAATGCCAGGACAAGGATGAGGTAGACATGAGAAGCTGCATCCAGTTTTCTTCACAAAAAGCTCAACACAGTAATATGGTTTGCCAGAGAAAGCCCCTTTATTTTCTTCATATCTGGCTTGTTGAGCAAAGGTGGGAAATAAATTAATAAATGGGAACGGCTTGCACATAAAGCACTTGCTAGAGTGCACACCAGTCATTTGTCATCCTGTTAAATTCAAGTGTACTAAAGGTCTGCTTGGCCTGCTCTTGGCTCTGCTCTATCCTCTTCCATGGCAAGAGGACGTGTATCTCCTCCTCTACCTTACTGAGCCCTCAGTGAGCTCGAGCCTCCTTCAGGCTGCTGTGTGCTCTGAACTGGGCAGGCAATCACCACTGATCCCTCTGGAGAAGCCACTGGCTGCTCACTCCAAAGAAGCCTCCTTGACTCCTCTTGCTGTGTTTTGCCAAGTACCAAGGGGAGCTTGCAGCACGTGATTACAGCCTGCATCTGTTGTTCTTATCCATTTTTCCTGTGAGTTTTCTCAAAGTGTTGTCTCCAAGCATAGTTGTCTCCAAGTCTAAGAAAGGGGTCAAAGTTCTTTATATATTAGAGTAAAATTGGGTTGAAGTTCTTTTTATGTTAAAGTAAAACAGGGCTGAGGTCACCACCCAGTTCTTACTGTTGTCAATTATGACTTACTGCATCTTTTGTCAGCTACATGTGAGAAAAGTGTAGGGAAACTAACTAAGAGGTTTTTGTAGTTGATAGAATCTCCAAGTGTGGCACTGAACCGCGGAGAAAAAAGCCAACTAACAATGCGCTGACGTCAGGCTGCCTTGATGTGACTGAGAGAGGTTTTGTCTGCGAAGACAAATACTGGAATAAATCACTAACTGGGTTTTAACAACTGTGGTGGTTTTGGCCTGGTTTCTGAACTTGGACATAGACAAAGAATTGCAACACAGCACCTAATTTTCAAACTGTTTTGACCAACCAGCAACAGGGGTGTGTTGGAGTCTACCAGGACACAGATCGTGACGAGCTCCAGAACAGTTAATTACAGTTGATAGCTGATGCTGGAATATGGGCCATGTCAATCACAGGCATGGTTTCCCCCTTCTGCTGTACCAGGACAACTTCAGGATGCTGTTTGGGGTTGCAGAGAGAGTTTAGCTGCCTTCCACACCAGAGAGCTTGAGTGGTGAATAGATTTCGTAGACGGAATCCATCGTCTCTCATGAGGGATGTGACTGTGAAGTAGCTGACTTCTGAAAACAAGCTTTCTGCAGATACTTTTTTCCACCCAACAACAAAGGTCTTGTTTGGGAATGCTTTTTGGCTGCAGCCTTTGCGACCCCCCTGGGAAATGCACTGTGCATTTGACTTGCACTCACCAAAGGAAAAAGTGAAAGTAACACAGCTGTAGTGATTTACTACGAAGTTTTGAGGCTAATTGCCTCATATGTTTAATTAATAACTGACACATTCTGTCCCTCAAAGAGCTTGGAGAACTTCCATCTGGACCCCTAGTGATTACAGCCTGGAAGCCATCCCTGTAATTAAGGAGCAGGCTATAGGAGGCCTGTTCCCATTATGGGCAATTATTGTGCTTGCTACTTTTCCCCTCCTTTCTTACAAAAGGACTGAGAAAATAGGGCTCAAAGACTAATCTGACATAAAACCCTGACTAAAGAGGTGCTTTGTGCTACCCCATGGTAGAATGATGGGTTATGTTTTGGTGCCAGCACTCTTTTTTTCAACAGGCTGTCAGGGGACAGGTTCTCCAAAGAGCAAAATGTGTCTTACACCAAACTGAAGGACTTCTTGGTCAATATTCACTGCCAATGCAAGAGGAAGATTTTTGCCAAGAACTGGGCAACTGAGTATTTCTACTGTTACTTCTCTATCTCTCCCTCCCAACTTTAGGCTTCCACTGGGTTTGACAGCTGCTCATCTGCAAAGACTCTGGCTAGCTCAGGAGCCCTCAGTGTAGAGGATGCTGTGTCTTTAAGCCTTCCATACAGTGCTGAAATGTTATGACAGAGCATCTCACAGGGGGATGCGGTTTCCATGGCAACCCCACACTGTAAGATAAGCAAACTGGATTATTTTTTTTCCTGAGAGGTTCAAGAGCAAGGAAGGAATGAGGCGATCTGTCAGCAGGCAAGACTTGAAAAGAGGAAACCATGTCCATTAATCCTGTAGCCCTGGCTGCTTTGTGTTTTAATTAGAGTATGTTATTAAGGCAGAAAGCATGGGTGCCTCACCCTGTTATGGGTTTTTGAGGACTTTTTTGTTTGTTTCTCTTTTTATATCTCCAATTAATAAAAAAAAAGGGAGGGGGGTGAGAGGGAAGAAGGGGAAAGGAGCTTTACTAAGGCATAAAATGAAGGTCTAAAATAAAGAGCCTCAGGATCCCTGTTCCAGAGCTTGTATCCCAAGCCAGAGATATGAGGTAGTGGGAATGAATCTGCCATTCTCAAATTGAGAGTACATCTTAAATTCTTTTTTTTTTTCTGTCTTGCTGCTATGTTTAGCAAAAATGGAAATCCCCCACACCCTTGCATCCTGCATGTGTAACCATGTGAGTGTGGGGTAAAGCAGGGGAGTTGTGACTTGTCCTCCTCAGTCTGCCCAGAGGCATTATATGTGAGCCTTTATTACAGAGCTATACTGTCTTCCCCTGCCTTGGTTTTGGGGGAGTTGATAACTTTGGGATCACTAGTTACCCTTACATGAGAAACCCTCTGCTTCCCCAACTTTTGTGACAGTGCAGGACACTGGGCAAGCCAAGAGATTCCACAATGTAAGGACGAGGAGGGGCAATGCTTCAGCACACAGTGAGAAGGCAGGCTCCCCCACAAGCTGCAATGGCATCTTAGTAATCAGATAATATCTTGGTAGCAGCTAGTGCACCAGCTGGGTAGGGAACTGTGCTGGTCTTGTAAATGTGCTGTGCGTAGGAGTTTATTATGGAAAATATTTTGACAACCTTTATTATTTTCAAACACTTGTATGTGTCACCAGAAAATTAGAGTTAAAGTAAATGTTAACCCAACAGCAGTCTTGTCTGCATAGTTTCCATGTCCATCCTTTATGGAGTACTCCCTGCTCCTTTGCAGGGGATTAAAGCCCACTGTAAATCTTCATGTGGAATGAAAAGAAAGTTATTCTAATCCTTGGAGAAAGCAATATATGAAGAGCATTCATTTCTGCTTTCCTTTAAGTGGCAATATCCCAATCTATTTTTCAGGAGCTGGTCCTTTCAAGGAATTCTTGAAAATGTAGTTCTCCCTACTTTCCTGTCAATGTCTTCTTCAATGCCTTTGAAGAGTTCAGCAAAACAAGGTGCACAATGAAGAGGGCCAAACAGCCTCAGAATTCTGGATTTGAGTACCTCCTACCCAAAATAGTTTTCTCCTATGGGTGCAGTCCATGTAGCAGGAACAGTTGTTAGCAAAGTTTGAAGCTGTGGGCTAAACAAATGTGATACCTTTTGTGAGAATTTAGGACTAGGGCAGAATTATACTTAGACCCTTGTTGATGAGCCATCAAATGCTGTAATTGACAATAAGCAGGGTTACAGGCAGCTTAATTTCTTTGGAGACTGCTCTCTTTATTCCTTTATTTTGGCTGCATAGACAAATTCAACACTTTGGTGTTGATATCAGCTTTATTGGATGTTTTGAGTTAAGCTGCCTGGAGATGACTTTTTGGTTGTACTAATAAAGCAACTGCTTTTGACAGCTTAGATCTGTTGTACCTCACTGCCAGCCAGCACCAAGTGCACATGTGGCAGGCTGGGTCTGTGACCCTGGTGGCTGGGGCAGAGTTGGCCAGCAGAGCTTTGTCTGCCCCTCAGCCCTCTCTCAGGACCTGCTGTGCCTGCCTGTGCCCTACCAGAAGAACCCCTCACACATCTGCTGCCCAGTGGGGGCTTCTCAATTCACACCATTCTGTGGTCCCCATAATCTGCCTTGGGCTGAGTGTTGTTACACCCTTGAACGTTGCCAGGGTTTGTTGTCCCTTGAGGCACTGCCAAATCTGAATCACTGCCAACCAAAATTATTCCACCTGCTTCTTGGCTCTATGCATCTAATCACCCCAGCCCAGCAGAGTTTTGTTAAAGAACAGAAATAATTACGGTGCTGCAGCGGTTCCCAGCAGAGCTAGTGGTGCCTGTGTCACCCAGTGAACTGGGGAATGACAGAGTAGCTGTGTGCCTCTTTGCCTTGTTTCTCATGGGAATACTTCTGGGACTTTCATAGGACTCTCCTGGGTCTGCCCAGCCTTTTTGGTCAAAATGAGTGCCCCTGAGTTTATGGAAGGGAGCAGCTGGATAGTATTAGGCTCTGCTCCAAGTATGATTTTGAGCGGGCCAGTGCCTCACAGCTCCAGCTAGATGGTTTAACCAATTATTTGCTGACTCATCACTTCTCGTGGTTTCTTTCCCACACTGTTTTTAACACCACACCCCTCTTTCTGGAGATAATTTGTTACTTGTGCATCCCAGTAGTTCGTTCTTGGATAATCCTTCTGGCTAGTGCTGTTTCACACTCATTCCTTCTCCCAGTTTTTCCCAGCACCTTGGAGGTAGCCAGGAATTGGACTTTTCATGATCCAGATGTACCCCTTCCATCTTCTATGATTCTATAGTAGATAGATTTCTGACCATGACTGAAATACAAAATCTTTTAAATCGACTAATGTCATCCTTCCAAAGCTTTTCTTCCTTCACCTGCTTGCTAGCCAAAATTCCTTAAACAAATTCTTTAGGAAAAATGCAGGTCCTCAGGTCCTTAAGCCCTTCTTACCTTCTGCTGGTGGTCCTGAATTAAGTCTGTGTACCTGCACACACTAAGGAGCGTTTTAGGGTCTATTACAGCTGACTTGGAGCAATTTTGCTTACTACTATTTGCATGTTATCTTAGCCTGGAAGTCATTTAGACTTAAAAACACAGAGTTCTGCTGCTGCTAATAAAGAACTGTCTCCAAGAGGCTCGTTAGTGGGGCTGCTGGCAGGCATTACCCTGGGCACACAGAGACCAAGCATGTGGAGCCTGGTTGCAGAGTGGAAGTGCAGGGATCTCTGGGCAGCCAGAGTCCTCTGAGCTCTGCTCAGATACTCTCTGTTCTGTCTACAGTTTCCCTGGCTCGTAAAAACATTGCAAAAATACCATAATCCTGGAGTAGTAAGGGAGTGCACAGTCTTGTAGCAATTTTTTCTTTCGTATATTTTGTATTTAATTTCAACACATGCCATACTGGTGCATCCTATTTACATTCAGGTCTGTTTTAGACATCCGGCATAATTCAAGAACGCTGTAGCTCTGAATGCATGCAATAAAAATATTTTCATACTCTTTGCTACAAAATAATCCTTGGGTCTGCAGTTTGCCAGTTTGTGGTAGCTTCAAGGCTTTTCCTAGAGTATAGAATTTTTTGAAAAAGGAAAAATGTCTGGGAGCTGTATTTATGTTCTATGAGTCCTAATAATAAAGGAGCATTAATTTCTTTTAAGCCTCTCCAAGCAATTTCCCCAAAAACTTCCTTGTCCACAAAAGCACGTGTGAATGTATCTATGCTCTTTAATAACACACTGAAGAAATATTTTGGTACTAGGAAAAGCCAGGACTACAAATTAAATTAGATGAATAAAACTAGGTTGGTATGTTTCATGACATAAATGAAAGATGCTTTGGAAAAAACAGAGAGGCAGTATTCCTTCTGGATAAGGCCTCAGCATGAAAAGAGGAACAGCAAATGAGTTTATTGTTGAAGACATGTACATCAAAGCCAACTTGACTGAGAAACTTTTTGGCCTAACCTACAGTTGTTGTCTTTGCTATTATTAAATGTCATGCATTGGTGAGCAGCTAAGAGACCAGGATATTTTTCTCATCTAGAGTTTTTTAAGTCTGATGTAAACAGTCTTGATTTCAAAACTCCCTTGATCTTTGCATTAAGCAAAATATGACTTAAGTGAGCCTCAGAGCTCTGACTGACCTCTGTCTGGGGTGACTTTCACTCTTACAGGGTGATGGTGAAGAGCCACAGAAAGCGGGAAGGCACCAGCTGGAGTAGAAAATGACCTCAGGGTCTTTGGATTGTAGGTTAGAGAAAAAGAAATAGAGCATTCCTCTAAGACAAATATTTTCTTTTGACTCTTCTAGTTGATGACATTTGTAGGGGGAAAAGGCTTTTTTCAGACAGAGCAGAGACCAGGCGTATGTCTCTATTGGCTTCTAACTTACAGCAGACTGTGGAAGTCTTTGAGACAAGTTTATTTTCTGAAGTTAAAAATAATTAAATAAAACTAGGAATTGATCTTGATTTCCCTGCTGCTAAAGCCTGTTTACAGCCAGGACAGAGTGTTTAAGATTTAGAAAAGTTCTGAGACCCTTTTTTTTTCCTCAAAAACTGTTCAACTTGAGTTTCTATGTCTTTGGGAGGTGGAGTGAGGAAGGGAGCCTGCCCAGTTTCATGCACATTCATTGATTGCAACGCTGTAGCGCTCAGCTCTTCCCAGATGTCTGAAATCATTGTAATTAATTGGGTTAAAGTCAGCATTTATCATACTTAGTTAGCCTAGATCTAATCGTTCTTTCCAGAATTGTTTGCTGAATCGCTTGGCATGTCTAACCTTATCGGCCCCGTTAACTTCTTATCCCCATTTGACAAATCTAATCTCTGTCTTTACTTCTGCAAGGAGAGAGACAGGAATCCTTGGAGGCTTCTTGGCTTGCTGTGCAGCCAGCCAACAGGCATCTCAGAAACTATGGGGAAGATGCTTGCAGCTGCTGGAGAAGGTTGGAAAGGGTTTAAGGTTTAATGGGCATGGAAAGTAGAGTTTCTTGTCAAGATGGTTTACTCATTTACTCGTTTTTATCTGTTTTAAAAACAGAATTAGAAAGTCTGCTAAAGTTAACAGATGTCAGCAGTCAGAGATTGCTACATCGAGCCCAGGGTGAAGGGTATAGATGGTGGTTTGTGCCTTTCACAACCCACGCCATTGTGTCTTGCTTGAGACACTTTCCTCTAAGCTTATAAAATCACTCTTGGCTCTAGTTATTTCTGAGAGTATGACTGAACCACTTTACAGGAAAACACTTACAGTGTTGTGCCTGAGTTACACACTGGGGACCTGAGATTTCCCTCCCTCATAAAGCAGAAGTGACACCACCAAAGCAAATGGAGCCACAGGGTTGTGCAACTGAAGTCAGCAAGCAGAAAACCCAGCCTATATTCTGTGTTGTATGCTCATTGCTGGCTATTTTTGCTATGAGAAATTTTCATGAAAAGGAGGGCAGGGAGGAGATCGGAATATGCAAAGCCAGAAAGATGTTTTTTTGAGGTTTTTAAGGAGTTTGCAAGCGCATGCTGAAGACCTAATGTCTGCCACAACTGGGAGAAGAAGCGGGATGTCCTCCTCCCCTGTGTGTTTGTGTGCATAATTTTACATAATTCATGTTCTGATGCACAATGCTGTCATTTGTCACCCTGACTTCTGGTGTGCTTGGCTCAGCTCAGTGAGCTGGAGGATGCTGTTACCCTCAGATGGAAAGGGAGCTCGTCTTCTGCACACACTCCGTTCCAGGCACCTTCTGAGGGCAGCTGTCCTCGCCTTGCGTGCGGTGATCAGCGAGCGCTTGATTTGCTACACCGCCGATTGGGACTGACTTTTTGTGTGCTTCAGCCTGCTCAGAAAGGCCAGGGCTTAATTATTGGTTGGTTTGCTCAGAAGGGATGTTTGCCCGGATGCGAGCGCTCCCCCGGGATCCCTCGTTCACAATGGAGCTCCACGTCAGAGCTGGGCCGAGGCCGCAGGGATGGAGCCTGGCCAGCAGCGCTCGGCCCTTCCCTCCGCCGCCTCCCGGCGTGGCCAGGCACTCCTGTGTGCTTGCTGTCCGCGGGGAGTCCGCCCAAAAGCCCACCTGAGATCGCCATTTGAGCCTTGTAGCCTTGAGTTCAGCTCTGTCCTGGGCTGGTGGCTCTGCTGGTGGCTGCCCTGCCTCAGGCAGCGCCGCTGGTATTTCTCCTGCAGAGATTTGGCTGGGTAGACGCCCAGAAGTCTCTTCTTTTGCTGCCTGGAGGGTAGAAATAGGGAATAGGCAGTAGTCAGGCAGCTACACACTGTATCTCCTCTTGGACCACCCCTATGAAGTGTGCCAGGGCTGGGCTATGTCTCTTTTTCACTTTTAAATCAGCAGTTTCAGACTGGTGCAATGTCACATTGGCCTGGCTGCCCACAGGCTCCAAAGGGAATATTCCTCTTCCAGAAGATGTTGATGAGGTAACAGCCACTCTCCCCAGCCTCTCCAAAGTGCCTTGGCAGCACTCATGGTGCTTGTGCTAGGAGAGGAGGCATCAAACTCAGCTCAGGGCTGCCTAAGCTGGCTAGGGTGAAGGGCCATAAAGCTGCAGGGGTGGCCGGGCAGTCTTTCAAATTCCTAGGAAACATATGGGATGAAAGAGAGGAGAGAAAGAATTGGCCATGGAGTGAATCCATTGTTTTGTGAAAGAGTAAAAACTTGAGACTTTCCAGTGAACTTCATTTGGACCTATGTCTGTCTCTCTCTGATCTGGGCTCTCCTTTACGCTATGTATCTGAACAAAGACCAAAGGGTGAGAGAAATCTCCTTGCATTGCAGGATACTTTCTTTTTAGTTACTCTGCTATCCCTTTCTGCTCTCAATGAAATAAAGTCATTAGATGTTTTGCCTTAGAAACTGAGGAATTAAAATATGTGAGGTTTACAGGTAATGTTGATTTAGCATAACTCTTAGCTACATCTGAATGATTCCCAAAGGATGGGAAAAATTGCAGGCAAAAAGAGACTTTGTGTTCAGAGGCGACAGGAGGTTGTTTGAATTCTGACAGCACCATACTGATGGATGTTTGTAGCTGAGGTCTGGGCATCCAAAAATTATATCCACAAAGGGTAGATCTGACTGTTAGAACCGAGGAAACTTTGGAGAAAATTGTAGCAATGCAGTCAGCTGCTGTGGCTGAACACATGAAGGGATCTCTGCTTCCTCCCGCTCCCTTCAGTGGGAATTGAGGCAGGTTTCCTTTCAGTAATGTTTAAAGCACTTCCCTCGAGGTAGACTTCCCCCTGTGTTCTTTCTGGTGTGCACATTATTACGGGTTTAACAGCTCGGAGAAAAAACCCAGATCTGTTTATTCCTACCTACCCTATCAGGTGAAGGTTTTAGCTCATCCTCATCTGCAGCCAAGAAGCATCAAGTTTGCTTTTGCAGCACTGCTTGGCACTGGTGTGGCCCACAGGGTGGAGCAGGTCACTGCAGTTGCTGGCTACCACAGGGGACAGAACTGGCAATTGGGTGTGGATCAGGTGCGAGGCTGCAGTTCAGCACTGGCACGTCTAAGTCACTGCCTTGTCTCAGTCAAAGTTTCTTTCCATTTACCTAACCCTATCCTCATAAATTAAGATACATTTGCAACTAAATCTACCAAGTTTGGAGTGCCTCATGGCAGCCCTGCAGAGTCTCTGCTTTTGGAGCCATCACATTAAAACCAGCACCTCCTTACCAAGTGAGAATCAGAATGCTTCAAGCTCTGCTGGCTCCTTGTAAGCTGTGCTCTCTTAGCTCCAAATATTCTTTGAACACTATCTTCTTCAAAGCTGCTTTTCAGGTAGAGTGATTTGAAAACCAGGAGAGATTACTGTGGGGTGTTTTTTCCCTCTCTCATTTTGAGAGGAAGTTTGAATTCAAAATGTTTTGACCAGATTTGTTTTCATAAAAGAGTCACCAAATGTAGCTGCGTTCTCTTTAGTATAAGAAAGGTAAAAAGGGTGCAGTGCTTTGACAGTTATCCATCCACTGATTGCCACGTGCACCAAGTGTCAGGATGAGATTGATGGCCTTAGAAAATAAATCCACTGAGGCAGGAAGAGTAACTTTCTTTGCTTTTTTACAATGCTAAGTGTGTGTATTGTCTGTGCTGAGCCAGTACTGAATAATAATGAGTGACTATAGTTAGTGTCTGAGCTGGGGGAAGCCAGGCCTCCAGCCAGCCTGGGGTTAGGAGTTCTGCTGATTATTCAGTTTAGTTTGAGCCAGCAATATGTATTTTGCCTAAATGCCTCAGTCTTTTCTTCCCAATTATTTTGAGGCCTAGGAAGATATACTCTTTTCTGTGGAATTTCTATGAAGTCAAAATGTTAAAATCTAAAACCTGCAAGATTAGAATTTTAATATTTTGAGCATGTTTGTTTGATTGTTTGATTAAACTTGAGAAGAACTTTTGGCTAGAAAATATCAGTTATGTGATGGGAAAGAAAAGGTAATCACTAAAACAAGCAAATAACCTCTCCTCCTTACATCCTTGCTTTGTTTTGAAAGGGGTGCAGTATGACAGGATTTTGAGTCTGTTCAACATCAGAAAGTAAAGGTTTCTTGCAAAGCCTTCTTCCCTGCCCACCTAGGCCTCTGTTTTTCCTAGCCCACACAAGTCCTGCTGTTGTGCCTGTGTCAGACAGGGTGCTCATCTGGTCCATCTCCGGGGTGCATCCTGTCACCTGAGGATGTGACTCTAGGATAAGGAAGTTCAACTTCCACTTCCCAGATCTCATTTTAGACATCCTTGAAAATGGATCTCTGGCAATCCATGATCTGTCTGGAGTGGGTGGAGGAAAAGGATTAGGGATTCTGCCTAATCCAACTCAAAACTCCTGACAGCACCCAATAGGAACGATACCCTGGCTGCTTTTGCAGTCTATTCCCTACCCAAAGCAAGGATTTGTCCTTGGCAGCCACTGTCAAGTCCAGAGCTGGAAGTCTGACTCTGTATCACTGAGTGGCTCTGTGTTTCATGGCTATTTGGGGTTTTGTTTATTATCAGCTGTGTTTCATTTTGGAAAGAGGACTGACTCCCTGGAACACAAGGCTCCTGTTTCCTTTGGGGAGGAGTGATTGGCAGCTCTACATGTGGTGGCAGGTGGGTTTTGGCAGCATGTTTTCCATTCAGATGCTTATGATTTTGAGCAGGTTCATAGCTGCTATTTGTAAAATCCTCTTCTCATTAGGTCAAAGCACTTCAGAGTTTCAGGACCTGCTGCCTTCTTCTCTCATACCTTATTTATTTTCCTCCCCAGCCACCCCCTGGTGTCCCTGCACTGTGCTGAAATGAGCCCTGTTGCTCTTGCCTGCACCTGGATGTGGCACATGTTACCAGCACAAAATTCTCTCAACAGAAGAACCCCAAGGAGAACAAGCTGGAGCAAAGATGTGATGGAATGTTTTGCTGGACAACCCAGCTGGGTTGCTTGGCTTGTCCTTGCTTTGGGGAGTGGGGTGGCTGCTTCTATTCCTGACCTTGCTGATACCTAATGAGAATTTTTGCTGCTTTGGTTCAAAGGGGAGGCTGCTACTTTGATGGTTTCCTGGCTCGGGCAGAACAAGCTGTGCTTGTATGTCTGCTGGGTGCTGTTTCAGGATGGAGAAACAAGAGAGATAAAATACCTATCTTTTGTTAAGAATGCAAAGTAATATCTAGAGTTTCCTCTCCCGTCTTCTATTGAGGATTTTATTAGTTTACAGGAGTTTTGGTGCCTGTGGAAGCTTGGAAACAGGGTATTATGTTCTGAAAATGTGGTATTTTGCTCTAAAGTAAGTGTGGATAAAACACAGAACTTAGAAATAAATTTTTGAGAGCTGAATTTCTAATGGGAAAGGAATTGTTTTCTCTTGCTTGCTTGCTAGCTGTTTCTGATGGACTAGGAAGACAAATTAAATTGAGACTAGACCAACAGAGCTGCAGTAGGAGGAAAGGAGAAGACCCTCTTTGATCCCAAATGCTCAATCAAGAAGCATTTGCCAGCTATGTCAAATGAGATTTGTCAAGTCCTAGGCAGAGGCCAGCAGGGCCTAGAACTGAACAAAAGGAGGAGGTATCATACTATAAATTTGGTTTCAACATATTCAGAGTTAATCTTCCTTTACCTACATAATATGAAGGTTATTAACCTGACTGCAAAAGGACCTACTGGAGAGTTAAGTGTCACGTGGACAGGATTATTACATTTTGAAAAGAATTTGTGCTGGTGACTGTAACATATTAAATATAATAAGTGCCTCTTTAGATCTTCTATAAGTGGTAAAGAATCATTGATCACCCTGTGGGATGGGGGCTGGGGAGCTTGTTTTTGATGTTCTAATACCAAGTCAGAAATGAGAACTCAGAGTTGTTGATGAAAAGAGCACATAAATTTGTTATTATTATCATTATTATTATTCATTTTTCTGTCTTAAAGAGACCGAGAGGGAGTTGGCGCTGAGGGGTGAGAAATAAATCATTAGCATCTTCACATTTGCACTGCAGATTAATCTGGGGAAATGAGGCTGGTAGTTTTTAAGCCTCTTGCATATTTGCCAGGTGAACTGTTTCACTTGATCTCTCCTTTTACTTTTTTTTCTAACCAGAGAGTTTTCCACTTACCGATTTGAAAGGTCACAAGGTTAAGCAGAAATCAGAAGCTGATTTATTGCATAAGTACCCTTAGCAGGCATTTTGGCCAATGCTGTATGAAAGTTTGTTTTAAATTATGCTATTCTTTTCCCTTCCACTGAAAGATGTGATTTTGTTTTTTTTTTTTTTTAATATTCCTTCTCCACTTACCTTGTGCTCGCTTTGCAGAACCTTACGAGGTTCTCAGCGCAAGAATGATTTTCTGATTGTTTCTGAGTAAATGTCCAGCTTGAAGGGCTGGCAGTGGCAATTGTGACATTATTTTATGCTGCCCTCAGCATTCACCCTTGATTTCTCCTGCTGGTCAGTAGGGACCAGGTAGATCTCAGAGCTGCTAGGAGCGGATGGCAGCGCCGAGCAGGGCTGTGTCGTGCGAGGCAAAGGAAAGGTTGTGGCAATACAACACAGAGAGAAGGCTCTGGCTGAGGGAGCTGGGTCAGGTATTTAGAGATGCATCTTTAGTGGAGACACGAAACAGAGATCCTGACTGCTCCTGAGCACCAGGGATCCCCTAACACGTGTTCCAACAGCAAGCGTCTTAGCCAGAGCATCGGAGGTAATTAGTCAGTCTGCCTGCATGCCTTCTGCAGCCTCAATTAATTATGAGGCTCTTGCTAACTTCTGGATAAAGCCATTCTGTAGTGGTGTTAGAGGATGTTAACCAGCTGCCACCTTCAGCTTCCATTGATACTTTACAAATACTGCACAAAGGACTTGAAAGCAAGGTTCTTGCTTGTGAGTGCAAGCTCTGCTCCTGCTGATCATTCCTCCCCGAGTGCTCGGCCCAAGAGGGGGAAGGCACAGTCCTGCTTGTACTGGTAGCAAATACAAATGCTACAGCAAGAAAAGGCTTTGGTCTGCTTCAAGGGGAAAGCTGTGGCTTTTAGTGTTTCATCCTTTATTGACTGAAATATGAACACAGGCTGGCAGAGACATATAAGCAGATTCAGTGGGAAGAGCTGTACTGAAACACAGCTATCAGTGTCAGCTTCTTGGATAAAGTTGACAAGGAAAGTAGGTTGGATCTTTCATTAGGTCTATTGATACTGTTGGGGGAGGCATCTTTTAAACATGTAAATGTGGCTTCTCATATTTGAAATAGAAGCATCAGCCTTTGGAACTAAATAAATACATGTTGAGAACACTTTCCCCAAGTTTAGCAAAGTTATGTTAATCACTTAGACCATCTGTTGGAGAAAATGTAGTTGTGAAGCTGGGATAGGTTAGGGGCACGTTAGTGAGAGAAGAGATAATAAAATCGTTTGTTTCTCTAGGGCACAGTAAAGTTTTTTTGAGAATTACTTGCTTTCCCTGGTGGTGTTGTAGTGCCTTTTTAGAAGTAAGAAAGATGTTTTATTCATTTTTAAAAGATACATTTTCTGTGAGGCTCCAAAATTGTGGTGTATTGGCTTGGTGTTTTCATTACAGCAAAGTTCCTCGTTTTAGCAGGAGGATGAGGTTAGGATCTTCCTTGCCTGTAGCCCTGCCTGGGCTGGGAGAGGTCCATGGATTCCTGGGTAAACTCTGCCCAGCCTCTGCAGCTGGGGAGTGTGAAACAGCTACACTGCTACTTTATCCTGTGAGGAAGCAGGACAAGAACTACTGAGAAAAGAGTTGAAGTCAGTCACCCAAGAAATGTGGCTAGTTCCTAATGGCCTGCTGCCTGAGTTTTTCAGCCTGACAGCATCTCTCCTCCTTAAAAACATTGTGAAATACTGAAAAATGATTTGGATGTCTTTATGGCAGAGGCATTTGTTCAGGAGGAGATTTCTGTTTGTTTAAATACAGCCCCAAAGGAGGTGCTTGTTTTCCTAGGATTTCCTCTAGCTGCTGACCCAAACAGGAGAAGAGAGTGTCCAGGGAAGGGACATCACAGAAGCCTGGCTGAGTGCTGGCAGAAGTGTGATTAATCTTGACTAGACAACCGTGCCAGAGCCACTCCTGAAATGCAGGAGTCCAAACCAAAAACGTTGTATACTTGTGAGGACTCTCCTGTCCTTTTCAATTACCTTGTCTCTCTCTCAATTCCAAATACATTAGTCTTGTTTGAAGGCCTCGTTATACCCCACTGATGTGCAAGTTGTAATCTGTCCTTGTTACAACATTTACTGCCAGTAAAGCTCACTGGTCAAGGAGAGGTACAATTGCAGGGAAAAGCAGCATTTAGCAGAAAGTAACCATCTACTTAGGCTGCCCTCCTGCTTTCTGGGAGATGTTAAGATACACCTGAGTTGAAGGAAGCAGTACAAGTGTTTGAGACCACTTGGAAAACATTCAGGAAATGCAACAAGTCTCATGGCTGTTCACATTTCCCCACATGTGTAATTCATGGAAGGCTGTGAGATATGTTTCACTGCTGAGGTGTAACAAGCAGGAATCTAAACCTTTTAGGAGGGGCAGATGGTAGAACCTCAAATGAATGAATGAAGATACGTGACCCAATGTAGGATCACAAAACCCTCAAATTGTTTGGGGCAGAGGTTGCTGCCACCCTTCTGGTGCTCTGGTTTCTGTGATTTAATAAACTGGGTTATTTGGTCAATGTGATTCACGCCTCTTGGACCATCCAGTGCAGTGCTCCTAATTTCAAGGTCAAGAGGAAGGAAGTGAAGGCTTCTATGTGAAACAAAGGATGTCACGTACTGATCTCCATTGTTATACAGCAGTAGAGGAACTGGTGTAATAACCAAATGAAGATCAAATTAAATGCAAAATTGATGAGAGAAGCAGAATTATTAAATTTAAAGTGTTGCAAAATCTGTGCAGCAACATTGGCTCCTGCCATTTTATTACTGAAGTTAAGGCAACCTTGTGTTTTTTACAAGATCTGTGGCTCCAGGAATTTTCCTCCAAAATAAGACCCTTCTAAAATTGTATTTCCTCTTGCTCCTGGAGTAGATCTCATTAAGTTGAACAGGGTCAGCTTTCCTTGTGTTCCATAACTTGCTGTTTTCTTCATGAACTGGGAAGCTCATGAATTTTCCATTCAGAACTGCTGCCATGAACCTGGAGGACTGAGGCTTGTTGGTGACTGCTTGCTGCCTCTCCGTGCAGTATTGTGGTAAATCCAACAAATAATTGATTTAGCAGTGCAGGAAGGTCACCAATCTTCTTTTTATAGCTGTCATGTACAGCTTGGGAACCCTGTCCTGCAGCTCTCAGCTCTTGGAAAATCCATCGCTAGGAGGGCTTTTGGTCTTTTATTTCCCAGCTGCACAATGATGGCAAATCAGGTGCTTTAAATTTTTAAAGGATTAAAGAGGGCTGTGCTGTGTGTTGAATCTCAGGTCACTGCTCTTCTCCAAATCAAGAGAATGACATTTTTATCTGGTATGGTCACCTGCAAGAATGAGATTGAATAATGACATTAGTACATTCGAGTACAGATTCACTGACGTCAGATTTTGCTCAGGTTTGGTGAGGGCGAATCAGATTACTCAGCCATCAAGTTTCATCATCATGCCTCCATCACACACTAATGGCTTATGCCTTGGGGATCAGTAGAATTATAACTAAAAGTATTATTCTAATGCACCTGATTGGTTATGGAGTAAAATACAAGAAAGAAAATGCCTTTTGAACCCCTGGTATAATTACTTATGTCTTTTCATGATGAATCATAAATGCTCTTTTGATATCTACACGATGATTTGTAGAAATTTTAAAATACATTTTTGAGTTCTTCAATTGACAAATTGTCTACAAATAACTTCCTGACTTCTCAACTGCAGGAGTTATTTGAAATTATTCATAGATTGCTTTTTGGTTTGCTGATTGTTTACAAGCAATTCCTTTTTAGTATTCAGTGGCTGGTATTCAAGTGTTCAGCTTCCAGCTGCATGATTCAGTTCGTATTTTGACATATAGGTCACACAATAGTATTTCTGCTCCCTGACTAAATGCATATAATTCATAGGATCCAGCTTCCTGCACGAATATTTGCATTGAATTACAAAATTCTTATTCTGCAGCCATTCTTTAACACTTGATTATCAGCAGAAACTGAAACAATCCTTCTTAATCTTATTTACAGAGTATTTATGGAAATGCTAATGCACAGTGGACATTACCATAAATGAACAAATTTGCTGTAAAGCTTCAGCTATGCACTCAGCTGCATTTTGATTAGTTTCACTGTGTTTGCCCATCTTCTTTCTATGATCTCAAAATATTAATAATTTAAATTTTTTTTTGGCCTTTATGAAATAAAATAATTTTATGAAAAATGTACACATATATATTGTTGAGTTATAAGCATTTCCCGTGGAAACTGCATATACTGACCTCCACCCTCAGTGATGGTTGCAGGGTGCCTTATACGTGTCCTTCCATCTGATTTTGCAAGACTTTTCCTGTTGTTTGCTGCTAGAACTCCACAGCTCTGTTTAAAACCACAGTGCCATGAATATAGAATCAACAGACAAATAAAATCCAACTCTAACTGGACAAGCCAGAGCCATTAAATGAGCGATAGCCAGCTGCTCTTATGAGTCCCAGTCTTTGGTTTGTGGTCTCACAGGTCCCTTTCTGCCCTGCTCTCCCCAGCTGCCCCCTGCTCTGTAGAGATAAAATGATTGCAAGTGTGGAGACATTTCAGTCCAAGGATTACACTGGAAAGCAGAGAGCATGTTTAAAATTCTTGTGCACATTTCTAATATAACAGTGAGAACCATGCTTTCTTGCAGTTCAGAGATAAGGGAAAACTGCCCTTGAAGAACTAAAGTGCCTAAATATAAAATATCATTGCTGTTTCTTAGTACATGGACCATTTTGAAAACACTTCTATTATTTTTCTTCACACATTCAAATAACCAGAGTGCAGGGCATCTGGCCTCTCTGGATTCTGTTTGCTGTGTTTCCCTACACCTCTCACTGGTCCCTGGGGCTCAGGAGAGTGTTTATTGCAAATGAATGTTTAATGTCTGCCTTGAAAAGCTTCTTGTCTGGCTTGGAATTTCTGGTTGCAGTGCTCTGGAAAGACCTGCACATGGAGAAGGGCCCTGTGGAGCATTATCTGGGCAGTGAGAGTAGTTCCTGCATCTCGTTTTTAGTGTGGGCTTTCTTGTCTTGCTGGCTGGCAGCTCATTTGGCAGAGCTGACACTGATGATTTTGTTTGATCTTCTTTGTTTTCAGTTAACCCCCGGTACAGGGGAGTTTTGAGGGTGGGCTGTGGAGACAGGACAGTCAGAAGAGATCCCTGTCCCAGCTGGCCCTGGGCTCCAGCAGGACACTGTTCAAAGGAGCACTGAGAAAGCAAAGCCCAAAGTGAGCCAAATGCTTCCTCCACCTGTCTTGCCAGTGAGGTGAGGCCCAAGAGGGAAAGAAGACTTTAGGTCTGGACACTTGTGCTGTAACATTGCTCTGACTGCTTTTACCTGGGAGGGCAGCTGGTGCCTGAACCTTAGTTTCCCTTCTCACCTGCCTTTAATTTAAATGCAGCTGGTTTCTGCTGTAGCTAGGAGATGGAGTGTTCTGAATGCTTTAGCAGCATGTAAAAACTCTGGCAAGCTCACTCTGAGATGTTCTTAGGTGAGGCATATGCACTCTCTGTCCCTCATTACTATCTTGAGACTGTCGTGCCTGTGCCTTGGAAGAGTTGTCTGATAATTTTCCCGGGTGGGCTGGAGCTGTGTAAGGGTTGAGAAACCTTTCAAAGGCTGTAAATCTTGATTGCATCATCGGTGTGAAAGAGCAAGGCTTCACAGCCTCCCAAGCCTTTGTCCTTTCTCCCAGTTGCTGGGCTCACTTTCCACGTGCCAAAAAGCATTTCTCTGATAGAAAGCTCCTCCCTGGTCCTAGCCTGAGCTCTGTGCAGACTGCTGTATCTTGCCAGCTGGTAGCCAGACATTAGAGCTGACTTCAAGAATCATTGATTATGGGCAGCAACTTTCCCCAGGTAGAGTCAAAGGGAACAAAAGTTTCCCCTTGAAGGAGTTCTCTTTGGCATCTTGCAGCTAAGAGCTGCTTCCTGAGGGCCTTTAAACACCTAACTCCACCCAAAATGAAATACAGCTGTCCATCCAGAGCAGCTGTCTTAGGAGCTCTGCCACAGCTGATCTGGGAGCCTTTTTGTGTCCTTGTGTGACCCAAGAGACCAGGACAAATAATGTAGCTGAGAGTTTTTGTGCAGCTGTTTCCTTGTCATGTTTTCCTGATGGTAATGCCTACTTAATTAGTTGGGATGTTGCCTCCTCTAGATTCTTGTGGAATGCTGCAGTTAAAAGCTAAGTACTAGTAAAAGTTCTTGTTGCCAATTGTAAGGCAAATAGGCTCATATTAGTTCACACTGTCTTTGCCAAACTGTTTTACAAGTAGTGTTGGCCTTTTCTTTTTCCCTGTCTCTCAGTTTCACTCGTTCTAGGCTGGTGCAAAACACTGAATTGCAGATGTGCCATTTATTGAAATGCTGAAAAAAATCGAAGCTGAAATTACAGAAAAAAAGCACGGGGGAAGGTGAAGCAAAAGATAAGGCCACGATTATTTTCAAGACATATCTTTGCAGGCAGCTCTGTAATAGAAAAGCAGAATGCAGAGTCTTGTTTGGAAGGAATAGCCCCTGCAATGTGAACCCTTGGGTCCCACTGTCAGGAGGAAACCTGAGAGTCAGAACCCCTCTTTATTGCTCAGGCTGGTGAAAAGTTGCATTTTGGCTTTTACAGATTATTACATGACCAGGCTTGGAAAGACAGGCATATCAGCACTTGCAGCATTTTGGGAACATTTCTAAACATTTCTAAAACTGTAGGCTCATGAGCAAGGCAGAAGTCCCAGCATTTATGTCAGTGACATCTAACGTTTTGGGACTGGGACAGATTGTTTTGGTTTCATTTGAAACCAGAGGGCCAGGTTTTTCAGAAACAGCTAAATATTTCTTGGCTGGGGACGTTGGAACACCCAGGCTGAGACATTTGTACTGATGCATCCCCAAACCACTGACCACTTCTGAAAACTTTGTGAAGCTGGTCTCTATACATCTGTTTGGGGTATGTTTATGGTCCTGCTGCAAACACGGAGTTTTGCCCTCAGTTTCAATAGAATTGTAGTTTCCCTTGGCATCCCTCCTTCTCTTGTGTTCAAGGCTCAGTGTTGCTCCTTCACTAATTGCCTGAGCCCTCCAAAAGGCTATTCTCTGACAATACAGTGTTTTCACAACAGAAAACATTGTCTCACATTTTAATAACCATATTAATAACTGGGAAAGCTAGGCAGAGATGTTTCCTCGCTGACACACTGTGACAGTGAGCCAAAGAGCTTGGTTTCTGCAGCCTTCAGAGGGCTGGCATCCCATTTCTCCATTTCTGGGAGATCCTTTGGGATTCATCCAGTGCTGTTGCAGAATCTCCAGAGTATTTTGTTCTGCCTGTGTCATGTAATAACAACAATTGTCCTTGATCTAAACTGCATGAGCAGCTCCATACTTGTAACTTCCATTAAGCTATGCTGGTTTTGATTACTAACTCTTTAAACAGCTGAAGGAGAGGACAGAGGAGATCACGGTGGGAAGGACTGAGGAGAAAGCAGCTGATGAAAAACACTTGCAAATAGGGAAGATGCCCTAGTAATGAAAGCTGGTATGAGTCCTTAAAAGCACCATCACCAGAAAATACCAGCAAGAAATGAATACCTGCCTTCCCCCTAGTCAGTCCATTCTGATGTGCTGTAATTCTGCTGAATGCCATGCAGCACAAAATGGGTATAAGGTGTTCATACAACTGAGCCTTAGCTAAGAAAACAATTACCTCATCCCTGTGTTTCTAACACATACTGGAATTGCTAATACATTTACTGATAGTCATGTTTCTTTTGGACCATTGAAAAGTTTTGAAGTTTTGACCATTTTTAACACTAAATTCCAGGAAAAAAATTCTGTCAGATTTGTTCTTTCCTAAAAGATAGATGGTCAGAAAGTTTTTTGTGTTTGTTTGGGTTTGGGTTTTTTTAACATACAGAGAGTAGAAAGGAAAAAGAAAACCACAGCTCTTATGACATTTTTTTATTTTTGTTTTCTGAGAGAATAATAGGATGAATGTGTCTCTTTGCCTGGTGTTAACTTAGAGTTCTTCCTTATCTTGCACTGCTGTTTGTTTGGCTGATTCTGTATGTTCTTAATTCCTTCCAGTTACTGCCTTTCTGTCATTAATAGGTGCCTTTCAGTTGTGCAGACAGAGTAAACCCTTTTGAAGTCTTTAAGATTTATGTTGTTAATAGTATTTGCATTTTGGCATCTGACTGTGTGTACTTGAAGATCTAGTAGCTGTTTCTGTAGGGCTAAGCTCTGCCTTTACTCAGTTTTCTGCCATGGACAGCCCTGTTGCTCAGTGTGATTTCCATCCAAGCCAGTTAAACTGTACTTCCATGTGTGGTGTGTGGCTTTGCTAGTTTGCATGTTCCAAGGTGGTTTGCTCACTGGTAATTTTTAAAGTTGCTCTAATTTAACTTAGACAGGCGATGTATTTGTGCTGTACTCTTGTATGGTAGCCTTTATTCAGAGATTAAGTTCAGTAATTTGCAGAAATCAAAACTTTATTGTGGCTTATTTGTACCTATGCACAGCTCAGGCTCTAGGAAGAAGCAGTTAAGAACAGCAGAAGGTTGGACACTGAGGTGATGCAGAAATGATGGAACATTTGGGCAAGGAGACCCGACCCGCTCAGTGGGGAATATAACAAAGGATTTGAGGGGACAGGATGGTTTCCTCTGTGTCTTGGAAAGTCAACTTTCTTTTCTCTTTGCACTTAGCAATGTGATTTCATGTGCTGATCACAAGATTTATTACTTTGAAGGACCAAACCCTTTGAATCACGTGCTAGGTGTTCAGAACGTGATGAAAATGCCAAGACGTGTGGTATGTAATGGCTTTGTTGCTGTGCTCAGGAGGATTTAGGTGGAGTAGCAGGCACTGGAATGGAATTTGCAAGATTTAACTCTTCATTTCAAGAGGATAATGGAATAACATTGCAGGTCCTTTTCCATAACAGACTGTGGCTTTCTCTTTGGCCTTTATCACTTGATTATTGGGTTTTGTGTGGTTTTTCCTCTTGAAATACTCCTGCTAAGCCCTTTAAAATTATTGTGTGTTTCAAGAAAAATAATCAGGACTTAAGAGACATTTTTTTGGGAGTGGGGGAATCTGGAGTTTGTTTAGAGAAAGGGGATCTGAAGAAGATAAAACAGAGATATCAGTTATGCAGAACTAATGATGCATTCCAAAGGAGAATTGAAGAGCTCTACAACTCCATGAAGTGCTCCATGCTGTATTAGCTTTTTCACTGGGAGATCTTTTGAAGGCCAGAATCACACACACATGTATTATACATAAAACTCTGTAACACATGAAAGTGTATTTGGATCTAACACTGCATGAGGAAGCCCATGGCATTCTCATGGAACAAGCAAACGACACTAAATTCCCTAGGCAGAAATCAAAGCCTTTCCCAACTAACCTCATTACCAGCAGATGTTTGAATTGCTATAATAGACATGCACCCTTGCTGCACATACAGCCTGTGCTACCTTGAATGTCTGGGTTTTTTCTCCCCTGAGATGCTCTTGTAATTCTGGGAACATCCTGCCCGAAATTGTCAACGTGCCTTCTCAGGTGAATCTGAGGAAAAAGCTACAAGAGGTAGATGAGAGCCTTTAAAAAGTAGGATAGAAAACTGCCAGATTGTCAGAGCTAATAGAGTGACAGCTTGAGTGTGAAAACACAAGTGCTGTGCTGCAGTATCCCAGGGATCAGCCAGCCCTTTATTCAAGGAAAGAGGAGAGAGAAGCAACAGCAAACCTAAATTAACAATTCAGGCTGACAGAAAGCATAATTTCTGAGTCCAACAAGAAAGAATAACTTGAAAAACAATTAGACTGACTGTTGTTTATGCACTACAGATATTTCAAACTCAAGAAAAACTGAGGAAGTAGTGATGGTTGCTAAACAATGATTTAAAATTATTTGAGGTAGGTATTAATAGTGCAAATGCTTCTGTTAGGCAACCTGCTTCTTTGGGGCAGGTAATTTAATCCTGTTGCTCAGAAGTGCAGTTGGTTTCTTCTTCCAATCGGTTTAGGGCACAGAGGGCATTTCAATTAATGAGAGGCAGACGTAGTGGGGAAATATCCATTATCCTTAGCCTTTGGTAAATCTGGGTATTTAGTGAAACATTTGAAAGAGACATCTTCCATAACCATGCAATTTCAAAGTATTTTTTTCTTCTGGTAGGGTTGTCATGTGTATTGAATGATAACATATAGGTAATATATGAAACAACTACCTTGGAAGAACCTGCACTAGAGTGGTTCTGAGTCGGTGAGTTGAAGGCCCCATGATTAGGCATATTAAAAAACTTCACAAAACAGCACCTGCCAGCACTTGGTCATGTAAAGGGGGGCATTAGGCCTCTTTGGGGCAATATTTGTGTGCCATCTAAGAATTCCTTGTGCTTATTTAGATCAGAATCCCTAAATCTCCTCCCCACGACAAAGAGAAGCATCAGTAGACTGTCAGCTTTGCTTTAAAGGATGAACTTTACAAGCTGTAAAAGAAACAAAATTCAGGGAAAAACAGGAGATCAAGAAAGGAAGGAATAAGCTTGATACTGAAGATGTTCTCTTCCCAGTTTGTTCACTGGCTTCCTGCCTGATCTTTACCGCCAATATCCCTCCAGATTTCTGCTTCCCATCTGTGACAAGGGAAATACTATTTTTTTCCCCTGATTTTTATTTGTTTAGTCAGCTAGCTTTTTGGGCAGGGAGCTCTTTTATGCTGCATACAGTAATAAGCTTGGTTCTGTGACACCTCCAGGGACTCTTGTGATATGAACAGTAACAAAGGGGCAGGAAGATGTGCAAAGGTATGTTTCGGGAAAGATGGCCATTAATTCCATTTTCTTGGGGGGGGTGTGGGGGTGTGGGAGGGAAGAGGACAAATTCCTTTGCCTTAGTTGCCAGGAAGTTAAAGCATTTCTGAAATGTAGCTTTGAACAGTTTGCCACAGTTCAGCACAGTGCTCAGTAGGCCTTGTGGCTTCCTGGTGGTAGGATCCCCTCTTGCAGTGGTTACCATGAATATGATTGCCATTCTTGTCACTGGTCCCAGACCAGGTCGTTTTTCCATTTCAGGGTACGGGAAAGAAATCTATATTATCTGGTTAGCATTGAATAGTAATTGTATTAACAGTTAAGCAGACAGCAGTAGTGATGGGGAAACCCTTGAGGACAGCACAGTCACCGCTCACAGCCAGCACAGCTTCATGAGGGGAAAGTGTTGCTTGTCAAACCCGGTTTCTTTTTATGGGATGGTGGTCAACCCAGCTGATCTAGGAAAGGCAGCAGATGTCATCTTTTGGACTTCAGCAAAGTTTTGGATACTGTCTCTCACAGTATCCTTCTGGACAAAACATCCAGCACACAGCTGGAGGAACACATCATGGGATGGGTGAGCTCTCACAGCTCGGGCACAAAGACTTGAAGGGAATAGGTGACATCAGACTGGCATTTGGTCACTGGTGGGGTTCCACAGGGCTCCATCCCCAGCCCACTTCTCCTCAACATCTGCATTAACAGCCTGGACACAGGACTTCAAGGAATGCTAAGTAAGTTTGCCAGCAACACTAAATTGCGTTGACTCTGTTGGACAGAGAGCCCAGACAGATTAGAGAGGTGGGCATTCACCAACCATATGAAGTTTAACAAGGGCAAGTGCTTGAGATGTCCTGCATGGATCAGGAGTTGAACTCCATGATCCTGATGGGTCCCTGCCCATTGATTCTATGAATTCAATAGGGTAGAAGTGATGGATTTGGCCAGTGTCTGATCACGTCATTTGATGTGCACCTAGGTGTGTGCTGGCTGTTCCCCACAGCATGTTGAATAACTCTCACACACACTTGTATATCTAAACTCAGGTTTCAGAGGTGAGTCAGATCAACCTGAGGCATTTGCTGTTATGACCTACATTCTCCCTGGGTGTAATTTGTGTGGGAAAAAGTTATTGTGTAGATAGATGTGTACCTTTAATTTTCAGACATTGTGATGATATTGTTTTCAGCAGAGCAAAATGCATTTTGCCCATAGTCTGGTCTGTAACTGGAGCTGCATCTGGTGCTCCTGGGAATGCCAAACCTCACATCTGATCTGAAATGCCAATGAGCCCATATGAAGCTGTTAATGTTTGTGTGAGGTTTTTTTAGTCCTCATTACCAACCTGATAGAAAGATAATTCCTCAGCTGCTGTTCCAACCTGTGGGATTTTACTCACTTAATTAATTTTCTTTCTTGTTAAAAAAGATCTCCTTTTATGCACAAGGAACTGTGCTTGACTTGCTTTTCAGAGACTCTTCTCATGTCTGTATCAAAGGCACAGAGGCCCCAGAAATTGGAGGGTGAGCCCTAGGGGCAACATGCTTGTGGAGGCTGAGCTTGGAAATGCTGCCTTGTGTGCTAAGGGCAAGCTCCTGGAGGGGAGCTAAGTCTCCACAGTGGAGGGGATCCTGGTTCCTTCCCTGCTCCCCCCTTTTGCCACCACTCAGCAATAAAAGGAAAGCTTGTGACATGACCAGAGGATAACAAACTGCCTGCTGAATGCCTGCTGAGAGTTTAAAATGCCAGCCTACACCACCCTCCCCAACCTTTCAGCATGTCAGCAAGCTGTCTATGTAAATAAATACACATATCAAACAATAAGCAGATGCCTTTTTAACATTCACTGTCTCAGGCTCAGATACTCAGTTCTGGTGCAGCTCATCTCAACATCTGTCAAGCTAATGCCAGCTCCACAGCTCCCTTTCACTTGTAGTTAATGCACAAAGATTTGTGTTAAGTAATGAGGAGTTGGCTTGGTTTACATCTGTTTTGGTGTTATTTCTGATGCATAAAATGTTAAATGGGAATGCTTTGAGTTCCTCCTAATCTCTGTGTCAGTATGTAGTGCAAACTCTTGTTGCTTATGCTTGATTAAGTGGCTTTATATAACCATGTGTGTGATTGTACAAGTACACAAGGAGGAAAAAAAGGTCATTTGCAAAATATACCACCATAGGGGCCCCAAAGCATAGAGACACTGAGGTGTGGAGGAAGCTGTGAGGAGGGTTGGATTTAGAAAAATTTATTTAGAAGCTAAATTCCAGCAGAGTCACTCATGCCCCTTAAATCAAGCTGAGGATCTGCAGAGTCTAAAGCCCCAAGGGTGTGGGGCTCAGTGTGGTGTTGTGGGAGCAGCACCCATGAGCTGCTAGTCCAGGTCAGGTCGTGTCTAATCCAGGGTCTTGTCCCTGAGAGCAGCCAGCACTGATTAGAGAGAATGTGAGACTGGGGCAGCAACAGGGGGAAATTCCACATTAAGCTTTTGTTTATTTTTGTTTTCATATTAAAAATGTGTTGAGCCCAGATGATCCATAGTCCACTGGGCCTACTCCTCTACTGAAAATTCACCTGCAGGCTAGAGGGGTGTTGGATCCTCTAGTGCTGCTGTCCATCTCTGTCCCTCTGCATCAACCTTGGAGAAGAAGCCTGCTTTTTATTTTCTTTATTCACATTTCTTACATGCTACTGCTTTTGCTCTGGTGACATACTAAGGAATCATGTTTTAAAAAAAAAACAACCCAGACAGACTCTTTATGCATGCAACAAGTCTTTAAGACAGCTCTCTGTCAGGCTTTTCTGGAGTCTGCTGACAGGAAGGAGAATATTCCTGCTGCCTGTGACACTTTCAATTGGATTACATGTAAACAAAGCAGGGGGGAGAGGGGAGGCATGATCCTCCACTGGAGAGGAGGATTTATATGACCTGATACATCTTGTGTTTCTTAATGTTCCTTGAATAGAGATGATTGAAATCTCTCATCTGAGCAAGCATGCACAGAAGACAAAACACATTATTAGTGACCCTAAATATATTAGAGCCCTCTGCCTCTGATCACAGTGGTGCAGCAGCTGGAGCAGTAATAGGGGCTGAATGGGGTTTGCCTACATGGACAGGACCGTTCTTCCATAATGGAAAGGGAAAATTGCTACTAAAGATGCCATTGAATCAAATTTTTGATGACTCTCTGCATGCCTGCCTGTGACACTTTCCATGTTGTGGCTTCAGATCACCTAACAAACCTGAATAAAACCTGAATAAACATTTTTTTCCCCTCTCACTGTCTTCAAAGGCTGGGAGTTAATATGCAATACCTTATGTCTGAAAGGACTAGGCCTGTGTTCTATAGGATATGTTTTTGTCAGGCAGCAGGCACTTTGTCCCTTGCAGTAGTGTATGGATGTGCACTTTTTACATGCAAGCACTTGCACCTCTCAAATATTTGCCCTTCTCCTTCAAAGAAACCAGGATGTGGCTGGTATGGGTGTATTTGAGATGAGGTGGTACAGAGCAGAGAAGAGGCTTGGAAACAAACACCTGTGGGAGTATGAACCACAGCTGAAAGTGTGCTGAGAGAGTCCAGTGGAGACACAGGCATGGAGAACATCTGCCCAAGTACCACTTGGTGGGCCCCTCTCTGCATGTAAGATGGATGTCCAGGGTGCAGAGCACTCCTCACCAGAGCCCCTGTGCTCCCACTGAACCCTCTCCTCATCCTGGGGAAGTGAGAAACAACACCTCTGTGCTGGGGAGCAGGGAGCTGCTGACAGAGGGCTGATACCCTGTGCGTGGGAGGAATTTTCCTTTCATGTGGTCTGCTGTGACATTAGCACTTTCCAGCTGGCTTGTAGGTGGCTTTGTAATCCCTGGATTGACAAATGGCAGTTCAGCTCAGTGTGGCTGTCATCTTCAGGCAGCATGACAGAGAAGGGCAGCTTGACAGGTCCTGCTGCAGCCCTGTCTCAGAGTCTTATGGGGCTGCTGGGTGGAGTTGCTGCGACAAGACCTTCTCTCCCAGCTTTTTATCTTGATCCTGAAGGAGGTGCTAAGCACTGTGTGATGCAGAGGGGTCAGAGATGCTACCTGATGTTGCATATGGGCAGTTGGCATTAGCCCTGAGATCCTGGAGTGGCTGGACAGGGAAAAGGATTTTGGCTTCAAAAGAAAGCAAAGCAGCAAGGTAGACTAGAGAGGAGAGAATTAATATCATGAAATGGATTTGCATGGCGCCATCTTCATATCTGAGCTGGAGCTGTCAGGGAGAATGAGATCCAGACTCGCTGCTGCTCTCCAGAGAGAAGCTGTTAAAGTGATGGCTCCACCTCTGTGCCCTGTGTCTGGCTAAATTCTGCAAGTAGAAAACAGACATAATTTGGTATGATCCCTTTTCCTTTCCCATTGGCCTTTCAGGCCTTTCTGCAGGCTCTGATTCTTTTGCTTGCCCTGTTTTTGCACCCCTTGAACACCTGTTGGTGCCTTCCTCCCACCCTTACCTTCCTCTCAGCTCCATCACCTTGCCTTCTTGTTCATCCTCAATCATTTCTGGCTCCCTCCATTCAGAAAAAGTGGTTCTTTAGCATTTATCCTGTAGGTGAACAGGTGTGTGCACATTTATTGCATACAATACAAAAAGGAGTGTGCGTGTTTTTTAAACATTTAACTACCTATATTTTATCACACATTACTCCATCCTCTGTTCTGGATCTTGCCTTCTGGGGACTCACAGCACCTCTCCCTGGGCATGACTCTCCTCTGCTGTGCGGAGGAGCAAGAGGGGAAGATGCAGAGCAACTCTGTTACTTTCTTATTCTGCTGGAAATAGTCCTGTCCTCCTGCCTTCCAGTCAAAGCCCCTTTCTGGTCAGCCTAATGAACTGGGAAGAAAGTCCAGACCTTGACAGGGTCTTCAGGGTCACTGCCAGATGCTTCCCCTCACCTCCTACAAGAAAGAGTTGGTCTATACCCACCAGGAGGAAGTGAAACAAGGTGGCAGTGTCCTGCTCAGGTCCAGTATGTGTCATGTGCATTTTCCTTGCTCTTTCTGACAGGTTGACCAGCCTCAATCACTGCAAGGATCCTGACCAATGCATGTTCAGCACAGCCTGACTTCTGGAGGAGAACAAGCATTTCCCTGAAAGTCTGTTCCTTCAAAGCAGCACACAGGTAAGGCAGACAGTGCTCCTGATGCTCAGGTCAGCTGCACTGGATTGAGGAAAGGACTTTTTCCATGCATTTGGCTCAAGAGGGGCTTTGTTTCCACTGCTTGCCATGTCTGTAAGGGTGAAACCTTGCAATATATTTACAGCATGGGGAACTCTCTTCAGCAAAAATGTACTTTCAGAGGATCAAGACTGCTCATATGGTTGAGATAAATGGAGATTAAAAGCATGGGAGGAGTATGCTGAAAAAAGAAAAATATTAAATATGAGGTATTAATAAAGCAATACTTAGATCTCGTGTTCTAAAATGATTTAATATTGGAAATACTTTAATTTAGAAAGAAAACTTTTAAAGAAAAATGAAAAAAGGAATGTATGCTGTGGGGAAAGGATTAAGTAAGAAATTAATTTAATAAGGTAGTTTTCAACTAGAAAAGATATATCAGGTCATCCATAAGTGAAAAAAACAAACACAAAAGCCTTGCAGTTCTAATTGCTGTGACTCATGGAAACCAGATCTAGAAAAACTGAGGCCCTTTAGTCCAAACTCTTAATCCCCTACTAGTATGCAACATTGTTCCCAGCAGCGTCTACCAGTCCTGATTTAAATGATGGGATTTTCCCTCGTCCCCTTGGGATACTATTGCACAGACTAATAGAATTAATCTGCTTACTTCTCTTTCAACCCCTGACCACTGCAGATGCAATTAGTAGTAGGTGATGGGAGGATCCTGTTTCCTATGCTGTATTACCAAGGCTTAGGGCTGTATTGTGTTAAACCAGACATCAGTTGCAAGTGTGTTTGCATGAGTGTGGCTTATCTGTCAGTACTCATTACAGCCCCATAAACGTCTCTGAACTACATTTCTCAGACTTAGGAGCTCTTCTGCAGTCATAATTCAGGATCTGATAAGGCACAGACTAATGTATTTGAATGCCTGTGAGAAAGATAGTATGATTGGGAACTAAAGTGAAATGCAAAGTCATAAGCTGCCAGTGCTAGAGACTTGCAGAGGCAATTTATTTCTGTGCTTCTGGAGCATTCTCTGGTCTCTTTGGCTTCTCTCCCAGACAATTTGGTAGGATGAAATACCTTTTTGCTGTGTGTGGTGCTGCTGGTACCACTGCACCTCTCCATCTGTGAATTTCAGGCTTGTCTGACTCCAGTCAAATAACCAGATAAATGTGAAGTCAAATAAATTGAAGCTAGAAAATCTTATCTAGCTGTATCTAGTTAATACAAAGTAGAGCATCTTTCTGTGACATTTCACCTGGTTTGCTTCTCAAATGTGAAGAAGTTTTATTAGGGAAAACAGTTAGTTTCTAAAGGAGATGAATGGAGTTTGAGTTGCACCTGGAGAGTACAGCAACAGCTGAGCTGTACAAATTCCTTTTTGTGGACACATGGATTCATCCACTTCCAAACTGAATTAAAAACAACATCCTAATACAGAAAGCAACTGCAATATAATTGCTATTGAATGTTTGAATGAGGCTTCAATGTGAGATGGAGCCTGGGGGTCCTGAAAAACTGGGCATGTGCCAGCCTTCCACATGGGCTCTGTCCTCTGGCACTAAAGGAGGAGGTTGCAATCCTGTTCCTCCTCCCTCCCAATAAATCCTGGCTCTAATGTGCCATATCTTTTCTGCAGTATTTTCTCAAACAGAAAGCCTAAGCATAATCTTAGCCACTGGTCCAGTCTTTCATTATCAAGATAATTAAGCTTATTAAAATTTGACTAGTTTGCCCGTGTTTGTCAGATCTGAAATTCTTAAGCACTGAAGATTGCAAAGCAATGAGTCCTGTTCTAATTTTCCCATTGTTTTTAAGCATTTGAAACTCTTTTCTGGCTTGGTGCTTGGCTGCTTCATGTGGTTTCGTAATGTACTTTAAAGGATGGGGAGGTGGAGACTAAAGCCAGGGGTAATGATCCGTGGCACTTTGGATCATCTGCAGCTTATGTTCCCTGTCCCTGCTTTGCCAGTCAAGCTTTATCCCAGTGAAAGTGTCAGTAAGCCCAAGGCAGATAGGTACTATTTCTCTTCTCCTCTTCGCTTTTTCTTTACCCTGAAAGTTTATCTTGGTGCTGGCTTTTTAAAAGCTTTGCATTAGCTGGGAGTGATGAAGTAAAAGGCATGCTTTAAATACAGATGCTGGTGATAGTCCTTTCAAAAGCTGCATTTCTCAAGCTGGGAGCTATAGACCCCTTTCAGTGCAGTCACAAAGAATCCAAGAGGAAATGGAGAGTGAGGGCCAGCAGGGAATATATATAATTTTTTCCCCCCAAGCCTTCTTCTTACTCCACCCCCTTCGAAGCTGGCTATTGTTTGTGCCTCCACAAACATGGAGGCCAGTGGCCATATAAGGAAAATGGCATAATGCTACATTCTTTCTAAAAATTGATTTTTTACAGTTGCTTTTTCTTCTCCCCTTGCTGAAAGTTGTTCTGTTTCGGTGCAAGCTCTAGGCAAAAGGAAAGTGGTAGCCCATGGTATACATGTATAACATTTTGGTCTGTGCAAAGGACTTACTTTGTCTCTGTCACCTCAGTTCAGGTGATGAGACAAAGCAGCAAAATAGCGAATTATGAGGTCCAGCTACTATGACAGGAGCAGAGGATGTTGCATTTTCCCGCATTTGAATTCAGTATTAATGAGTAATAATGATTGTTTTCTTGCCTTTTTTTTTCTTGATTAAGAGGATTCTCTGGGACAGAGGCACAGAGCAGCTGTCTGTGTCCCTTTTCATCCACAGTCTACCTTTAACTCCTGTATGTTTGTAGCTGAAGTGCTGAGTGAGTGGCACGTACCAGTCTGGGCCAGCGCTTCCTCTGCTCTGCTGGATGACCAAGGCCACTGCTGGGCATGACCACAGAGCAATTATCCCAGCAGGCAGCTGAAATGTTTGAGCCTGCAGGAAGCGAGGCTGTGAGCAGCAATATTTGGGGGGCTGAAGTTCTGAGGGTAGCAAGGGTCAGTCTAAACATGAACCAGCTCAGGAAAAGCACTCCTGAAGTCTGGGATTTTTTCCTGGTGCAACTGTCACTCGTTGATGAACAGAAACTGCCTGCTTTTCTGAAATAAGCCTGAACTTCAAACACATCCACTTAGCAACTTCTACAAAGGAACAGCTGGAGCAACATGAGCACAAAAAGGCTGAATCCCCTGACTCCAGAAAGCAGGGGCAGAGCCTGGAGTGGGAAAAGGTTTGGGAACTGGGGAAAAGATAACTCTTGGAGAGGAATGAGTGTGTGCTTGTGCATGTGAACATAAGGTTTGGGCACTCTTTCTTTTGTATACTCCAGTAGCCTCTTGAACTGGGATGCAGTTCTTAGTTGTGCTTCCTATGGTTGCCATCACTTCTGAGTCCTTGTGATGCTCTGCTGGTTATCCCTATAAAAATCTGTTCAACAACTGATAACATTGCAAACTTGTTAAAAATTAAAGTAGAAAAAAATCCAATTCCTTCTTAGAAGAAGCAACAAATTTTGAGGTCCATTTACCACAATCATGTCACAATACTCAGTCTGTGTTATGCTGAGGTGTGATTACAGAAGTGGAAAAAGGGAAAGCACTTTCTATAAACACTTTTTTGGGCAGAATATTAATAGTTCAATACTATTATGATGATTGTGTGTGTGTACTGTGTGTGCATTGACAATATACACTTTTTTTCTTATTAAAATGTTGAACAGTTGACAGCTTTTAAAGCAACTGCAATTTTGTGAGAAAGGAATAAGGACTTTTTAAAGGTTTGGTGTTTTTTTTTATATAAGCCTGTAAATGGAGGCTGCATTGACCAAAAAAATCGAATACCATACTGAGAAAGTTCTAATTTTCTTTAATTTTTCCTCTGACTGTGAATTAAATTGTTTGGAGAAGCTGTGCTACTCTCAAATATCTACAAAATTATTCTCCAAGAGACTCTTCCTCTGTGACTAATTGTACTTACACTAGAGATAAAACTGGGGATAAATCTGGGCTTTATTTTACTCTGGGCTCGAGTTGGCACCGATATAGCAGCAGAATGAGCTCACATAGCCTTTTCTTCACGAAAGGCAGTTTGGAGCCTCCTAAATGCTGCCCACTGTGGTATGGAGAGGAGGTATCACTCACAGCGGGTGACGTGGAGCGATGCCACGCGACACGCGCTCGGTTCCCGAATTACCAGTGAAGCGGCAAACGACTTTTGACACGTACAAGGCTGGCGTGGGACATCTGAGTTAACACTGCACAGAGAAATGGGACGCTCCTGGCCCCACAGCCGCTGTTCCAAGCTCCCTGCTAACTCCCAGGCCGCCTGTTTTGGTCTCCCACAGCCTGCTGGCATTGTAACTGTCCCGGGAGGCCGGCGTTGGTTGCGCGCGCTAACGAGGGAGAGAGGAGCGTCAAGGGTGAGCGCCAGGTCAGCCGTGCATCCCGGGCTCTGCCTCTGAGGAGCAGCTCCTGGGGTCTCAGTGGGGTAGTGGGAGGTCCCAGCTCTGCTGCTGCCAAAGGAGCTCATCAGGCTGCAAGGGCTGCTGACAGCGTGGCACGCGTTTGGCACTTCGGTCTCTCACGGGTCTGCAGGACTCGAACGGCGCTGGAGCTGATTCTGCCAGCAGTGGATTGACCTTTCCAGAGGTACTGCCCCAGAAACTTGGAGCTAATCCTTCTGATGCTAACTGTGGCATGTGGAGACTGGTTTGCTCTGTGCCTGTTTCCCTATGAGGCTGGGAGCTTGTGTTACATAGAAACGATCGTGATGGAGGAGGAAAGAAATTGTTATTAGAAATATACCTCTGACAGTTCCTGTCACTTAGATCTAATGCTACAGAGTAATTTAAAGCTTTCTTTGACTAACTCTATCAGGGGTAAAGTGCTTTGTCGAGGGAAAATGAGGTTTACCCAATATGACAAGACAGGAAAGCAAAGCTGCCTTTCATTGCTGTGCCATGTCCTGGGTGGAGTGTCTGAGATAGGGTGTCACTGGGAATGGCACTGAAGGCTTTGCATTGCTTAGTTTGAGACCTACAAAAGTACATTCACCTTTGATTTGTGCATTTTGAAAACTATGGAGTGAAGCTAGGGACTTAGTTTAAAAGCTGCTAAAACTATTCTCTCACTATAGAGATTTCTCAGGAAACAGATACATAAGAGGGCTATATATGCATGTATTTGAAGCTTTTATTCTTGGGCTTATGAGTAAGAGCTGGGATCAGTGAAAGGTGATAACTACTGAAATCAGTAATAAGGATAGTGTTACCCTCTAAGTAGTGAAGTGGGTTTGGGGAGTTTTGCATTCAATTATTATCTCTGTGCCTAGGCTGCATACTGACAGTGGGAAGTAGCTTGATTCCCCTCTGCCTTCCTTCCCCATCTATATAAAGATGCTAATACAGCTGATAAGCTTTTTCTTGTAGGAAATGTATTTTATTTTGTGTAGAAAGCAGCTTTGTGGAACTTTGCATTCCTTTCCGGAGAAACCTGAAGATGAAAAAGTTTTAATTCTGGAGGGTTTATCTTCATATTTTTCCCCCTCGTTCCTCCTTTCTGTGATAAAACAGGAATAGGGAAGGAGAGAAAAAACCGAAAGAAATAATCCAGAAATTCCCTTTCCTCACTTGTAAAAGTGCATATCAAAAAATTTCTACGTGTCTCACATTAAAAAGAAAATAAATTGAAAACTAGTTGATTTTTAAACTTCCAGAGTATGAAAAAGGTTATTTCCACTCCTGAATGCCCTGATCCTTTCCAAAGCTGAGGTTTGTTGCTTGCACTGATGCATCTATTTAGTGCAAAATCTTGAGAGCTCTTTTGAGAGAGGAGCCTCCACACAGGTCAGCTGCTGGACAGTAAAGATGATGGTAATGATAATCCAATGTCTGGTCTGTCCCTTGTAAGATGACTCATGCTCCAGTTACCTTCTACTGGGTGGGAATTACATCCTTGGCAGACATTACATTTGTTGACACAGATAAGGGAGTAGTGGCAGCCTTGGACATGCTCGTGCTGGACATTTCTGCTCTCCTCAGAAGCATGTGGCAGGAGAGCTAAGGTGGAGAGGATGTGGAGGGTGTTACAATGGCAGTGCTCTGCCTGTATTTTAACCTCCAGTGTCTGGCGTATGGAGGTCTTTGAGCTGAACATGTGACTGTCTGCAGCTGTTCTTTCTCCCAAAAAGTGGAGTACAGCACATGTACAAGTGGACCAACACCCCCAGCAGCATGTGCAAATAGAAATCTATTTCAAAGAAGTATGTTTAAGCAACATAAAATTCCTTTTTTAATCGTCTGTGAAAGGTTTATTTTCGAATGCCCAATGACTAACGAGGTGCTAATTTTCAGATGGACTTTGAAGCACTGTCTTGACATTTTAAAGTATGTAGGAGTTTTAACAGGCTTAGTCCTTTCCTGCAGCATGGCTTGAGCCAACCCCTGAGCCCAGGAGGGCAGGGGAAAGCTCTTCCTGTGAACTGGCTGTGTGTAATTGGCACCTTGAACTGTTTCTGGCACTCTTCCCTGGTGACTGTTAATGGCAGGATATCAGAGTTTGTGGCTATCCAACCCACTGTTTCCCCACGTCCTGCAGCAGGGTTGTCAGGCTTGGGCATTCCTGCTGCTGTCTGGGCAGCCCTTGCTGATGCTAGAGAGAGAGATGGACACCCAGTGCAGCACACAGGACATGTTTGGCAAGGCAGGATTTGTCACTGACTCCTCGAACTGACCTGGACCGTTTATAACATTTCTGGCTGCAAAGTATATCCAAGAGTACATTCCAACAAAGCTAAAAATAATATCCTCAACTTTAACTTATTTCTCCCACAAGGATTCAGTTAACAAGAAGGAAAGAGCTTGTTCTTTTTTCCCCCCATGCTAAAGTGTTCAGCTCTCAGAATGGAGCTATAAGTTTATCACAAGTTATTGGCCTGTGAGTTGAGTTGGCTTCGTGTATGGATCACATTACTGGAAAGTGTAATCATTTGCCAGGGCTGCCTTTGCTTTTCCATATCCCTTTCCATCTCCCCATTCTGTATGTTATCTGGTAGCAGCACTGAGGGCCAAAGTCTCTCTGAACTGATTGGAACCAGGAGCTGGCATTCTGCTGTTCTGGGCCCTTCTGCCAAAAGCCAGTGTTCAAAGTAAAGACTGCAAGTACAGACTACTTACATGAGCACAATTTATGGTTGTTTAAAATACCTGAAGATCAGCACAGCAGAGTTCTGATTCTCCTGGAGACTTAGTGTGACCACACGGTGGATAAAGTTGTGTGTATTCCACAAGTCATCTCAGGAAATGGGGATAAGTGATGGTGCCTTCTAAAAAGCAGTGATGAAAAGTTTTTTGGGTTTTTTTGGTTTGTTTTTTTCAAGATGCAGTTGGAAAGAACTCATTTGGAAGACTCCAAACCAGCTAAATGTAAATCCAGATGTTTAGGACTAGCAATATAAATCCCCAGGGATACTCAGTAGTTCTGAGTGTTAGGTGTACAAAGCTAAACCCAAACTGCTGCCTGAGCTGTTTGGGATCTTGTCTTTTGCTATGTGTTTTTCCTATTGATCAAGAGTAATGCCAATTGATCAAAAGTCCAGTCTCCTGATGGTTCTTTTCTTGTGAACAGAAAATCAGCTCTGCCTATCAAGTCTGTGAATCACATCTCTGTAGTAGACAATTTTTATGAAAGACAGAAATTACACAAACTTTTATATCCAAGAATCTTCACAGAGACCGTACAGCTCAACAAAATCAAGTTAAAATTAAGAAAATAGTCTCAATCAACAATAGCGCTACATATATATATATTTGTAAACATTAAAATATTTACTTCCATATTTTTAATAAAATATAATAATTTGGTTTAGAAATGCCAAAGCTGATCTTTTTAACATCTGAAAATGAAACCCATATTTTCCCATTAAAATTAGATCCAAACATTTTATGAAAAGAGGTTTTGTGTTGTTTTGTGTTGTTTTGTTTGGAGTAGTTGGTGTTTTCTAAGCTAGAAAAATGTAAAAAAATAAAGTTTCATTTTAGATTAAACAAAACTTTGAGGAATTAATGTGAAGAAATACTTTTGGTTTGTTGTTGTTGGTGTTGTTGTTGTTGTTGTTGTTTTAGAAGAAAACAATTCCAGTTCAAAATGTCAAAATGAAGCAAATGAAGCAATTCTTCCCATCTGGTTTGTTTTCTTTTTTTTTTTCTTTTTGTCATCCGAACAACAGAATCTTTTGATCATATTGCTATGTTCTTTCTGGGCACATTGATGCAGAGTAATTTTTGTTTGTTTGCTTTTTGTTAATATAAAATTTCTCTTTGTGCCCCATTTCTGAAAGAGTTTGGGGCTTGTCTGGCAGGAAAATGACGATGAAGGCATTATTCTTCCTTCTGCTGATGAGTTGCCCTTGCCACTCTTAGTGGCAGGGAACCTGCCTGCCACAGCTTTTCCTGTTCCTATTTTCTCATCCACCTCTGAATTACTGAACACTCTCAGCTGCAAGTCAAGGAATAAGGCAGGAATGCTCATTGTTATCATTAGATGTTTTCTTTGCTAATTCTCTTTTATTGTGTCCCAGTGACTTGCAGCTGAGGTTTAAAGCAGCTGCCTTCAGCACCAGCAGCAGGCTCTGTTTGAAACCCCCAAAGGGCATTGTTTATCTTGCCTGTACCCCTTGGACTGTGCCTGCCCAGGATGAGCAGCCCTCTGTTCCCCACCCCGAGTGACTCCATTACTGAGGAATGTTGGACAGATACCATCATACACATAGCAGAGGTGCTCCCAGATTTGGGGTTTGAGCTTGATTTAGAGGGGAGGAGAATGGGAAGGAATGGTTTTTTTCAGTAGAGACCTTGGCTGTAGTGCTTTGCAGAGCCCTTTTAAATATGCTCCTCAGGCAGGGAGGTCTGTGGGTGCAGGCGCTGTTCAAATGTTTCCATGCAGCGCTCAGGGCTTCTGTCCCAGGCACGTACTTCATTATTGCTTCAGGGAAAGGCATTCTGGAGTAATCAATCAGCATTGCTCTGGGTTTCTTCTCAGTCAGAGCTCCTCTGATGTGTCTTTCAGTGCTGCTCATTTCGTTTTTAATTTCTGAATGAGGGATCGATTTGCGCAAAATAGCACCAGGCAGAAGAGCTGGTTTTGCAGGGGGTGAAAGCATCTGGCCTATTTTCTCCAAAGCACTTAAATGGGTGCTTTAAGTTGTAGGTCCTGAAGAAGACAGTGGTGGTAGAGCTTTGCTGAAGTGTGCTCCAAAGGTCTCAGTGGTTTCCCAGCCCAAGGTTTAGTTGTCCCCTTGGATCTTTGCTGTCGCCTCTGATCTGGAGCACACCTTATCCCAGAAAGGAGCCCTGTGCTTCAGCTTTACAGTGGGGCCAAATCACTGGCCTGCCCCTTTATCCATCCTTCTGTCCTTCCACTTACTCCACCTCCAGATTCTTTGCTGCAACTCTTCTTGCTTTTGCTGAGGCAGTGTTGCAAAATGGGCATGTTGGGAAGGGAGAAGCTGTAAAGAAGATTTGTGTGATTCAAGAGAGTCTTTATGTGCCTAAGAGTTTTGGGGGAAAAGCTGGTCTGATTGAACAGATAGAAAGCTTTACCCCTCCTCTGTCAGTGGGTGAGCTCAGATTGAAATCCAGGACACCTGGTACTCAGGTCCCACCTCACCCTCCTGACTTAAGCAAATTATTGTAAAATTGGTGTAGCTGGCTGGGGAAGACACACCCTGTACTGCAAAGGGTGGGGATTGCATTCTCTGAATTAATTTCCTTGAGGACATCTGTATAACATGCACTTAGGCCAGTACTGTCTGATGTTCCATGTCACTGCTCACAAAGGAGAAAAGGACTGTGCTTATTTTCCCCAGAGTTCAAGTGGAGTTGAAGGGAGGTAGTTCTTTACCTCCTTTAATGAGTAACTTTATACTGTGCTGTCTCCTGCAATAACAGCTGTCACTGCTAGAAGGAAAATAAGCTATTTGCCAAGACAGTGAGGCTGTGTAAGTTGGTAAGAGAGAAGGAAAGTTATGGGCAGGGAGCTGAGATTGCAGCAGGAGTCATGAGAATTCCCAAGCTCTGAAGAGTGCTCCTGATTTTATCTTTTATACACCTCTGGGGGTAGTGTTTGTTGAATGTTTCTAGTCACGGTGAGTGAAAGTAAAAATGCTGACTGGATAATCAGGATTAGCACTGTGATGATGAGGAAGGTTAGGCTTCCTGTTGTGTTTGCTGGGCACTGTTGTGTCACAAATTATGTTTATGGCTAAGAACCTCAAATGCTGACACAGCATCAGGTAAGGTAGGAAAGGGACATTGTGACCTTTTTTTTGTCCTAGGCACAAGGTTTCTTTGAATTAAGTCTGGTTTAGATCAGAGCATCTTCATGCAGCAATTTGTCATACTTTTTTTCTACTCATGACCGTTCTTCTCTGTATATCTTGCAATTACATAATGTCCATATGGCAACTTGAAGAGTTGTTTGGAAGGCAGCTGAACACTACAGAAGATCTATGACTATATTTCCAGTTCTTTGTCAAATAACTTCATCCTCTGAAATTTGTATTTTGAATATCAGTGCCCTGTAGATTATCTGAGAACTGAAGATGCTCAGGGACCAAGTTTGTGTCTATAACTTTCTTCGCTCATAGTGTTCTTTGGTTTCTCTTTAAATATGAAATATCCATCAGACTGTCCCAGTCTGTCAACATCAGCTGAAGCTGGAAACTGAGTGGAACAGGGCATCATGAGTAAGCCTGCCCAAGGCACTGTGTATGAAATCTGGCTGCCACTGGAGTCAGTGTACATACTCCCACACATCTCCCTGGCCCTAGAAGTTTATCCCTTTACCAACAAAGAACTTCTTGTGAATATAAGGATTGATGAATCACCTGTTCTCAGCTGATCTTTTCCTCCCACAGACCATCTCTGAAGCCTGGTGGTGTGGGTGCATGTCCATTAATCATGACATTGGCAGGTTTTGCCTGGGCAAAACAGGGCTCCAGGAATTGAGACTGCTGCCCATAGGTGCCTAGGAAATCTGGAAAATTCCTGCAGTAGGAAGAGGTGTACCCAGGTGACAGCATGCACAGCACTAAGAAAGAAAAGAGAAGGTCACAGTAAGTTTTCCACCTTCCCAGTGAGCAGTGCTGGGAAAGCAGCCTCAGGTATGGAACATGCTTCCATTGACAGAAAGTAGTTTGGCAGCTTGCTTTACTCTCTGCCTTTATTCTTTAAAACTGGAAAAGCTCCTTCTATCCTGCACTCCATGAAGTCTGGGGAGGTACCTGTCCCAGCTTCTCCTCTTGTGCATTGCAGAGGTTTGCAGAGCCTCAGGGATGCCTGTTGCCTGGATACAGGGTAGTCCTGCACTCAGCCCCCCGGCCAGCCCTGCCAAAGCAGAGGCTGTGGGTGGAGTAATCCCTGTGCGCTTGGAGCAGGAGTGCAAAGTCCACCTGATGCAGTCTGTAAGCTCAGAGCTCCCTTTTACTTTGCTACCACTATCATTATTTATCATTATTATTGATAGGAGAAAAGTGCAACCCAGCTGCTCGGCGCAGAGATGTGAGGGCTCCCGCAGGGTGAAGCGCTCCGTGCCACTTAGCAAACCAGCCATTGTGCTCGCTCTCCTCTATGCACTTTATTTCACATGCTCCTTCTGGGCCTCCTGCTGCTGCTCACACTACAACTGCTGACAAGTAGCCTTCCTGGCAACGTGGAATCAGAGCCTGTGACTTGAGACCCTGTATGAAGAAGGTACTCACTGCTGAATATTTAAAATAAATTATTTCGTCTTAAACACGAAAATGCTCTTTGCAGTTCATACACATCACTGCTTGGTGACAGTGACTGGCCAAGTCATGCATTATTCTTGTGTTCAGAGGGGATTATGCTGACTGCAGGGCAATAACTTTCTCCTCTCTCCTTTGCTGAGCACATGAAAGCTCATTGTTAGAAGGATGCCCTGTTGTACAGCACAGGTGTAAATATCTATAAACTGCTCTAATTGAGACTAGTCAAAAATAATGTTTAGACTCAGCTAGTTTAAATTTGGGCTCTTTCATATTGCAATGCTATGGGTTTGCTGTATAATTCTGTAGAGCATTGTGCTATTTCAAACAGCACTTAGGAACTGTGTCAGTAGTGGTAATTAACCTTTAGACTGAGAGAGCATGAAAGGTCTCAAATAACAGATCAGGGTCCTCCTGCTCAAAGCACAGTCAATTTTCATGACAGAAATACTACCTGAACTAAGAATATGTACATTCAACTTCAATATGTGAAAACAAATTAGTATAATGAAATGTGTGTGGCAGGGAGATGAACACCAGGGCGAAGTCACTTTCAAAATTGGCTCCTCTTCATTGCTGAAGTAGGACAGCACCAGCCTTTGAACTAATATTAAAACCCAAACTGTTAGAAGTCTGAAAACCTGAAGGGTTTCAAGGCAAACAGTAGAAGGTCAGGAAAAGTGGAGCAATTTTTCCTAGGTCTTTAGAAAAATCTTATTTATGAAGGTATTTGCATCTGTGCAAAATGAGTGTGAATGATTGACGACACCAGCCCGTTGTTCTGATATCGCAGTCCACACTTTGTATTTCTATTTGCACATGTATGAAGAGTGACAGAGGATGAAAGATGGGGATCACTGAGACTCCTTGTGAGGTGACTGTTGAAAGGCTGGGCTGAAGGTGAATCTGCTTTGTCTTGGCTCTGTGTGTGTGTGTGTATAAATATACATATATACATACATATATATGTATGAAAATATGCACACAAAGCCACTGATTGTCAGCAAATAACTATTCACAGAAGTCTAGTATCTATTGTAAGTAGAAATGAGAGACCCTTTTCTCTCTGCTGAAGGTGAAGTTAGACATAAAATTGCTATACTTTGGTACAGTGGTTTTGTCATGGCAATTGTTTATTGCTTTCTTCCTCCTGTCTTCATTAATAGATTCGTTAGGTGTTTTACCAGATATTTACTTAGGTAAACCAAGTATATGCTAGCCAGGGGTATCAATAAAACTCCATTACTTAATCAAATTTCAAGTTCTGTTTCAAATAAATGTTGGGAGTTTGTTTTTTTTTTTTCCCACAGCACAGGCAGGCAGGTCGAAAATCTATAAAGACTTGAAGTCTAGTTTCAGATTTTTGTTTAGTGAATCCATGGGTACTGTCTCCACTAAAGAGTTTACCATTGCATTGAGCTTTAAATCCTTTAGGCAACTAAAAATATGGAATTTTTTAAGGCAGCATCAAAAGAAGCTTAATTATTTTTCTAAGGTTAAACAATTAACCCCTCCTTCTAAATTTAGCACCATCCAAAATTGAAAACTTAAACCAATGAAAGGGAAATGGTACAGGATTAGTAAACTGCTGTCTTTCCCTCCAGCTGTGGAACATCAAAGATGTATAAACTTTCATGTTCTGTTGCTTTATTGAAAATGCTCTTGTATCCTTCTGAGTGACGTGGAAGGGATGGGATGTTACAGCTGTGTTTGGGCAGAGCCTCAGTGCATTTTGCTGGTCTTTCACGACATTGCAGAAGCTTCTTTTGCTCCTTGTTGATTTTTATTGTTGTTCTTTTGAGACAATTTGCCTGAAAAGCAAAAGGTCTTGTTTGCCTTCAGTGTGACTTACGTGATGATGATGAGTTAATGCAGCAGAGACATTGTGCACATCCATTTGGAGTTGGCTTAACTGAATTAATTTTTTTAAAAGAGTATGACAGTCTATCAGAACCAAAGTCACCCTCAAACCACTGATTAGAGAAAATAATTAGGATTGAATGATGAATTTAGATTCAGCTGCAATTTACAGGAGTGTTTGTTTAAAGAGGAGCCAACAAAAAGAATCTTGGCTCTGAGGATCATCAGGAAAAAGCCTCTTTATTTATTACAGCCATGTAGCAACCAACTCCAGAGATGAATTGCTGGAAGTGACATGTCTGATTTATTGCCCACTGCAGCTTTGAGAGTGTTTGCAAACTGAAGTGTTATGGTTAGGATGATTATAATCAGGGTTTATTTTATTTTAGAGAGAGGAAGAAAATAAATATATTTTGTGGCTTCTGGATGTAGACTGTGGTGGTTGCTTCTGGTTCTTAAGCCAGCCTGGGCTGCTGGCTGTCATGTGTCCTTTCCCTGCAGTGGGAGGGGAGCCCCAGCACCCACCCCATTGCAGTGGGACAGCAAAGGGGTGGCACAGACACGGGGCTTTGCCACAGACAGGTAGATCTGGTGGGGCAAAAAAGTACACTGTTACCCTGGTGTGAAGTTCTGAGGGAATGGTTGGGCTCCATGCCTCTGGAGAAATTCTCTGCTTCCTCTGGTATTTCAGTAGGTCTGCAGCTGGTTTTGTTTCTGCCTCTTATGAGCATGGGTTTGTCAGTGCATTGGAGTTGGAGAATAACTCTCAGTGTCTGCTCAGAGTGCTCTGTGGAAGATGCTAAGATCTAGCCAGTTAGTTCTTTTATATCCTATTCACTGTAATACTGTTGTTCATCCTAAGTTCCCCAAATGCTTCCTAACTTGTACCCAATGGAATTACAGGTGGCCTTTTGAGCAAGGACAATCCCACACTCGAAAGACAAGGAACTTTAATCTGTGTAGTACATTGCAATATCTTTAAATTGGGGTTGTGCAGGAAAGGTGTTTTCTCTTTAATTTTAGGTCAATAGCCTGGCTAGGAGGTTGTTTGTGTTCCCTGGGAAGACCAGGAATGTCAGCCTGAATCTTCTGTGTCCCACATTAATGCCCCATTGACCACACCTCTGGCTAGTTCAAATCTCTCTTGTTTTGATTAGAAGTTCCATCCTTTTCACAAAAATATCACAAAATACCTGGGTTTGAGGTTTAAAACAAATCAAAGCTGTAAATGTCTCTTCCCAAACTGAAAGAAATGTCCAGCTGACAGATTCAGGCTTCATCTGGAAGATGCAGCATGGTCTCAAGAAGTCCATGATATTCCACCATGAGGAATAATAGGAAATAGGTGAGTTGCTGGCCCAAACTCAATACAACCAGTGATGCTGCCCAGACAATTGTATTTGCAGAAGGTTCAAGTTCCATTTTGTGTGGTATCAGAAGCTAACCAGTTGTTCATATACCAGTAGTGCATATGTCAACAGCCCTAGACAAGCATAAGATTTCACTGTGCAAAGTCCCACTTGCACACAATCTGCACAAGAAGGCAGTCTCTTTTTTAGCTAAATAGAAAAGTAAATCTGTGAAAGTGAGAATGCAAAATGACAAAGATTTCAAGTTAGAAAATACATCTCAGAGCTCATGTTTTCAGCTTCTGGCTAAGCTGTCTTACAGATGATATTCAGTTCAAACTTTTTTTCTGTTGTTTCTGTTTGTGCTGAGGAAAAAGAAAAGAAAATCCAGTGGGAGCAAATTCCTTCAGACATGATCCATCTCTTTGTGCCACCTATATTGCCAACATGGGGTTGTGCTTTGCAGAGACCTGGATATAATTAACTGGATATCAAACACAACCAGAGAACATCCTCAGAAAGTTAAGTAATAATGAAGAGGAGATGAACTATCCTATCACTGTTCTTGGCTGATCCCCTCCTGCTCCCTATTTTAATATCCTTCTCATCCTGCTGGCAAGATGCTGAAGCAGCACGAGCCATCCAGTTAAAATACAGAGCAGTCAGATGTTTCAATCAACTCACATTTCCTTGAACACTTACTAGACATTCATTGCAATTCTTATAAAAATGTCTAGACGACTCATTGCTTAGGATTTCAGCTCATTTTGTAGCTGCTGCTTTACAACACCCAGATTTTAAGACACAATTTTACAAGTATTACTTTTACTGACTACATTTTCTTTTTCACTGTGAATTTCTAAATGCCAAGAGTATGAGCAGGCTGGAAAGGGACCAGTTTTGTAAGAGGTAATACAGAGTTCTGGCCATTCTTGCTTCTGCTACTGTTAAATATATTTCCACTGTTTTGGGTGATTGCAAAAAATAACATATCATGAATATTCAAAATATATTGAAACCAACTCATTATTTGGGAAGAAACATTCTGTGTTTGGTCAGATTTCCTATAGCTAAATATTTGCTGGTCCTATAGCTCTGAAAAAGAATACTCCATATTCCTTTTCTGAGAAAAGTTGTATGGATACAGAAAAGTCTGATTTACAGTCTAGTAAATCAGACCTGGCCAAGAAAATGGGAAGGTTTTTACCCTACAGACACTCTCCTCTTTCATAAAGTTTCAGAGTCTGAGGATCCAGCAGTGAAGTGGGTGCTTCAATGCAAGTCATGGGTGTATTGTCAGAGGAGACTGGGTCAAATATGGAACCAGAAGAGGAGGAATATAATACAGGGACTGAGTGCCACAAAAGGAGCAATGTGAGGGTGCCCAGAGTGAAACTCATCCCAAAAGTTTTGTGAGATCCTCCCCTTGTCTGAAGGGCTGAGAAGGGAATGGCAAAGGGGGATGCCTCAGAGGAGTAGCTGGCTCTGACCCCATTGCAGAGAGCCAGCCTGCCTCAGATAGTGCCTTCTGTGCTTCCTGTCCCTTGCTTTCCTGAACAGTAACTTCCCCATGCTCCCTCCATAAACTCATGAAGAAAAATGGAGGGGCAAAATGATTTATTTAAAGTCTAGTACTGAGTAGAGCTGCATTAATAAGCCTGCATGCCTGGTAGAGAAAAGCCTTCCTTAAGCATGATGAAAAATAAATCCCCCTGAGTCTTCTGCATCCTGCCTGAGTCACTAATTCCCCAGGGCAGAAAACAAAGCAAGCAAAAAAAAGTTTGTTTTCACATAGGAAAGCCCAAACATCTCCAGTTCTGACTTAAGAGGAGTCATGGGAGCTGTCTCCTTTTTAATCTAACATGGGGCCAGTTGATAAATATACAAATTGAGGTTTTTTCCTCACCCTATAGAGAGCACCTATTCCTTTCTGTGGGACACATGTCTGCATGTGTTTTTTTTCCTGCAGCTGCCCCAAAGGGCAGGAGGACCAGTGTCTGCCAGCACCAGGGCACAGGGAGGGTTCAGATGCCTGAGTCACATTTTCCACAAGCACAGCTCCTTGCCTGGCTCCAACAGCCAGCTCCAGTGGGACTTTGTCCTGGTCCTTCCCCCCTTCCTGGCTGCCTGCACAGGCTCTCCCATCACTCCTCTTCGGATGAGTTTTGCCTCTTTGAGACCTCCCTGGCAAAGGCTTTAACATCCTAAGGTTTCTACAAATACTATCTGCAGCTCCTGAGGGAAACAGCAGAGTACTCCTCTGGTTCCCTGAGGCTTTATAAATACATTCCCAAGTAAAGGCAGTTTATAAATCTACTCAGCCACAAAATTGCACAAGTCTGATGAATATTCTCCACTTAGGATGGGATAGGAGAGCAGAAAGTGAGACTTTGTGCTAGCAAATGACCCCTGGCTGGAAGCAGTCTGCTAACACTTCTTCCATGAACTACTGCTCAGGCCTTGACCCAGAAGCACAGTAGAAGGTGCATTATTATAGCTGCTCTGGTTATGGCTGATAATTGTTCTGTTCTCATCTGCACATTTAATGGTTTGTTAATAACGTCTGATTTGGGAATATAGTTTAGTCTATCAACGAAAGGTGGCATAATGGCATTAATAAGGGTAATTGAGGTGTTTCTATAACCTTGTTTGCTCTTTGGTTTGTTAATTAAAAATCACTTATCTTAACATATGATAGAAATTATATTGCTTCCCTGTGAAGCCTGGGCATGTTGAAGGAGAGAGGGATGTGTCAGTGTGTGCTGTTGGTACCTTGCTGGAATATCTGTGCGGCAGTGAGCCTATGGACATGGACCAGCCCAGTATGTGTCAGGTATTGTGTGTCTGTGTTTATATTTTGTGTAAATAACAGCATGTGCTGTTACTGCACGTGTCTCCTGTGGCAAGACGTGGTGTGTAAGGCTGTCTGGGGTCCCTGAGATTGATTAAAGAGCTGTTACAGGAGGAAATGGAAATGAGAGACAGACAGGCTGCTGAGTATTTAACCCTGGAGAAGCACCCTGGCATTTCATCTTCTATCAACGTTTGCCTGTAACTACTATTAACATTAATTATGGAGATACTTAGTGAACACCCTGTTAGCCCTAATTAGAGCTAATGGAAGATATGTGAGGATGTTAACAGGACAAGAGACAACCAAGCTTCCATTTCTAAGGTTAAATATTCAGTAGCTCTCTCTCAGACATCACCAACATCCTATAATCATGCAGTCAGACTCATCCAATAGCAGAATACTTTCTCCTATCTTTTTTTTTTTTTCTCTCTCCAATTATGGCCACCTTACACTATTTTTGCTTAAATTAAGAGCAAACAACAATGTGGCAGTGACCTCAGCTACCTTTACTAATGTGATTATGCTACCTCTCCTCTATTCATAATGCACCTCAGAATCAGTCTGTATTAGCAAACCATTTGCTGTCCCTTTTACTGTCCTCTTAATAAACCCTAATAGAGTCACTTAAGTGGACCTGAAAGGACTTGGCTTTGTTCTGAACAGAGACCTTGTGACAAAGAGCTCAGGGCCTGAGTGCTTGAGTAGGTCATGCAATATCCAAGGTCTGTAAAGCTCCTATCACTGTGCTATTGTTTGAAGCCGTAAACACAAAAAAGACCTTCCTCTTGCACACAGCATCTTTGGTATTTTGAAAACCAGAGCTGCTGAAGAATTGAGGCTGCAAAATGTAGAGGTTGTCGTGTTACCCTGCTGTTATGAATGATGGCACTTCCCTGCCACTAACCACTGCCCAGCAGCTCAGTGTCCTCATGGAAACTGTCTTTTCAGGTCTGACTTGGAAACCTGTAGCCCTCCCTGAGAGCCCTGAGCCTGTCTTGAGTGGTGCCACACACTCCTTAGGGTGGGGTGTGCTCCATTTCAGTCTGTTTCCTTTGCCATGGACCTATGTGATGATCTCAGGCAGTGTACTGGGAAAAAAGTGCATTTTTTTCCCCCAGACAATCTATTACATAGTTCTGGGATTGCCAGTGCTGTGCCCCTTTGTATACTGCTTGGTTGCAATCTTATTACTTACAACCTGTAGCTCCCAGGTTCTTGTTGGCTGGAGCCATCTAGGAAGGAGTTCTTATCACTAGATTGACTGAGGATGCTATCAACTGATTTGCAAAATAACATTAGAGCTTTGTGAAGAGAAGGAATAAGTTGTGGTGTGTCCTTGACAAAAAAAATCCCATCCTTCCTTGGCATATTGCATAATGCTAAAAACAAACACAAAAGTGTGTACCTCTCTCTCTCCCTCTGAGCTACAGACACTTCGTTTCTCAGTTAACCAGTACAAATGCCAGTGCCTGCCTTCCTGCAGGATGGTGCCCTGTAAAAGGTACTTTGGACAGGTGCCAGTGTAAGGCATCCTGCACATGCTTTGGAAGTTTCCTTGTTCACTCTTTACAATTTTCACTTGGTTTCAGTAGAGCTTTGTGTTCTGTGGAGAAAAGTCACGGGTGTTACTTGCTGCAGTGTGTCCTTAAGAGAAAAGTCATAAAGCAGCTTGGTGGCTTTCTCTATTTTCCTGAAGCAGTTCCAAGCATAAGCACATCTGTGCTTGGCCCAGGTGTCACATTTGCCCTTTTGCAGAAAGTGCCCAGTGTGAGTGCTGGCTGAGGTCCCCACCACTCACACCTGGGGCTCAGCTGAGGGTGGGACAATGCACCTGACTTCTGGGGCTGAGTGGGAAGCTGATCTCCACTCATGTTTACCTAGAGGATGAGCTGGAGAAAAGTTGGTAGACTTGGATTTTAGCCATTGTTTAGTGTATTTTCTTAATGTTTCTATCTATTTTTCCAGTTGTGTAGTTACAAGTGCCTACTTCATTTTGTGGTGGTCACAGAATCTGTTCAGCTTTGTAATTAATACTTCTTTCTTTATTTAATATGTAAAGTAATGTATTCACAGGTCAGACCTTTTTTTAGTGGCCATGTAAAGCCTAAAGTGCCTGTATTTAAAACAGTGGGGCAAAAAGGCTTTTGATGGTATTTTTCTTCAGGGTTTGGAGTAAGCTTATTGATTTAGGAGCTCTTGTACATTTTATGAAGTGGACAGATGCTAAGAAACCTTGTCCTGTGTTACACAGGGTTGCTAATTAAGTGTTAGCTGCATAGTTAAAGTAGCAATATCCCCTCCTGCAACATGGCTTACTGCAGTTTTTGGGAAAGAACAATATTTTTTCTGGTGTACCTCTAATAAATCTGTTAACAAAAAGGATCGATACATCATCTTTAAAAAGGAAAAAGCACCCACATTATGAAGTTTCTATTAAATTGCTCACTAAGCCTTCAGGTACAGTAGGAAAGAAACTGATGCTCTAAAGGGAACAGAGTCATGACATATCATTTTATTTCAGCTAGAAAAATGTGTCCTTGCTTGCAGCAGAACCAGCTTCCTTGATGAGGCCATGGTCTTGTTGTGTGGTGGGGAAAATGAAACACAGCCTGACTGGAGATATTGTCAAACCCATCGGGGTTAAGCACCCTTTGCCCCAGGCAAATTCCCTTGTTTATATGAGCCACTACAGCTAGGCTGTAAAATGCAGGTCTCCAAGTAAAGCTGGGGCAATAACCACAGGTGGTAACTTAAAGCTGCCTTCATGAACTAAAGCCTGCATTTTCAGTCCTTAAAAAATGAATGTGTAAAGTAAATTCCTCCCTATCTTGCCTATGACTCATATAAATGTATCATACTTCTTGAAGCAGATATTTAAAGTCTTCAGCCAAAACCTTGCACATTGGTGCCTTAATTAAAATCAGTTTATTTTGTAGGTTAATGGCTTATACCATACCCACCAGTGTGATTGATTTTTTTATTAAATGGCTGAATGAGATCTGGCATTAAAGGAATATCCCATCCTAGAATGAATTTTTTAAAAAATCTATAGACCAAATAATGGTCGCTTTGAAAGGACTAATTTCAGATTCACTGAGCCAATAGCAAAGTTTAAGTAGTGAGAAAATAATTACTCTGGGTGTTTGGTATAGGTTTAGCAGTATTTCATTGATATACAGCAATGAATTCCCTGGGTTGGTGCTGTTAGACTGTAGTTATCTGGTCACCTCTGACTATGCTTTTTTACCAGAAAGATATCCTGGTTTTTACTCCAAAATGCTTTGGAGTGGCCTCATTCATTTGTAATCTTCCCAGGATAGCAGAGGAAGCAGCAGATAAGTATTAGCTGAGATACCTGAGCAGTCTCACCTCAGGAAAATGGAAAGATAGCATATTATATGAGATGTCATCTCACCAAAAAAATGAATTTTAGGGGCTGGTATTTCATACAGGATATGTAAAGTGCTTAAATATGAGCTTATTTGGCACTCACTTTTATTCTCTCCTCCATTCTTTTTGACTCACAGATTTGTTTGGATGCTTCTGAGCAAAATCAGATTTTCTAAATGACAACTTCTATGCAAAAATCAGATACAAAAAAGATTAATACATATGAGATACGTGGTGCAGCTAACAGTGTCAACACAGTGCATTGCAAGAGAGAGGGAAACTTAGGAAATAAAAGGTAAAATAGAGCCTCTCAAAATTTGAAGCATTGGAATGGATGAGGGAGAGAAATACAATGCTTGGAGGAGAGGAGAGGAGGAGGTTCAGCCAGTCAGGGCAAGGTGAACCCATGCTTGTTTCAGCAGCTGCAAAACTTTGGGGAAAGCCTGCACATCTGTGTGTGCTCACTCTTCTGGGGCTCAAGGGGCTGAGAGGGGGAACCTGGCTCTGCTGATGAGGTGTGCTCAGCCCCAGTGAGTTGCAGCTCTTAAACAGCAAACCTGGTGAAGGACAAACTGAGTCAAAGCTGTTCTGCAGGGTTTTCCACAGTGGGCCAGCATCTTCACCTGCCTTCCCCTTGCCCACAGGGAGTGTGCAGGCTCAGAAAAGGAGCACAGCCTATCGAAATGATAGATCCCTAAGCACATCTCCTGCCTCTCTGTGCATCTCTGGTACTCCATCTTCCATCTCATCAGAGTCACACTGCACTCACCTCTAGAGCACCTGGGTGCACAGCTTGAAAGAATGGAGGTTAAGTAGGGGCTCTGAGCTGGAGGAGGCTGGTGCAAATAAACAGAAACAGAAATATTGGAAAGACCAATTTACCTGAATGCATCCTGTGTCCAGATTAATGTGCTTCATGCAAAAGATATAAGAACAAACCTGTTTTTCCAAGAGATGTAAGTAGGTGTTCCCTTGCTGGGGGAAGTTTTGCACTGCAGCTTTCCTGCTCTGAGTAGCAGATTATTGGATGTGCCTGCTTCAAATTCCTGGTCAGCACTGTGCTGACTGGAAAACTTTAGCTCCTGAGCTCCTTCTGAAGGAACTACATTTTCCAAAAATGTCCCCACGCCTTATTAGCAACTGGGGCCTCCAGGGATCCTTGATCCCAAAGGCCCTGAAAACTCACTTCTTTTCACTCTGATGTCAATGTGGAACAGCAGGGAGGGTGCTGTGTGGGCTGTGGTGCTGAACATGCAGTTTCAAAGTGCACTGAGCTGGCAGTGGCCCTCAGACTGTAACCAGGATGCTCTTCCCCTCCACTGCACAGCACCTGTGATCCAGCCCCTCACTGTCTGAGGGGGTCCCAGTGGTGCTGGTCCATGTGGAACCTCAGCTGGGCTGTGGGCAGTGTCTGCTTTTAGCATTACAAAACTTGCTGTGTCTTCATCAGAAGATCATTGACTTGGGATTCTCCTTGTGAGAAATTTCCTAGTGTTAACATGTGGAGGAAACTTACAGGGGTTGTCTGTTTGAGGGCTGCAGGAGAGCATTTTTGAAGACATCAGCTCAAATGGATATTTCTACAGTTTTGAGCGCATTGTTGAGAGGAACATGGCAAAGGTGGAGTACAAATCATCTGACCTTTCTGGGTCCATATGAGGGACCTCACCTGGGGTTTTGTACTTGAACAGTTTTTAAAAATACTGGCAGTCAGTCAAAATACTTGTTTTCATCTAAAAATGACAATATTTTGAGTACTGTCTTCTGGGTGTGTTTTTCCCTGTTTTCAGTACAGGCAGCCTGGCACCCTCATAGGAAACTGAACTAAATCTCTAAGACTCCATGGGTGACTGATAAGTGTTGTTGTTATATTAAATACAGGGGGTGGGGGATGATGATGAACACCAGCTTGAAATGACTTGCTAATGTCTGTGAGTTTTTGTGAGAGATATTAGCAGAACTGGAACTATAAAAATGGTTTGAGCACTGCACAGGAGACCACAGAATCTGCCCAGGACCATTGCTGAGTATCCTGGGGCAAAGCCACATCAGCTTTATAAAGGACACAGCTTCATAGAGGGCTTTCAGACTAATGTGGAAAGCAATCGAAGGCTTAAATGGTGTTAATGCTCTGATGCAAGGTGGTTTGTGCATCATCAGACACGAGGAATTATAACCACAAATCTTGTTAGGAAATTTGTCATAAAATTTATGGTCAAGTGTATTTTCACTGCAAGACTCCACAATGTTTTCAGAAAGAGTCTTCTCCCCATGCTGACAGCAGGGATGGGAGAAGAAGCTGTTAAATTTGTTTCTTGAGACAGCTTTTCTTGTCCTTAATGCAGAGCAACTTTGCAGCCTAACTGGGATATTGTCCCCAAAGGATTGTCTCTCCATGATCAGGACATCTTGAACATCCTGTTGTTTCCTATGTTTTCCCAGCCTTAACCTGGGCTGCTTTGGCTCTTTGCTCTGCAAATCTCATTTTGATACTTTTAAAATAAGGGGATTTTAGCTGAAATGCAGCATTGCTTTCAAATCGCAAGATCAAGAAAAGAGACAAGTGTGGGTATAGTGAGATCCAGCCACTGAAAACTGGAGTGATTTTGCACTCAGAGTTCAGCCCAGTCCTGACTGATGTGAAAGTTAGCCTGTGCAGTCCTGTTCCTCAGAGGAGATCTGATTTTATCACTATGTTTTGTTGTCCTCCCTGAAAAGGTTGCTTAGACTTTCAAAGTCAGAATTGACAGGTTGGATCCGACTGTGTTTGTGCTTCTTTTGAGTGGGAAGAGGAAGTGCTCATCAGTCCATCTACAAATTGGTTTTTTGTACTGATTTAAGGCCATAGGATCAGCCTGTGCCTTCATCATTCACTGATGCATTTGTAATTATTCCAACTCTTCTGAGTTGAATTAGGAAAGGTCTTTAGTTTCTATGTCCCGACTTCCAGTGGGTAAAATAGAAGTGAAGCTGAGTAAAGCAGCCAGAGTATTTCCACAGTTAAATTTGCTGCTTCAGTTTTGAGAGAGTCCTTATGAAGCCCTGTGAGTGCATGCCAGTTTTTATGTGTATGTATGATTGATGGTGCTCCAGGTTTTGCCCCAGGCTATACCCAGGCTTTTTGCAAGTGATGCTGGTAGTGAAGTTTCCAGTGCTGCTCTAATGTGTTATTTAGATTACAGTGGAGCTAAAAACCTGGACCACTTCACAATCAGAGACACAATCCTTTCCCCCCAAAGCTCACAAACCTTAAAACAAAGACTGCCTGGGGAGACTCTCTGGCACTGTATTAAATATCCTTGACGAGAAAAGGTTTCTTACAATTGTGGCCTTCCTAATAGGCACCGTGGGTAGTATCAACACAAAGATATCTGTATTACATGGTTTGACCTGCTTTAACCTCAGCCAGTCTCCTGGAGATTTAGAAAATATCTGTTCCATACAAAGGTCTTGGCTTTCAGACAAAGTAGAAGTGGTTTGTTTAGAGTCCCAGCTTTGTGAGAGGACATGTTATACTTTTTGTGGGTGAAAGTCACCCCACTGGGGCTGTCTGAAAGCCTCTGGATCCATGTCATCAGCACGTGAGCTGCTGATTTTGTTTGCAAAAATAAATTACTCCCCGAGTCTCTCCACTTAAGACTTCTACATATGCACTGTGCTCAGGGAATAGGGATATTTTGGGAAAGTGGGTATATTTTTCATAGTGTTTCTTTAGGGGAAAAAAGGCATGGTCTTTTAGCTGTTGTGGAATGTTTGATCAAATCTTAATGAAAACTAGACCCCCATTTTTGCAGATTTTTACGTCCTTTAATTCCCCCCTTTCCTCGGAGAAATCTGTCAGCAATATAAGTGGGATTTAGATCAAGCTCTGAGCAGTTAAGTGGTAAGGAGATTTCCCTAGGGTTATTTGGTTCCCCTCCCACAGGTGAAAGGATGAGGTTGTTGAGGGGGAAGTGTTTCAGGTGGCGATGGAAGCAAGTTTCCCCATACTGGCACCTCAGCGATGTAAAGCTCCGGTCTCTGCAGCACAGGTTGCCCTTGTGGCCCAGCTTTCCTGCAGTGTGGAACAGGTGTCTCCAGCCGGCAGGGTGGGCTCTGCAGCCGTGTCCCAGGGGCTGTGTGACCCACACCGTGTCCCAGGGGCTGTGTGGCCCACACCGTGTCCCAGGGCTGTGTGGCCCACACCGCAGGGGCTGTGTGACCCACACCGTGTCCCAGGGGCTGTGTGACCCACACCGTGTCCCAGGGGCTGTGCAGCCGTGTCCCAGGGGCTGTGTGACCCACACCGTGTCCCAGGGGCT